>CM055117.1:1080174045-1080396545 GCA_029206835.1 Rana muscosa
TGAGGATAGTGGGCTCATGGATGACTCATACCTCTAGGGAGAGTGTGGGGCGTCGTGCAGACAGGGAGTTGATGAGACCAGCTGAAGCTTGTCAGCTCATTTAGGCCTCTATAAGAACTCCCAGCTTCATTAGGGGTTAGCTCATGCCTGGACCCAGACCTGTGTGGACTGTCTAGGGAGAGTGAACCCCTGTGCGGTGAGACAAAGCCTGTGTGGCTATTTGCTTGGACATTTAAAACCAGGGACTTAGGGACTAGGACAGCACTAGGCTGATCCCAGTTGTTAGTTAGGAAACCTGTATGTTTAGTCAGAGGTCAAGTTGACCAGGATTTATTTTGTTTATGTTTCTTTTGGCTTTGCTGTGTTTTGTCACTGTAAATAGAAAATAAACCGCACCTTTTTTTGATTTTGAAAACCACAACCTCCGTTTGCTGGGCCTGTTTTTGTGTGGGGAGCCCATCCCGGGGGTCACACACACCCGCTGCCGAGCTAACCCCCTCACAGTTGGTGGAGAACCAGTGGCAGTTTTTTTTTAAGCCAGCATGGAGGAGATACTGAAGCAGCTGGCTCTAGCAAATGCCAATCAACAGCAGACAAATGCAGGTTTGCAAAAGAGCCTTGCAGCTCATCAACAGAGCCTTGCAGCTCAACAACAGAACTTCGCAGCCCAGCAGCAAGCTCATCAACAGAGCCTTGCAGCCCAGCAGCAAGCTCACCAACAGAGTCTGGAAGCTCAGCAACAAGCCCAGCAGCAATCTGAGGCCCGCTTCATAGACCTGTTACAGAAGCAAGAGCAGAGACTACAACAAATGGAAGCAGTAATGCAGCAACGTCCGCAGACCAGTGAGGGAAGCCGTCCCACTAATACCGCGTCCTTTGGGGTGAGTCGTTTATTGACAAAAATGACTGGAGAGGATGATCCAGAGGTATTTTTGACCACATTTGAAAGGACTGCTGAAAGAGAAAAGTGGCCTGAGGAGCAGTGGGCTGGACTGGTGGCTCCTCTGTTAACCGGTGAATCGCAGAAGGCTTACTATGACCTAGAGCCTGACCAAACAAAAGAGTATGTGATGCTAAAAGCTGAAATATTGGCAAGGCTGGGTGTCACCCAGGCTGTCCGGGCTCAGCGTGTGCATAACTGGACTTTCCAGCTTGGAAAACCCCCCAGGTCTCAAATGTATGATCTCATTCACCTGAGCAGAAAGTGGCTACAGCCAGAGACTTTGTCCGCACCAAAGATTGTGGAACGTGTTGTAATGGATCGGTTTTTGAGAGCTCTTCCTACTGCCATCCAAAAGTGGGTAAGCCATGGAGACCCAGAGACGGCCGATGGTCTTGTGGATCGTGTGGAGAAATACTTGGCTACAGAGAACCTGACGGCCTCTTCCAGAGACACTCGGACTTTCCACCCTAAGACCAGACCATCCCCAGGGGCGGATAAGAGGATTCCAAGGGGTAAGGGTGGAGAGAGTGAGAGGGTGGGAGCTCTACCCCAAGTTTGGCGAGAACAGCCTGGGAAATCAGCGGCTCAAGAGGCGGCAAGAAGGATCGTTTGCTACCGCTGCCGGCAAGCGGGACATATTGCAGCCAATTGCCCGGTTGTGGAGGAACCCATGCAGTGTGACTTTCTGACGGGCAGACGTCAGTCGCTGTGTGCGACAGTCGCATGCACTGCCATTCGAGGAACTGAGAAACATTTATGCAAAATGTGTGTTAATGGTAGAAATGTTGTGGTATTGCTGGATTCAGGTAGCCTTGTGACCCTGATAAAGGCTGAGTTAGTTAAAACAGAGGTCTCTGGGAATAGCAAGGTAGCTGTTATTTGTGTGCATGGGGACACCCGAGAGTATCCAGTGACTACAGTGTGTTTCGAGACCCCCAAAGGTACCCTCTCTCATCCAGTGGGCTTAGTATCTCAGTTACCGCATGACGCCATTGTGGGAAGGGATTTTCCGAAGTTCTGGGAACTGTGGGATGATCCTGAACCCCCCACTGGTGCCCCTATGTACCAGGAATGTGATAGCCAGAACTCCCCTGAGAGTGGTGAGGACTCTCCGGAATTTCCCTTATCAGTATTGGCAGGGGAGACTCAAGAAACTGGAGAGGAGCCCACCTCCTCAGACGAAAACCTACCGTCTGTGGAGTTTTCTGATCTTGAGGTTCACAGGGAAAACTTTGCCACAGAACAGTTGAAAGACCCCGCCCTAATAAAGGCACGGGAAAACGTAGTGAAAATAGATGGCGAGTTAGTGAACCCAGATAATACCTGCACTTACCCATACTTCAGCGTAGAGAAGGACCTACTGTATCGGGTGGCAAAAAGGGCAGAAGAAACCGTTCAGCAGCTTGTGGTGCCCAAACCTTACAGGAAGTTGGTGTTGGAGTTGGCCCATGGGCACATTCTTGGAGGTCATCTGGGGACAGAGAAAACCCGAGAGAGGGTATTACAGAGATTCTATTGGCCGGGGGTGATGAAGGACATAGAAAATTATTGTTCCTCCTGCCCTGTGTGTCAGAGGTCGGCCCCGATGCCACATTTCCGTAGCCCGCTGGTCCCTCTACCCATCATTGAGGTCCCGTTTGAGAGGATCGCCATGGATTTGGTAGGTCCTATAATCAAGTCCGCTAGGGGGCACCAGTACATATTAGTTATAATGGACTATGCCACCCGTTATCCAGAAGCGATCCCTCTCCGAAATACCTCGGCCAAAACCATAGCCAAAGAGCTATCTCTTGTGTTTAGCCGGGTGGGTATTTGTAAAGAACTGCTTACGGACCAAGGTACACCCTTTATGTCCCGGGTTATGAAGGAGCTGTGTAAATTGTTCAAAGTGACGCAATTACGTACATCTGTGTATCACCCCCAAACCGATGGGCTGGTTGAAAGATTCAACAAAACCCTAAAACAAATGTTGAAGAAAGTGGTGGATAGAGATGGAAAGGATTGGGACTGTCTACTTCCTTATCTGATGTTTGCTATTAGGGAGGTGCCCCAATCCTCTACGGGATTCTCCCCCTTTGAGTTACTGTATGGGAGACACCCAAGAGGGCTGTTTGATATTGCCAAGGAAACTTGGGAAAGTGAGAGTTCTCCCCACAGGAGTGTGATTGAGCATGTCGCCCTGATGCAAGACCGAATTGCACAGGTAATGCCCATCGTGAAGGAACATTTGGCCCAAGCGCAGTTAGCACAGCAGAGAGTGTACAACCGTGGAGCCAAGACCCGTACCTTTTCCCCGGGGGATAGGATACTGGTACTTGTCCCTACGGTTGAAAGTAAATTCCTTGCCAAATGGCAAGGCCCCTACGAGATAATGGAAAAAGTGAGCGAAGTGAATTACAAGGTCAGACAACCAGGAAGGCGAAAGCCCGAACAGATCTATCACGTTAATCTGTTGAAAGCCTGGAGGGATAGAGAGTCCCTAGTCGCAGACACTTGGTCACCAGCTCAAACTGGTTGCGTGATTCCTGAGGTTGGAATAGCAGCCACCTTGTCACAACCCCAACAACAGGAGGTTAAGGAGTTTGTGCTTCGCAACAAGGAGGTATTCTCTGAGCTGCCGGGACAAACATCTGGGGTAGAGCATGACATCATTACCCCGCCCGGTGAAAGGGTGAAGTTAAAACCCTATCGGATCCCAGAGGCCCGAAGGGAGGCAATACGGGAGGAAGTACAGAAAATGCTGAACTTAGGGGTGATAGAGGAGTCCCAAAGTGATTGGTCTAGTCCCATTGTGTTGGTGCCTAAACCGGATGGGAGCTGGCGATTTTGTAACGATTTTCGTCAGTTGAACAAAGTTACAAAATTTGACACCTATCCCATGCCACGTATAGATGAGTTGATCGACCGGCTGGGAACAGCCCGATACATGACGACTCTTGACCTCACAAAAGGGTATTGGCAAATCCCCCTGGCCAAATTGGCCAAAGAGAAAACCGCATTTGTAACCCCAGACGGGGCGTTCCAATATAAAAGAATGCCGTTCGGGTTACAGAATGCGCCGGCCACATTCCAGCGGAAAATGGACCAGATGCTGAGGCCCCATCGGAAGTATGCTGCGGCTTACCTGGATGACGTAATTGTCCATAGCACAGATTGGGCCTCACATCTGCCAAAAGTGCAAGCAGTCCTGGACTCTGTTCGGGAAGCGGGGTTTACGGCTAACCCCAATAAGTGTACCATTGGGCAGGAGGAGGCCAAATATCTTGGGTACACCATTGGGAGGGGAGTAATAAAACCCCAACTCAACAAAGTCGAGGCCATCCAGAGTTGGCCACGTCCCAACAGCAAGAAGCAGGTACGAGCCTTTCTGGGAATCGCTGGGTATTATCGGCGATTCATTCCCCACTTTGCTTCTAAGGCTGTGCCCCTAACCAACCTAACGAAGGGGAAAGGGTCGGTCATGATTAAATGGACCCCCGAGGCTGAGGCAGCATTCCAATTCTTGAAACAAGCCTTATGTAGCCAGCCAGTGTTGTACTCACCCGACTTCTCTAAAGACTTTGTCGTACAAAGTGATGCGTCAGATGTGGGGTTAGGAGCAGTATTGTCCCAGGTCTGGAACGGGGAAGAGCACCCAGTCATTTACCTCAGCAGGAAGTTGAAGTCCCATGAGGTAAATTACGCCACCGTTGAAAAGGAGTGTTTAGCGGTGAAGTGGGCTCTAGATTCCCTTCGGTACTACCTGCTAGGTAGGCACTTTGACATGGTTACGGATCACGCTCCGTTAAAGTGGATGGCTCAAAACAAGGAAACAAATAGAAGAGTGAATAGGTGGTTCCTGGCCCTCCAGGAATTCAACTTCACAGTAAAGCATCGCCCTGGCGTTCAAATGGGGAATGTGGATGCTTTGTCTCGAGTACATGAATGCCTGATTGCTGGTGTTCCAACCCCGAGGTTAAAACAAGAGGGGGGGGGGTATGTGACAGCAGGAAGGTAAAGTCACCTGGTTGCATCCAGGGGGGTAGATATATTTCGCCCAGATTCAGGCTTTACGCCGACTTATACAACTAGGTGGAGAGTTGTATAAGCCCAGCTGAGGATAGTGGGCTCATGGATGACTCATACCTCTAGGGAGAGTGTGGGGCGTCGTGCAGACAGGGAGTTGATGAGACCAGCTGAAGCTTGTCAGCTCATTTAGGCCTCTATAAGAACTCCCAGCTTCATTAGGGGTTAGCTCATGCCTGGACCCAGACCTGTGTGGACTGTCTAGGGAGAGTGAACCCCTGTGCGGTGAGACAAAGCCTGTGTGGCTATTTGCTTGGACATTTAAAACCAGGGACTTAGGGACTAGGACAGCACTAGGCTGATCCCAGTTGTTAGTTAGGAAACCTGTATGTTTAGTCAGAGGTCAAGTTGACCAGGATTTATTTTGTTTATGTTTCTTTTGGCTTTGCTGTGTTTTGTCACTGTAAATAGAAAATAAACCGCACCTTTTTTTGATTTTGAAAACCACAACCTCCGTTTGCTGGGCCTGTTTTTGTGTGGGGAGCCCATCCCGGGGGTCACACACACCCGCTGCCGAGCTAACCCCCTCACAATATATATATACACACATACACACACACACACACACACATATACACACACTATGTATGTGTGTATATACAGTTGTGCTCATAAGTTTACATATCCTGGCAGAATTTATGATTTCTTTGCCATTTTTCAGAGAATATAAATAACACAAAAAAATTTCTTTCACTCGTGGTTAGTGTTTGGCTGAAGCCATTTATTATCAATCAACTGTGTTTACTCTTTTTAAGGCATAATGACAACAGAAACTACCCAAATGACCCTGATCAAAAGTTTACATACCCTGGTGATTTTGGCCTGATAACATGCACACAAGTTGACCCAAAGGGGTTTGAATGGCTATTAAAGGTAACCATCCTCACCTTTGCTCTCTTTGTTATCCATTAGTGTGTGTGTATAAAAGGTCAATGAGTCTCTGGACTCCTGACAGACCCTTACATCTTTCATCCAGTGCTGCACTGACGTTTCTGGATTCTGAGTCATGGAAAAAGCAAAACAAAAAAATTGTAAAAAGATTTGCGGGAAAAGGTAGTTGAACTGTATAAAACAGGAAAAGGGATATAAAAAGGTATCCAAGGAATTGGGAATACCAATCAGCAGTGTTCAAACTCTAATGAAGAAGTGGAAAATGAGGGGTTCTGTTGAAACCAAACCACGGTCAGGTAGACCAACTAAAATTTCAGCCACAACTGCCAGGAAAATTGTTCAGGATGCAAAAAAAAAAAAAAAAACACAAATAACTTTGGGTGAAATACAGAACTCTCTGAAAACATGTGGTGTGGTTGTTTCAAGATGCACAATAAGGAGGCACTTGAAGAAAGATGAGCTGCATGGTCGAGTCACCAGAAGAAAGCCATTACTACGCAAATGCCACAAAGTATCCCACTTATAATACACCAAACAGCCCAGAGACAAGCCTCAAACCTTCTGGCACAAAGTCATTTGGAGTGATGAGACCAAAATTTAGCTTTTTGGCCACAACCATAAACACTACATTTGGAGAGGAGTCAACAAGGCCTATGATGAAAGGTATACCATCCCTACTGTGAAACACGGAGGTGGATCGCTGATGTTTTGGGGATGTGTGAGCTACAAAGGCACAGGAAATGTGGTCAAAATTGATGGCAAGATGAATGCAGTATGTTATCAAAAATACTGGAGGAACATTTGTATTCATCAGCCAGGAAGCTGCACATGGGATGTACTTGGACATTCCAACATGACAATAATCCAAAACACAAGGCCAAGTTGACCTGTCATTGGCTACAGCAGAATAAAGTGAAGGTTCTGGAGTGGCCTTCTCAGTCTCCTGACCTCAATATCATTGAGCCTCTCTGGGGAGATCTCAAACGTGCTCTTCATGCAAGACAGCCCAAGAATTTACAGGAACTTGATGTTTTTAGCCAAGAGGAATGGGCAGCTTTACCATCTGAGAAGATAAAGAGCCTCATCCACAAATACCACAAAAGACTTCAAGCTGTCATTTTATTTATTTTTTTAATTGAAAATTAATTTTATTTAGGAATATTTCCGCATACAGTACAAAATACATGTACATTTTAAAATCTTACATACAAGCCGTCATTGATGTTAAAGGGGGCAATACACTGTATTAAGAACGGGGGTATGTAAACTTTTGATCAGGGTCATTTGGGTAGTTTTCTGTTGTCATTATGATTTAAAAAGAGTAAACACAGTTGATTGATAATAAATGGTTTCAGCCAAACACTAACCATGAGTGAAAGAAAAGTTTTTGTGTTATCATTTATATTCTCTGAAAAGTGGCCAAGAAATCCTAAATTCTGCCAGGGTATGTAAACTTATGAGAGCAACTGTGTATATATATATATATATATATATATATATATATATATATATATATATATATGTGTAGCGGGGTCTTCAGATTTAGTGGGATACACCTGGGGGTAGTGTGACCCAGGTGTGTAATTATGTCAGGGTTTAGACCCCTTTTTGTTATTCGTGGAGGATTGGGGGATGTAATATTCTCCTTTGCCTGTGGGTGGCGGAGTACCTACAGGCTTCAGGTAGAATCGCCACCACAGTGCTACCCTTCTTTGTCCCTTCCTGGAGATGGTACGGCTGGGGCGGGGAACCCGCCGTGGTGTTGATGGGAGGAGATAAAAGGGGGAGACGCCCTCGCCACGAGGTCTTCGGGGATCATCTCTTCACGCACCCAGGCACCTTCGGCCTGGGTGCGGGTGGTTCAAGGTTCCGGCCTAGGCGCCCTAGGCCTGGCCGGAATGAAGCCGGGATTCCATCCCAGGCACCTTCAGCCTGGGATGAGGTACTATTGAGGAGGCCTGGGACCGAGTGACTCCGACTGGGTCCCGCAAGGGTGAAGTGATTCCAGGGTGCCCCTTGCGAGGGGACCCGCATCTGAGGTGAGGAGGCTGGGGAGGTCGCCCGTCTGAAGATTCCGGTGCAGCGTCAACCCGGTGACGGATGGGCCTCCGGTAACTCTCTTGGAGGACATCTTCCCCTGATAGGGGCTGCAACGCAGCGGAGGTATTCGAATTAAGACTCCTGCAACCCTTGGTCATAGCACAGGGGGTGTAGGGACTCAGATCAGTAAAGTGCCTCAACCTGCTCATCCCACCGTATCCTGCCATCGCATTGCCTGTATGTGGAGATACAAAATAAAACCAACAGTTGGACTGTGATCGGTGTATGGACTCTGTTAATGGGAGCAAAGGGTGGTTTCTGCACAACAGACTCGGTACATGCCCAAGACACACCGACCCGAGGAAACATCAGATATTGGCCTTCACCTCACCCACAGTTATGGGGAGGATATGGGCCGTAGCGCACCTCACTCTGTCGTGTGACATACCCCTAGCTAAAGAGGACGGGGTGAGGAGGCCGCTACACGTGGGGGCTCGTCCGGGATTGTGTGTGTCTCAACGATGGAACTGAGAACGTCTGTGTTTGAACTTTGCTGCCCGGAGGAGTTCCGAGCAGGTCGGCCATGTGATTGGCCAAAGTGCATCCCTGCTCGGAGTTGTGGACATGACCCTAAGTCGGGAAAGGCCCACGCGGAGGAGCGTAAAAAGGGAGAGGTCCAGCCGTGTGAAGTGCTACATGTGGGGACTGTTAATGCACTGCGCCACGAGGCACCCCATGACTGCGCAATTTGTGGGCGGAGGCTGGCGGAAGCCCGCGAAAACGTGCAAGTCGTGGGAGGAGTCTGGCCACGTGTGGAGATACACGTGGAGACTCCGGCGCGTGGTCAGCGCGTGATGGAACAGCAGGTGGTCGGGATGGCCTCAAGCTCCCTGTGGATTCCGGTACCTTACCCCACGAAGATGACTGCTTTTGCTGCTCCCCTTACAGACACGGGGATAAGGCTCAGGCCCCGAGGACAGTTGGCTCTGTATTCATGCAGAGACACGGAGGCCCTCGGTGTGATCTGTCCCGGATGCTCGGGACTGGTGGTCAAACTAAAGCCGTTCGGGCGATGTGAAGCGTGCAAAGAGTTTCTTTTTGAGGTCGAATCATCCACAGTAAGGCCCCGGGCCCTTCGCCTCAACTGCATCACAGGAACCGCCACTCCGGAGGGAGAGATCCAGGCCTTTGCGGAGGTCCCCGTACGCGCTGACCAGGGCGACGTGACTGCCCAACCAGAGACGGAAAGAGAGAAATCTGAGGACACTGCTTCGGTCACCACAGATTCCCTGCTGCCACCTCCGAAGAGGAAAGTTGGCCTGGTACAGGCATCCTATGGTCGTGGTCGAGCTTCACCCCGCCGCTTGCCTGGCCTAGATGGCGCCGGTAGAGAAGAGAGTCCCGGACATCCCAGTTCTTCAGAAGGTCCAGGTGAGCTAGGGGCTGGGACTGTGGTGTTGGTTGGAGGTGTCGGGAGTCCACAGCCGGTGGAACCCGCAAGGGAGGGTAGCCTTCCGTCTACTAGAGACTACCTTCCCGCCGAGATGTATGACACCTCCGACCTAGAGTCGTTGTCAGACTGTGGTGATGACGGAGAAATAGACAAACTGTTTCACCGAAAGGGCTGGGACAGACGCCCACTACCTGTGCTGTGTAAACCGCAGGATTCCCCCATGTCCATAGAAGACAGTACGCTCCGGGCGCAGGCCCCGGAGTTCCCGAGGAAATCTAGTCCTCCGACCGACCTTCCATTTTCAACCACATCACCCGCTCCGATAGTGGGGACGCAGCGTGCTTCGTTGCGGGCACCAAAGGCAAAGCAACTCGAGATGGTGAAGGTACCTCGGCACCCGGAGGCCATCGTACAGCCAGGAGAAGGCGAGCGAGATGTGATGCCACCTCTAGCCAGATTGCAGAGACTTTTCTCCCAAAGAGTCGCCCGTGAATATGGGTGGGAGTACCCCTACTTGCCTCGGGACTTATTGTATGAAGTCGAAGTTTTGCGACAAAGGTGGTACGACGAGTTTGTATGGGAAAAGCTCAAAGTGCCTCATGCCCGGCGATACCTGTCGTGTTCGCCGCCTGTATTTAAAAAGTTTAGAGACTGCAGAGCTGATTGGAGACTGGGGCGCCATATTCATGCCGATAAGGTGCTCATCTGCAGGAAAGAAGGAGAGGATGTCGAATATTCGGTGGAAGTGTTTGACAAGCACTTGAAGCCCCTGTTTTTGCCGGATCCAAGGTTTTACTTGTAGGAGAAGTGAGCTCCTATTTTTGTTTGCTGTTGAACTTTCTGGAAGGAACATTCCCAGACGCTCAGAACTGTGCCCTACTTTTGTTTTGATTTGGGATTTTCTTTCATTCACTGGGGACTTGGGAGCTGTTGTTTTTCTCCCTCTTCTTCATGTGCCAAAGGCAGAGACTCTGGGGGTAAAAGTTAGCGTAGAAAAGCAGGAAGAAGGAAGATCTCGGCAAGTGTCATGACCGCGGCGCTGTCACCAGGTGGCAGCGTTGTGCAACGACTGTTTGAAAATTTTACACATGCATCACTTTGCTTATTGGAGTGAGTGGGTCTCTCGGCTGACAGACCTATTCATTCCAAGTTAACACAGATTGTTAGGATGTTGTTTTTGTTTCCCTTCTGCAGGAGATTCATCGGTCAAGACTACTGAGTATGGGGTGGTTCTTAGACAGTGATGGGAGGGATTGTACATGTGTACAGAATAGATGTTTTATGCAAAAGTTTATCGTTTTATATTTTCCCTTTCCCTTTTGAGCAGGTCTTGGCACACTTAGTATTCACAAATTTGGGGACAGCCTCTGGGGCTTGCTCCATGTCACCACTCAATGGGAGACATGGGTGTGCACCTGACGCTGGAGACCAGCGTCAAATCACATTGGGGAGTGTGTAGCGGGGTCTTCAGATTTAGTGGGATACACCTGGGGGTAGTGTGACCCAGGTGTGTAATTATGTCAGGGTTTAGACCCCTTTTTGTTATCCGTGGAGGATTGGGGGATGTAATATTCTCCTTTGCCTGTGGGTGGCGGAGTACCTACAGGCTTCAGGTAGAATCGCCACCACAGTGCTACCCTTCTTTGTCCCTTCCTGGAGATGGTACGGCTGGGGCGGGGAACCCGCTGTGGTGTTGATGGGAGGAGATAAAAAGGGGGAGACGCCCTCGCCACGAGGTCTTCGGGGATCATCTCTTCACGCACCCAGGCACCTTCGGCCTGGGTGCGGGCGGTTCAAGGTTCCGGCCTAGGCGCCCTAGGCCTGGCCGGAATGAAGCCGGGATTCCATCCCAGGCACCTTCAGCCTGGAATGAGGTACTATTGAGGAGGCCTGGGACCCAGTAACTCCGACTGGGTCCCGCAAGGGTGAAGTGATTCCAGGGTGCCCCTTGCGAGGGGACCCGCATCTGAGGTGAGGAGGCTGGGGAGGTCGCCCGTCCGAAGATTCCGGTGCAGCGTCAACCCGGTGACGGATGGGCCTCCGGTAACTCTCTTGGAGGACATCTTCCCCTGATAGGGGCTGCAACGCAGCGGAGGTATTCGAATTAAGACTCCTGCAACCCTTGGTCATAGCACAGGGGGTGTAGGGACTCAGATCAGTAAAGTGCCTCGACCTGCTCATCCAACCGTATCCTGCCATCGCATTGCCTGTATGTGGAGATACGAAATAAAACCAACAGTTGGACTGTGATCGGTGTATGGACTCTGTTAATGGGAGCAAAGGGTGGTTTCTGCACAACAGACTCGGTACATGCCCAAGACACACCGACCCGAGGAAACATCAGATATTGGCCTTCACCTCACCCACAGTTATGGGGAGGACATGGGCCATAGCGCACCTCACTCTGTCGCGTGACATACCCCTAGCTAAAGAGGACGGGGTGAGGAGGCCGCTACATTATATATATATATATATATATATATATATATATATATATATATATATACACACACACACACACACACACACACACACACATATATATATATATATACATATATATATATATATATATATGTATATATACACACACACACACACACACACACACACACACACACACACACACACACACACACACACTGCCTTGTAAAAGTATTCATACCACCTGAAATTCTCCCCATTTTGTCTGGTTACAACCAAAAAAATAAAATATGTTTTTTATGTGATAGACCAACACAAAGTGGCACATAATTGTGAAGTGGAAGGAAAATGATAAATGGTTTTCATTTTTTTTTACAAATAAATATGTGAAAAGTGTGGGGGTACATTTGTATTCAGCCCTCTTTACTCTGATACCCATAATTAAAATCTAGTGTAACCAATTGCCTTCAGAAGTCACCTAATTAGTAAATAGAGTCCAATAATTTAATCTCAGTATAAATACAGCTGTTCTGTGAAGCCCTCAGAGGTTTGTTAGAGAACCTTAGTGGACAAACAGCATCCTGAAGGCCAAGGATCACACCAGACAGGTCAGGGATAAAGTTGTGGAGAAGTATAAAGCAAGGTTAGGTTATAATCAAATATCCCAAGCTTTGAACATCTCACAGAGCTCTGTTCAATCCATCATCTGAAAATGGAAAGAGTATGGCACAACTGCAAACCTACCAAGACATGGCCGTCCACCTAAACTGACAGGCCGGACAAGGAGAGCATTAATCAGAGAAGCAGCCGAGGGGCCCATGGTAACTCTGGAGGAGCTGCAGAGATCCACAGCTCAGGTGGGAGAATCTGTCCACAGGACAACTATTAGTCGTGCCCCCCACAAATCTGCCCTTTATAGAAGAGTGATAAGAAGAAAGCCATTGTTGAAAGAAAACCATAAGAAGTCCTGTTTGCAGTTTGTGAGAAGCCATGTGAGGGACACAGCAAACATGTGGAAGAAGGAGCTCTGGTCAGATGAGACCAAAATTGAACTTTTTGGCCTAAAAGAAAAACGCTATGTGTGGCAGAAAACTAACACTGCACATCACCCTGAACACACCATCCCCACTGTGAAACATGGTGGTGGCAGCATCATGTTGTGGGGATGCTTTTCTTCAGCAGGGACAGGGAAGCTGGTCAGAGTTGATGGGAAGATGGATGGAGCCAAATACAGGGCAATCTTAGAAGAAAACCTGATAAGAGTCTGCAAAAGACTTGAGACTGGGGCAGAGATTCACCTTCCAGCAGGACAACGACCGTAAACATAGAGCCAGAGCTACAATGGAATGGTTTTGATCAAAGCATATTCATGTGTTAGAATGGCCCAGTCACAGTCCAGACCTAAATCACATTGAGGATCTGTGGCAACACTTGAAAATTGCTGTTCACAGACGCTCTCCATCCAATCTGACAGAGCTTGAGCTATTTTGCAAAGAAGAATGGGCAAAAATGTCCTTTCTAGATGTACAAAGCTGGTAGAGACATCCCCAAAAAGACTTGCAGCTGTAATTGCAGTGAAAGGAGGTTCTACAAAGTGTTGACTCCGGGGGGCGCCATACAAATGTACTCCCCACACTTTTCACATATTTATTTGTACAAAAATTATGAAAAACTATTTATCATTTTCCTTCCACTTCACAATTATGTGCCACTTTGTGTTGGTCTATCACATAAAATCCCAATAAAATACATTTACATTTTTAGTTGTAACATGACAAAATGTGGAAAAAATGTGTAAAATTTCATGGGGTATGAATAATTTTTCACGGCACTGTGTATATAGATATATACATATATTTGCTCTCTTTCCCATTCAGCCAACAATCACTGTAGACTGCCAAAAATGTACATAACACCCCCCCCCCCCCCCTCCCATGCCATTTTACAGTATTACAATGCAGCCAGGTCCAATATTGGCTGCTTTCCCATCACATTTCTTCAGAGCAGAGGATTATGGGAAATCCGGCCCCGATGTGGCGTGTTGGGTACAGTTCAGACCTCTCATCAAAAACAAGAAATCTATTTAGCAAGAATGAGCTCAGAACCCGTGTTCGGCCCGTGTCTGCTGCCAACCACACGGGGAACAGAAGATGTTCTGCAGGAGATGCCACCTGCTCCATGCAATATGGACAGCAGAGGAATGCACAGCTTGGCGCCAAGGATGCAGCCAGCTTCCTGATATAGAAAGAATACACCACAATCTACAGAGGATGTGGCAGATTCTCCATCCACACTAGGGATGAGCTCCGGCTTGTTCGCACACTCCATGTGCAGAGCCCGCCAGGAAGTCGGCATGGCGCTGTGCTAATCACAGGCAGGGAGACATTGTCCCGATGCGCTGCTGCAGAGATCGGGAAATGTCTCCCTGCCTGTGATTAGCGCAGCACCGTGCCAACTTCCTGGCAGGCTCTGCACATGGAGTGTGCGAACACGCCGGAGCTCATCCCTGATCCACACCCAACCTCGGTAAGTTCTCCTTGCGTGTCCTTGTTGGTAGATCCTTTTGATCTACCAACAGCAATGTAGTTCAAAGTGTGTCTAAATATCCACCTCAGCTCCGGAAGGTTTCACCCCCTTCATGACCAGACCATTTTTTGCCATTTAGCACTGCACTACTTTTTTTATTTTTTATTATTTTTATTGTTTTTCCAAAAGTAGTGTACTATACAGAGCCTCTGGGTATTCCCTGTCTCGAACAGTACAAAAAATATACAACAACTACAACTGCAGGACCTACTAGGGCAGTGGTTCTCAACCTTCTAGTGCCCTGACCCCTTAATAAAATTTCTCAAGTTCTGGGGACCCCTAACAGTAAAATTATGAGTGGCAGTGGTGGTGGGGAGCAGGGATGAGTGGTAGTACTGGTGGGGAGTTGGTGTGGGTGGCAGTGCTGGTAGGGAGTTGGGATGAGTGGCAGTGCTGGTGGGGAGTTCTGATTAACCAACTTAAGTGCTCTTGATCAAGGTCATCTGCTGATCTGAGAACTGTAGTGGGGACTTTTAATGGCAACTCTAATCACAGGTAGTGTTACTCACTGTGTCTCTGGCTTCACTGTGTCTCCGACTTTGTGGTGTCTCGCAGCAGTGACTAGGGTTGCCACCTATCCAGGATTCACCGGACAGTCCGGGTTTTGAATCATGTGTCCAGGTTTCGATCTGTCTGAAACCCAGACACATTATTCAGACTGGGCTATGGCTCCCCAAGTAACTGAGATTGTTACACAAAACTTTGTTCCCATCTGGGAGCTGCAGGCCGCTGTCTGGGGGCAGGTCCAGCATTTCTAGGGGAGGAGGGAGGGTGGTGATAATATCAGCAAGAGCAGTTTGGCCACACCCACTGTTCCAGGTGTCCCAGGTCTTTTATAATTCTATAGTGTATACTACAGACAAAAATATTTGCCCTGTGCCGCTAAAGTGTTCGGGTTTGGCTTGAAGAAAAGGTGGCAACCCTAGCAGTGACACCTATGCCGAAATCAGGAAATAGGGTCTCCTCCAGCACCTCCCTCTTCACATTCCTCACCAGTCAGCTGACCTCTAGTCTCTGCCCCCCACCCATGCCGTGAACTGATTGGGCGGCTGCAAAGAGGCTTGAGTGGGTGGCCGCGGGCTCCAGGAACAACCCAGCTGGGCGGCCACAGGCTCAAGGGACAGCCCTGCTGGGCATCCATGAAAAGGCTGAGAGAGTGGTGCGGGCTTTGGGAACAGCCCAGGATTTGGTGACCACTGGCAAATCGTCATTTGACCCCCGAGGGGGTTCCAACCCCCAGGTTGAGAACCACTGTACTAGGGAGACCAAAACCAACCCTTGAACCTTTACTGCTCGCTCTCACATATGGTATGATATATCAATGCAATGCTACACATGCAACCAATATTATCGATGGAAGAAAGATTTACAGAGAGATGTGTGCACAAGGCCCAAATCTTTGGAGCTTTTATAAAAGGATTTACCGACTAAAACATGAATTGTGAGATCATAACATATACTTTCAAATTATCTGATCACTATAGCGTGGCATTGGTGTTATAAGATTCTAGCCAGATATTCCAATAGCACTGCGCTACTTTAACTGGTAATTGCTTGGTCATGCAACGCTGTACCCAATTGAAATTTTTATATATATTTCTTTTACATTAAAGGGGTTGTAAAGGTACATGTTTTTTCACCTTAATGCATTCTATGCATTAAGGTGAAAAAACATTTGACAATGCCACCCCCCCTCAAGCCCCCGTTTTACTTACCTGGCCCCTGGAAAGTCCCGCGCTCGCTCCCGTCATCCTCCGAGTTCTTGAGCCCGGCCGTTGATTGGCTACACTGGATGGATTGAAAGCAGCGCAGCCATTGGCTGGCGCTGCTGTCAATCACATCCAATGACGCGGCACGCCGGGGGGCGGGCCGAGTGATACAGTCGGCGGCTATGGCCGCCGCTGTATCACGGGAGCGCGCCCGCAGTAACTCAACACCATGCTCGCATTATGGTGGGGAGTCCTTGCGGGGAGGAGCTGAAACAGCCGCCGAGGGACCCCAGAAGACCAGGATCTGGGCCACTGTGTGCAAAACGAGCTGCATAGTGGAGGTAAGTATAACATGTTTGTTGTTTTAAAAAAAAAAAACGGGAACCTTTAGTGTTCCTTTAATAGAGCTTTTATTTTGGTGGTATTTGATCATCTCCACTGGGTTTTTAATTTTTTATTATCTAAACTAGGGACGAAACAACTAATCGATAACTAATCGATTATTAAATTAATCGATTACTATTTTCATAATCGATTAATCGGCCAGTAACATAATGGGGTTAAAAAAACTAAAATTAGCCCTTTGCAGTACAAAAAGAGCAAATCGCTACTGTAATTATTACTTTCACTGTCCCACAGTAAAAAATGAACCCCTTACAGTAGCGATTATTTGCTCTTTTTGTACAATTTTTTTTTTTTAACCCCATTATGTTACTAAACATCTCAGGCACCTCTGTGTTTTTTGGTGCTTTTTGCAGAAACGCACTACAGTTCATTTACATGGTTTCCTATGGGACACGTTCACATCCATGATTTTTTCAGCTGCTGTGTATTTGGAAAGGGCAAAGAGTTTTTTAATGCAAAACGGTGCTATTTTTTTTTTTTTTTTGGTTCAATATACATAGTTAGTAAGGTTGATTGAGTGTGGGTGCGTGTCTACAATTCTCCCTATCCCCATACATTGTATCTCATTAAGATGCTCATCTATTATATTATTATTTATTTAAGGTACCCATATAGCGCCGTCAATTTACACAGCGCTCCACACACACACATCACACACTCACATCGGTCCCTACCCTCAAGGAGTTTACAATCTAAGGTCCCTAACTCACATTCATACATACATATACTAGGGCCAATTTTGGACAGAAGCCAATTAACCTACCAGCATGTCTTTGGAGTGTGGGAGGAAACCGGAGTACCTGGAGGAAACCCACGCAGGCACAGGGAGAACATGCAAACTCCAAGGCAGGTAGTGTCATGGTTGGGATTCGATCCAGCGACCCTTTTTACTGCTAGGCGAGAGTGCTACCCACTACACCACTGTGCCACCCACTTCAAAGAAGAAGCTGCAGAAAAGCATGTAATAACGCGTTTTTGCTGCAATTTGCGTTTTTTAATCTGCCCAACAACAAATTGGCCCAAAAAAATTTAAAAATGAAAATCGCAGCAAAACTACCGTTTTTTTTTTCCTTCTTAAGGTTATTAACCGATTAATTGAAACAATAATCGGCCAACTAATCGATTATGAAAATAATCGTTAGTTGCAGCCCTAATAAAAACGAAAAAAGATTGAAGATTTTGAGAAAAAAACACTCAATATGTTTTACCTTCTGCTATAAAACATATCCAATAAAAAATACAAAAAAAAATCAAATGTCTTCATAAATTTTGGCCAAAATGTATTCTTCATGTCTTTGGTAAAAAAAAATCCTAATAAGTGTACATTGATTGGTTTACGTAAATGTTATAGCATCTACAAACTATGGTGTGTGTATATATATATATATATATATATATATTATATATATACACACACATATACATATACACACACACAGTATATATATTATTTATACACACACACACACACATATATACATACAGTGGGGCAAACAAGTATTTAGTCCCCCACCAATTATGAAAGTTCTCCCACTTAAAAAGATGAGAGAGGCCTGTAATAGGCATACCTCAATCCAGATGAGGAGAGATGATGTCTGTTGTGTTACACTATGTGATTATTCTTGCTCTGTGTCTTTAAGATCTGTCCCCTTCTTTCTAGCTGAACTCTCTCTCTCACCGTAGTTCTTTATATATCTCCTCCACTTCCTGATTCTGGTCATTACTCCTGTATATCTTCCATGCTAAACATCTTACATGTGGCTTACAACTGCAACGTTTTTCTACCTATAAATATCCATCATTAAACGGAACATTCGAAAGGATTCATCGTCTGTCGTCCTAACTGTGAGTTTATTCATTGAGTTAAACTGCCTGTATCGATGCAAGGGATAATAGCAAACCAGCTTGAGTAAGGCCTACTTCAACCTGGAGATGAACTTTATCGCTTTGTAGTTGAGACAGAACAGTAGAAAAACGGAGTTTCACAGCCTAATTACAAGATTTCTGCAGGTCAGTACTGAAACAGACAAGATTTACTGCCCTCATAGCAAGACAGAAGGGACAGAGCAGCACATGGCAGCCTTATAGCCTGAGACAATCTGCACGGTGTCATATTTCAGCACACAGATCCTGCCTGCTTTCACAGTCAGTCTGCTATCATGAGTGACCAAGCTTCTGCATGTGAACTCACATCTCCTTCCTCACAAGTTCCTGAAGAAACTGAGTTACCCAAACGCTCACTTAAACCCACTTGGAAAGTAATAGAGAATTATGAAGCTTCAAGGACTGAATTGTCAAATAGCTTGGAATTAGTCTGGGAGAAAATCCTTGCTGAAGCCAATACAGTGTCTGTTGAACGTGAACTACTGACACTAGAGGGCGCCATTAAACAACTTTCTGCCTCATATGAGCTTTATCAGCTTACCAGCATCAAATTCACTAATATCTTGCAAAACATGAATACAGAAAGTACGATGACACAATTAAAGCGCGTCAATGCTCTCAATATTGAAAGAGACAGTTTTATCCAGCAAACCAGATTAAAGGCAGCAGCAAAAATAAAGCTGTTACAGGACACTGCATCTCACAGATCTGTTTCCACCAGACATTCTAAAAACTCGTCAAGATCCCATAGTTCAAGATACTCAACACTCAGTGAGCGACTTATTAATGCCCGCACTGAAGTGGAAGCCAGCAAAGTGCAGGTGGCATATGCAGAAAAAAGGGCAGAGTTGGAAGCAAAGTCAGCACGTCAAAGAGCAGAGTTGGAAGCTCAGAGAGCAGAGTCGGAAGCTCAGTCAGCACGACAAAGAGCAACAATGGAAACCTTAAATGAACAGTGTAAACATGACGCAGCTATGGCAAAGCTAAGGGTCCTACAGCAAGCTATCAGTGCAGACGAAGGTGCAAGTGAGAAAGACGGCATTAACCTAAACATAGCAGATATGGAAGACCCCCTCAAACGCACTAAAGACTATGTCCTAAGCCACTGCAGTGCACACTCCATTGTCTCCAATGCTCCCGACTACATAGAGACTCCTTCACAGCTTCAAGTTAAAGAGGTTCCAGCAACTTCCTGCACTCAAAATCACTCCACTGCATTTCCTACCTGCCTACCTTGCCTGCCTTCATACGTCTCAGAGCATCAGCGCAAGCTTCAAGCAAGTCATCAATCTCCAGTCATCGGTACAGCCTTGAATCAACGTACCATTGGAACAACTGACTTCAAGCAAGCAACTCACCTGGATGCATCTGCTGCACCATATTTCCCTGTGTCCTTTAACAACAATGTCAAAGATAACGCAATCAGCACCATACAGCCAACAGCATCTCACATAAAGGCGGAGACAACTGAAACAGAAGAGTTTGTGAGGTATATGCTTCGCAGGGAGCTCACAAAGACTGGTCTTACAAGTTTTGATGACCAACCTGAGAACTACACAAGTTGGAAATGTGCCTTCAGAACTACAATCAGCAATATTGGCATTACAGCTGATCAAGAATTGAATCTGCTGATCAAATGGCTTGGTCCTCTATCTGCTGCACGTGTTAAGCCATTAAGATCGGTTTTCATGGACAATCCTACTGCAGGCCTCACAGCTGCATGGGAGCGACTAGAGCAAAGTTATGGCAGTCCAGAAGCTATAGAAAATGCTTTGTTCATGCGTCTGAAAACTTTCCCAAAGATATCCGGTAAGGACAACAAGGAGTTCCAGAGACTGAGTGACCTTCTCCTTAAGCTTCAGCTAGCCAAGACAGACCCAAAACTACCTGGACTCAGTTACCTTGACACTCCAAGAGGGGTAAACCCAATTGTCTCCAAGCTCCCGTATGGTTTGCAAGAGAAATGGACTGCACTAGGGTCATCATACAAAAGAGAGAACAAGGTTTCCTTCCCTCCATTCTCTTTCTTCTGTGAATTCATCAGGAAAATTGCAGAGACCAAGAACGATCCAAGTTTTTCCTACGGTGAGTACAGTCTCTTCTCACCCTTTCCTAAGAGTACCAGTCTTCAGGGCAACTACAGAAACCATAGAGGCCCAGTGTCCGTGAAAAAGACTGACATCCTTCCCACTCCTACCACAGTTCTGGCCACGAACAAACAGAGTAGGAAGATTGAAAACCCTAACAGAGAGTGTCCCATACACAAGAAGCCACACCCCCTCAATAAATGTATCGGCTTTAGGAAAAAGCCTCTGGAAGAGCGCAAGGAGCTTTTAAAGACATTTAGGGTATGTTTCAGGTGCTGTGCTTCTACAGAACATTTTGCAAGGGACTGTAATGTGTCCATCAAGTGCATAGAGTGTGGCTCTGAAGAACATGTGCAAGCCCTCCATCCTCTTGAGCCCAGCTCTGCACAACCTGCCAACGCTCCTCCCAGGTTAACGCACGGCGGGGAGAATACAGACCAAGTGCCTAATTCTACCATCATTTCTTCATCCTGCACAGAAGTTTGTGGAGAAGACTGCTGTGGTAAGTCCTGTGCTAAGATATGCTTGGTGAACATATACCACAAGGATCAACCAGAAAAGTCTCTAAAGGCATATGCTATCTTAGACGATCAGAGCAATCGATCACTTGCAAAATCGGAATTGTTCAATCTATTTGAAATAAAAGGCGAAGCTCATCCTTACACCTTGGGTACCTGTAGTGGAACTATAGAGGTTTCTGGAAGAAGGGCTCATGGACTCATGGTATCTTCTCTCAAAGGTAACTTGCAATTACCCTTACCTACACTTGTTGAGTGCAATCAGATACCTGCTAACAGGGAAGAAATCCCTACTCCAGCTGCTGCTTTCCATCACCCTCACCGCAAGGTAATAGCAAATGAGATACCGCCGCTTGACAAAGATGCTCAGATCCTTCTTCTGTTAGGAAGAGACATTCTAAGAGTTCACAAGGTACACAGACAAGTCAGCGGACCCCCAGATGCCCCATTTGCCCAGCGCACGGATCTAGGGTGGGTCATCATAGGCAATGTCTGCATAGGCAAAATGAAAAAAGACCTACCAACATTTCGTCATTCAAGACAAATGTTCTGCCAAATGGCCGAAACACTTACTTTGAGCCATGCCCACATCACTACTGGGTGAAAGAGAAGATAGCCAGCCACGAATGGCAACATGGTATCTCAGGTTACACAAGCCCTTTCTCCTGCCATGATGGCGACTTCGGCTCTACAGTGTTTAAAGCAACCAGTGAAGATGACATACTGGCTCCTTCAATGGAAGACAAGGAATTCATCAAGGTAATGGACAATGAGTTCTTTCAAGATGACTCCAATAACTGGGTAGCACCCCTACCCTTTCGTCTCCCAAGAGAGAGATTGCCCAACAACTTACAGCAGGCCATCAGTAGATTCTCCTCCTTAAAGCGAAACTTAAGCAGGAAACCAGAGATGCAAAAGCACTTTGTGGACTTTATGCAAAATGTATTTGACAGAGATCATGCAGAGCCTGCTCCCCCACTAAAGGAGGGAGAAGAATGCTGGTACCTTCCATCCTTTGGCGTGTATCACCCACGCAAACCAGACCAAATCAGAGTTGTCTTTGATTCCAGTGCTCAGCACGAAGGTGTTTCTCTTAACAACATGCTCCTTACTGGAACCAACTTGAACAACAGTCTAATAGGAGTCTTGATTCTTTTCAGACAAGAGCCTGTAGCAGTAATGGCCGACATTCAACAGATGTTTCACTGCTTCATCGTCAGAGAAGACAACAGAAACTACCTCAGGTTTCTATGGCACAAGGACAATGACCTCAACAAGGAAGTTATAGATTATCGCATGAAGGTACATGTCTTCGGTAACAGTCCTTCCCCAGCAGTGGCAACTTATGGGCTAAAGAAAACAGCTCAGACTGGAGAAGTTGAATATGGATCTGATGCCCGTCAATTTGTTGAAAGAAACTTCTACGTTGACGACACACTTAAGTCCTTTCCAACTGCTAAAGAAGCAATTGATCTTCTCACCAGAACAAAGGAGATGCTGTCTGTAGCAAACCTTAGACTGCACAAGATTATATCCAACAGCCAGGAACTTATGAATGCCTTTCACTCTGAGGACTATGCCACTAGTCTAAAAAACCTTGACTTAGGTACAGATGTGCCTCCTGTACAGCGAAGTCTGGGTTTGTTGTGGAACATCAAGCAAGACAAATTCACCTTCCAAGTGTCAACTTGTGACAAACCCTTCACTAAGAGAGGAGTCCTGTCCGTGGTGAATAGCATCTATTACCCACTGGGTTTCCTTGCTCCAGTTACCATTCAAGGTAAGATTTTACTAAGACAGTTGTCTACTGAGAACATAGACTGGGATACTCCCTTGCCTAGTGAGAATCAACACAAGTGGGAAAGGTGGAGATATTCTTTGAAGTCACTAGAAAAACTTCAGATTCCCCGTTGCTATGTTCCAGGATCCACTTCAACTGCTAACCGGAGAGAGATTCATATTTTCTCTGATGCATCAGTTGAAGCTATTGCTGCAGTAGCCTATTTGAAGACCTCTGAACTGAATGGAGAATCACACTGTAGTTTTGTCCTAGGCAAGGCAAAACTCACACCCAAGCCTGCACATACCATACCAAGACTTGAACTTTGTGCAGCCGTGCTAGCAGTAGAAATTGCCGAGGTCATACGAAGTGAAATGGACACTAGAATGGATTCTTTCACCTTCTATACAGACAGTAAGGTAGTACTTGGTTACATAAACAACCAAACAAAACAATTTTATGTGTACGTCAGCAACAGGGTTGAACGTATCAAGAGATTCTCTCTACCAAGTCAATGGCATCACGTTCCCACTGAACTCAACCCAGCTGACTGTGGGACTAGAGCCGTGTCACCTGCCGCTCTTCAGGACAGCTTATGGCTGTCACCTCCAAGGTTTCTGCGTGAGAACTCTTACTTACTCCCTATTGACACCACCTATGGGCTAGTAAACCCTGAAGATGATAAGAAAATAAGAACTGTGAACACCTCACTCCACACTTCTGTAAGTACAAAACAGAAGCTGCGGTCACACCGTTACAGGCATCAATGGAAGCAGGTGCAGCATCTAGCCAATGTGTTCTCGCATCGCTGGAAGAAAAAGTATTTTCACCACCTTCAAGGTTGTAACAAATGGCAAGCATCTAAGCCGAATCTTAAGGTTGGAGACCTCATCCTTCTAAAAGACAAGGAAGTTTGTTGAAATGAGTGGCTTTTGGGTCTTATTACTAAAGTTATGCCCAGCGACAATAACAAAGTCCGGAAGGTAGAAGTCAAGGTAACCAAGGGAGGATCGACACAAACCTTTAGTCGACCAATTACAGAGTTAATACTCCTTTTGCCAGGTGAGTGACTTGTGCAAGGACTAGCCATGCTGTTGGCACGGCGGGGAGTACATTGCTGCCATCTACAGGTTCTACTCAGAACTTTGGAATTCTTGAAGACATCATACTGTGACTTTATGTTCTTCATCCTGTTGAACTTACGTTTATTATTTGCTTGTTGCATGTTTTTCATTACAGGTTCCAGGACATTCGTCAGTATTGGACTTTTTGAAAATATATATTTTAGTTTAAGGTTATGAAATCTAAAGATTTCAGACGGGGAGTGTTGTGTTACACTATGTGATTATTCTTGCTCTGTGTCTTTAAGATCTGTCCCCTTCTTTCTAGATGAACTCTCTCTCTCACCGTAGTTCTTTATATATCTCCTCCACTTCCTGATTCTGGTCATTACTCCTGTATATCTTCCATGCTAAACATCTTACATGTGGCTTACAACTGCAACGTTTTTCTACCTATGAATATCCATCATTAAACGGAACATTCGAAAGGATTCATCGTCTGTCGTCCTAACTGTGAGTTTATTCATTGAGTTAAACTGCCTGTATCGATGCAAGGGATAATAGCAAACCAGCTTGAGTAAGGCCTACTTAAACCTGGAGATGAACTTTATCGCTTTGTAGTCACTGGAATACGCAACGTTTCTCAAGCTGGCGTGCCGTGAATGACGTGACGGCCGCGCTCATTCTTCAGGCCTGAAGAATGAGCGCGGCCGTAGCTCGAGAAACGTTGCGTGACATCATCTCTCCTCGCCTGGATTACAGTCTGCTCCTCAAGCCTCACTCTGATGTCCATCCACTGCTGCCGGCTGTATACCATCTAGTGGCTACAGAGACGACTGCAGATACAGCACATCCATCGGCTCCATAGAGACAGATATCACTGATGACCCTGGTTGTTTGGGACCTTATCATGCACAAACTTACCATTTAAATGTGAGTGTTTTTACAAACCTTTCTATTTGATTAAACTTTTTATATAGTCTGCACCCAGGGGCGCTTCCTGTTATTGTGTTTTTCAGTGTTTGGGAACATGAGTTCTGTACCCCCTGGATGGCTGCGTGAGCACGGACTTAACCCTTTCCTCTCTTCATCCCTCCCACACCATATCCCATTTATATTACCATCCAGCATACTGCACCTGCACTGCCAATGTGCATCAATCATTGACTTCTTCACAAAGAGTGGACTTGTTGCCTATTTGTGCATATAATTTGTATGCTCATTCAGTACTTTTTTGTTTGTTCACCATTGGATACTTTTTTTGGTTTTCAGTTTTGCGCCATTTTACTTTTATAATTCAGAACTCATTGGACGGCGCTTCACAGTGCAGATGGACAATGACCCGAAGCATACTGCCAAAGCAACCAAAGAGTTTATTAAGGGAAAGAAGTGGAATGTTATGCAATGACCAAGTCAATCACCTGACCTGAATCCGATTGAGCATGCATTTCACTTGCTGAAGACAAAACTGAAGGGAAAATGCCCCAAGAACAAGCAGGAACTGAAGACAGTTGCAGTAGAGGCCTGGCAGAGCATCACCAGGGATGAAACCCAACATTTGGTGATGTCATTGCGTTCCAGACTTCAGGCTGTAATTGATTGCAAAGGATTTGCAACCAAGTACTAAAAAGTGAAAGTTTGATTTATGATTGTTAATCTGTCCCATTACTTTTGGTCGTTTAAAAAGTGGGAGGCACATATACAAACTGTTGTAATTCCTACACTGTTCACCTGATTTGAAAGTAAATACCCTCAAATTAAAGCTGGACGTCTGCAGTTAAAGCACATCTTGTTAGTTTCATTTAAAATCCATTGTGGTGGTGTATAGAGCCAAAAAGATTAGAGTTGTGTCGATGTCCCAATATTTATGGACCTGACTCTCTATATATATAAGTCGATTTGTCTGTACGGGCCACCTAGCCACAGTACATTGTGGGCGGGCAGTCCTTAAGTGGTTAAATACAGATTAATGTGGATAGTTAGCCCTTATAATACATAGAATTTAGTATCTCTAAAAAGTTAATTGTATGGTCAGATTGTAAAATATTTGGTGAGCTTAAAAGCGGAGTTCAGGCTTTTTATGTTTATTAAAAGTCAGCAGCTACAAAAAGTGTAGCTGCTGACTTTTAATAAACAGACACTTACCTGTTCCACGGTCCAGCGATGCGGCCGCCCGGAGCGTCGCTCCTCTCCCCCTTCTCTCCGCCGGCGCCTCCATTGCCACTCTGGGCACCCGGCCATGACAGCTTTCAGCTTCACGGCCAGGCACGCATTGTGCATGCGCGAGTCGCGCTGCGCTCCCGGAGTGGACAGGCTATCTCCTGGGACCTGTCACGTGTCCCAGGAGATCGCCTAGAGGGAGGGGCCGCCGAGGGGCAGAGGAAGAGTCGCCTAGGTGTCCCGTAGGTGGAAGTAGGAAGTGGGACAGGAAGTCCCACTCCTAATGAAGCCCTTCCCCCCCAAAAAAATTACATGCCAAATGTGGCATGTAAGGGGGGGGGGGGCGAGGAGTGCTTAAAGCGGAAGTTCCACTTCTGGGTGGAACTCCGCTTTAAAGCTCTCCATACAGTACGGGCATTGAATTTTGGCTGATTCCTGCTGAACTTTCTCAGCCCAGCAGCACTTATATCCAATCAGAAGCAAGCACTGTTTTGTTATTCTGGCAGCCACAGGTGCCGGATGTCTAAAACACAAAAGCCGGCCTCTGCAAGGAACATGTTATAAAGGAACTTCTAGAAATGGTAATTGTGCCTAAAAAGCACCCTGAATATGTACCTTGTGTCTCAACCCCCCCCCCCCCCCCCCCCATGAAAAATAGCAGTGCACTTCCTGATACTTGAGTGTGCACTCCTACCGTGTTTCCCCGAAAATAAGCCCGGGTCTTATATTAATTTTGACCACCAAAACACAGTAGGGCTTATTTTCGGGGTAGGGCTTGCCATGCAATGTGCCAAGTGTGAATAATAGCAAAAGTGCTTGTAAACTGCCAGAATCCTCGCCACTACAGCAATATACAATCCAAAAGGTGTATGTCTCACCTTCCTATAGCATTGCTCGACGCTTCCATGAGTTGCCTGAGCTGTCTTCCTTGCACCGAACACTGCAGAAGGGGGGCCGAGATCCCCCACTGACAGAAGGAGAAGAGAAGGGGAGAGCAGTCAAGAACATCTGAACGGCGCTTCCATGACCCGCTTCGAGCAATGCAGAGGAAGGGGGGGTCAAGATCCCCCACTGACAGTCAGGAGAAGGGGATAGCAGCGGAGATCAGATGAATGGTGCTTCCATTGCCCGCTCTGAGCAATGCAAATGGAGAAGGGGTCGAGATCTCCCACTGAGCCAGAAGAAGAGAAGAGAAGAGCAGCTGGAGATCATATAGCGGCACTAAAAGAAGGTACCTGATTAAAGCAGACCACAGCAAACACACACATTCCACACTATACAGCACTGCATTAGTGAGGATTCTAGCAGTTTACAACCACTTTAAACTAGGGCTTATTTTCGGGGTAGGGCTTATATTGCAACCCTCCCCGAAAATCCTGCTAGGTCTCATTATCGAGGTAGGTCTTATTTTCGGGGAAACGCGGTATGCCTACAGCCTCATATCTGTATATCTGCAGTGTACGATTTATGGCACTGTTGCCTCAGGCTGCTAGTCTCAGGTGATTTGGAGTGAGATTTGGTGATGTCACTACTGTGCTGCTCACTGTTCTCCTTGCTGGAGAGGAAGCTGCACCTGAGGACCTGCAGTGCAAGGATCTCCCTATTTCTGCTTGCTGGCTCCTCCAGTGCAGAACATGGCATGGCCTAGTAAGTCAGTAATAGGGAAAAGATCAGTTGCAGGGAGACCATAGGCAATACAAGTGACTAGTCCTTATTCCCACTACCTACCTTTTTTGGGCACAGACTGCAGAGTTAGGTTCCTCTTTAACGGCCTCCCGCCCGCCGTATAGACAAATGGCGGCGGAGCGGGCGGCTCTTGTTGTTCTGGGACAACGTCATATGATGGTGCCCAGTTTACTCACGATCGCCAGGACATGGCGTGACCCCGATCTCGGCAAAGAGCCGCGGGCCTTTTACCCATGTGATCGGCCGTGTACAATCATAGCTGATCAAATGTAAACAAGGTGATGCCGTTTATCAGCTCTCCTCGTCTCACACAGACAGAGTGTGAGGAGAGGAGAGACGATCAGCGGCATCCCCTCACATGGGAGACGTGTAAAGGTATTTAGGGCACTGATCATCAGTGCCCTGATTATAATGCAGCCCCAACAGTGCCCATTAGTGACACCAATCAGTGATGCCTTTCAGTGCCTGCCCATCAATGTCGCCTACCATTGCCCATCAGTGGTGCTCATCAGTGCCGCCTATCAATGCCACCAATCAGTGCCCATCAGTGCTGCATATTAGTGCCTCCTCATTAGTGCCACCTCATCAATGCCTATCAGTGCAGCCTCATCAGCGCACATCAGTGAAGGAGAAAAATTACTTATTTACAAAATTTTCTGACAGAAACTGAGTAAAAACATATTTTTTTCTAAATTTTTGGTCTTTCATTTTTTTGGGGGGAAAAAAATAAAAAACCTAGCAGTGATTAAATACCACCAAAAGAAAGCTCTATTTGTGTGAAGAAAATGATAAAAAAATGAATATGTGTACAGTATTGTATGTTTGTCATTCAAGGTGTGACAGCGCTGAAAGCTGAAAATTGGCCTGGGCAGGAAGGGGGTGAAAGTGCCCGGTATTGAAGTGGTCGGCCATACTAGGGATGAGATGAATGTACCTGAAGTAGTTCTTTGGCGGAGCCCCTCTTCTCCACATCCATCTCCAGACAGCTGTTCAGGAAATCCCGGAACGTCACTGACAACTTCTCTGGATTCTGGAGCTCTGGGGTTCCATTAGTTGCAATAAGATACAAAGCCTGTTCAGAGGAAAGTGAGAGGTTATTAAAAAGGAAAAAGAGAATTTACTCTTCCAAAGTTCAGAAAAAGTAGCGACCTCCACCCCTCTCCTGAAAGACTGTCATGTAACCCTTTATTAGGTTGCAGTACTCCCCCTGACATTGCATTCATCTGCTTTTCTCTCCAGCTGGACAGCGCCATCTTTGTTCAGGCATCATCCAGGGTTATCATCTACTTGCTGGACTGAGATGCCAGTTCAGAGAAAATGCAACCATGTAAATTCTGGCACCTGTGCAGTTCTTTGCTGTGGTCATAAACGTCTTGCGACTTGTTACAAATGAACAATGTTGCAGTCTGATTACTGCGAGAGAGGAGACTGAGGAAATGCTTCCCCCTGCCTGTAGTAGATGAATGACATCATTTCAGCCTAGGCAAAGACACCACACTGGAGCTCAAAGATTGCTTTTTAATAGAGGTGCGCACCTCCACTGGTCTCACGATTCGATTTGATTACGTTTATCCTGTGAACGATTCGATTCCACGATGCATCACGAAAACTGCCCATGGTTTTCATAAAAAAATACAAGCATTCAGAAGAACTATATTTTTTTAATTTTATCTGCTCTTAAAAAAAAAAAAAAGAAGAAGTACACTCCCCGCATGTAGCAAAGTCTGAACACAGCAGACAACAACAATATTTTTCTTTATCGTACACCACGGGACACAGAGCTAGTCATTACATAATGGGTTAAGGGTCACCAGCGGTGATTGGACACTGGCACAACCAATGGAAGACAGTTCCCCTCCATATAACCCCTCCCATCAGGGAAGTACCTCAGTTTTTTCGCCAGTGTCGAAAGGTGTTGGACGCGTTAGGAGGTGCTAAAGGAAAGCTCTACCAAAGAGACCCTCTGGGGGTAAAAGAGCTATGCTTTCGGATCCATCCAAGACGCCTACAAATGAGCTGAATCTGGATGGGATCCGGGCCTCATCCATGAGGCGTCGCCTGTAATGTCTCTCTTCGGAGGACTGGGCTCTAAGATCCAGCACTTTCGCTATTTCGCTATAAAGTCCTGGTAAGAGTCTTGTACAAGGCCCAGGGGAGAGGTATCCTTTAAATAGGAACCCATATCCCTGAAGGTTGGCACACATAGCCCACCGTGAAGGGTGAAGTTTGGTATCTGTCTGAAATCTTTCAGCAGAAAAACCTGCGGCGTGGATAAGGTGAGATTAGAAGGTCCATAACTAGGTTGGGACCTTTTTCAAAAAGTGGATGTCTTCTTTTTTTCCACCACTGGGGGGAGTAAAGAGCTGAATATACTCACCTCACTCTGTTCAGTGTCGGCTTCGGCGAAGTACACTGCTCGTCACCTCCGCTGCTGAGCTTGCTGGGGCACCCCGATCCTCCTTTCGGTGGCCGACCAGACACCTGCAGATGCAGGTAAGTGGGAACAAGGGCTGATGAGAGTCCTCTCTCACTATGGCCACCGCCATAGCGCTAAGGGCCGCGCGCGCGGGAGCGCGCTTTATCGGAGGGGGGGGGGGGGGGCGAAGGCGTGCGCGGGCACGTGGCGCGCGCAGGCACAGAAACGGCGCCAAATTTAAAAGACTCCGTGTGAGAAGCACTGCAGCAGCAAGCAAGCTCGTTAGTTCTCTTATTCCTGGCAGAGAAACACAGCAGCTATACAGGGACGTAAGACTCCATGTGGTTGGATTGGGTACTTCCTAGAAGACATCCATGTTACGCATAGTTATGTGTTAAAAGTTGCATACTTAATGTATTTGCTAAACTAAACACGGTAGTATATGCATTTAGGTACCTTGTATTTTGTCTAAACAGTAAGCCTTCCAGGGGAAGTAATACGGACAAAAAGAGATAAGAAAGCACCACCGCCTGAGAGGAGGCTCTAACTGTGCTGACTCGGTACCTTTCTCTCCTGTGTTGCTAAATGCACCTGTTCAGGATGAGCCATTACCTCTGTCAGGTATGGCGGCTTCCCCAGTGAAGCCTGGGCCTGTATATGTCACTGAGGACACTTTATCAGCTGCCCTAAACAATCTGGAGGAAAAAATTGCTACCTTAATCGCTAAGTCCTCTAAAAAGGGACAATAAGCGAAGCAGGTCTCTTCCAGTATTGGACCTCCCTTCAGAAGTACCTGAGGGAGGAGGATGAGGAGGAGGAGGCTACATCAGCAGAGGATGAGGAGCCAGATTTTAAGGTCACAGGTACAATGCTATAGCAGTGCATTTAAGTTAACCTCTGCGGAGGTAACGGAATTACCTGTCTCCTCCCTAGGGTCATTAAGATCCCTGCAAGGTGCATGCTCCTTCCCGGTTCATCCGTTACTAGAGGATCTAATATACGCAAACTGGCAACATCCAGATAAGCGTTTCTCACCTCCAAAAAGGTTTAACATTCTTTATCCTATGGGGGAATTTTTTTTTTTTTTAAAGAAATGGAGCCTGCCTGCGGTAGTTGCGGCTATTTCTTGTGTAAATAAAAACCTGACATGTCCGGTGGATAATGTACAAGGGTTTAAAAGATCCTTCTGAGAGGAAGTTGAAATCCTCCTTCCTTTTGGCCGGCTCAATTACCCAACCTGCAGTAGCAGCAGTCGGTATGGGTCAGGTCATCAGCCAACAGGTAAAGCAGGGGCTGAAGGAACTGCCTTCAGAGCAGGCTAGAAATTGGGAAAATTTGCCTAAAGCCTTATGCTTCACAGTGGATGCCATGAGAGATTCTATCATACAGGCATCACGCCTTACACTCCAGCTGGTACAGATGCGCAGAGTACTTTGGCTTAAGCATTGGTCAGCGGAGACCCCATGCAAAAAGCTGTTGGCAAGTTCCCGTTCCATGGCGAACGCCTATTTGGGGAAGATTTAGAAAAATATATACAGAAGATCAAGTGGTAAAACGACTTTTACCTGAGAGAAAGAAAAACAAGAGATCTTGTTTTAAACGCTCTCCCCCCAGCTCCCGGGAAATCTGACTCCAACCAGTGGCGGCGGCCTGTTTTAGCCGCCCACAAAAGCCAAGGGGCAAGCTCAGAAGAACAAGAAGCCGTGGGGTGCAAGAGCTAATAAGCAAGCCCCCAAAGCCTCTCAGTGAAGGGGCGCCCCCGCTCGGCCGAGTGGGAGGAAGGCTTTGTCAGTTCTGAGCAACTTGGTGGTCAGAAATCCAGGACAATTGGGTAGTATCCACAATATCCTCAGGGTACAAACTGGAATTTCGAGAGATCCCATCTTCTCAATTCCGAGGTTCAAGACTCTCCAAGGATCCACAAAAAAGAGAATCCTTCTTCAAAGGTTTGAATCACTTAATGGCTCAAGGGGTAGTTACAGACGTACCCCAAAAAGAGCGAGGTTCAGGTTTTTACTCAAACCTCTTTGTGATTCCAAAGCCAAATGGAGATGTCAGACCCATCCTGGATCTAAAATCCCTAAATCGGTTCCTGAGCGATCGCCATTTTCGAATGGAAACGATCCGATCCGTGGCTGCCACTTTAAAGGGCGGAAAATTCATGGCGCCCATAGATATCAAGGACGCACATTTACACATACCCATCCTCCCCGCTCACCAAAGATTCCTAAGGTTTGCGGTAGAAGATCGCCACTTTCAATTTGTGGCTCTGCCGTTTGGTGTAGCCACCGCGCCCATAGTATTCACAAAGGTGCTAGCTCCTCTGTTAGCAAACCTAAGAACACGGGGCATTGCGGTAACAGCCTATCTGGACGATCTACTAGTAATAGATCAGTCAAAGGACGGATTGGGTCACGCTGTACACACTACAGTAGGATACCTGGAGCATTTAGGATGGATTATAAATTTACAAAAATCCTCTCTCCAGGCCCAAAGAAGGATAGGGTACCTGGGCATGATCATAGATACAGCCCAAAACGGGGTATACCTGCCAGAACCGAAGATACAGTCTCTGAAAGACCTGATCCACAAGGTCAAAGCAAACAAGAGGCCGTCTATTCGCCTTTGCATGAGACTATTGGGAAAGATGGTAGCCTCCTTCGAGGCGGTCCCTTACGCCCAGTTTCATTCGAGACTACTTCAAGGCAATATTTTAGCTTCCTGGAACAGGAAGAGCCAAGCTCTGGATATACCCATGCGCCTGTCCTCACAAGTACGCCACAGCTTCGATTGGTGGCTAGAAGCCAGGAATTTACGGAAGGGAAAGTCCTTCCTCCCAGTGGCCTGAAAGGTGGTATCTAGGGATGCCAGCCTATCGGACTGGGGTGCAGTATTCGAGGAGGCTTCTACCCAGGGAACCTGGGCCAAGACTCAGGGGATCCTGCCCATCAATGTGCTAGAGATCCGGGCGGTATATCTAGCCCTCAAAACCTGGACATACAGGTTACAGGGCTACCCAGTTCGGGTTCAATCCGACAATGCTACTGCAGTAGCTTACATCAATCACCAAGGAGGCACCCGCAGTCGGGCAGCCCAAAGAGAGGTGAACCGGATCCTGGCATGGGCAGAAGAGCATGTACCTTGCCTTTCTGCAATCTTCATTCCAGGGATGGAAAATTGGCAAGCAGACTACCTGAGTCGTCAGCAGCTGCTACCAGGAGAGTGGTCTCTTCACCCCGAGATCTTTCAGGCCATATGTCTGAGATGGGGAAACCCAGATGTAGACCTGCTAGCTGCCAGGTTCAACAAGAAATTGGACAACTTTGTGTCCAGAACGAGAGATCCTCTAGCCTACGGGACAGACGCTCTAATAATACAGACGCTCTAATAACTCCATGGAATCAGTTCTCACTGATCTAGGCATTCCCTCCGATCCCTCTTCTACAAAGACTGCTTCGCAGGATCAAGGAGGAGGGAATACCAGTAATCCTAGTGGCCCCAAACTGGCCCAGGAGGCCTTGGTACGCCGAGATTGTAAAAACGGCGATAGGAAGGCCCTGGAAGTTTCCACTCCGACACGACCTGCTGTCACAGGGTCCAGTATTCCACCCTTCCTTACAAAGGCTAAAGTTGACGGCCTGGCTGCTGAGACCCACATTTTTAAAAAGAGAGGGGTCTCTGGTCCGGCTCTTTCTACGCTCATTAATGCTAGAAAGCCAGCCTCCAGACTCATCTATCAGAGAGTCTGGAGAGCATACGTTTCCTGGTGTGAATCCAGATGTTGGAATCCTCAGAAGTATGAAATAAGTAGGATTCTTGCTTTTTGCCAGTTAGGAGTGGATATGAATTTAGCCCTTAGCACCATCAAAGGGCAAATATCGGCTCTATCAGTCTTCTTTCAGAGACCATTGGCATCTCACTCCCTAGTTCGGACATTCATTAAGGGGGTACTGAGGATAAATCCTCCAGTTAGGACTCCCTTGTGTCCATGGGATTTGAATTTGGTATTGTCAGTGTTGCAAAAGCAACCTTTTGAACCTATTCGCCATATTCCTTTAATTATATTAAGTAGGAAGTTGGCCTTTCTGATTGCTATAGCTTCTGCTAGGAGAGTATCAGAGCTAGCAGCTCTTTCTTGTAAAGAGCCTTATCTAATTTGTCACAAGGACAAAATCGTACTACGACCCCATCCGGCTTTTCTACCTAAGGTGGTGTCGGCTTTTCACTTGAATCAAGACATTGTTCTGCCTTCCTTTTTTCCAAACCCGCGGACGGCGGGGGAAAAATTATTACACTCTCTAGATCCAGTGAGAGCGGTAAAGGTGTATCTGCAAGCAACCGCTCAGATACGTAAAACAGATGTTTTGTTTATTTTACCAGATGGGCCCAAGAAGGGCCAAGCGGTATCAAAATCCACCATTTCCAGGTGGATTAGACAAGTAATTATTCAAGCTTATGGTTTAACAAACAGGACTCCTCCTTTTCCTGTTAAGGCGCACTCTACCAGGGCGATAGGTGCTTCATGGGCAGTGCACCACCAGGCTTCGATGGCTCAGATCTGTAAAGCTGCAACTTGGTCTTCAGTCCATACATTTTCCAAATTCTATCAAATAGATGTGAAAGGACATGAGGATTCCGCCTTCGGGCGAAGTGTGCTGCAGGCAGCAGTATAGGGCTTCTGGTCCGCAAGCGGCCTGTTTTGATCTGTGTCTCCCCCCCTTCATATGAGCATTGCTCTGGGACGTCCCATTATGTAATGACTAGCTCTGTGTCCCGTGGTGTACGATAAAGAAAATAGGATTTTTATAACAGCTTACCTGTAAAATCCTTTTCTTGGAGTACACCACGGGACACAGAGGTCCCCCCCTTCTTATGGGAACCTTACTGCTTTGCTACAAAACTGAGGTACTTCCCTGATGGGAGGGGTTATATGGAGGGGAACTGTCTTCCATTGGTTGTGCCAGTGTCCAATCACCGCTGGTGACCCTTAACCCATTATGTAATGACTAGCTCTGTGTCCCGTGGTGTACTCCAAGAAAAGGATTTTACAGGTAAGCTGTTATAAAAATCCTATTATTTTAAACAGTAAATACTAAATGTGATTACATTACACACCCCCCCCTGCACATTACACAGCCCCCCTGAACATTACACAGCCCCCTTAAACATTACACAGCCCCCTTAAACATTACACAGCCCCCTTAAACATTACCCAGCCCCCCTGAACATTACACAGCCCCCCTGAACATTACACAGCCCCCCTGCACATTACACAGCACCCCTGCACATTACACAGCACCCCTGCACATTACACAGCCCCCCTGAACATTACACAGCCCCCCTGAACATTACACAGCCCCCCTGAACATTACACAGCCCCCCTGAACATTACACAGCACCCCTGCACATTACACAGCACCCCTGAACATTACACAGCCCCCCTGAACATTACACAGCACCCCTGCACATTACACAGCACCCCTGCACATTACACAGCAGATTTCCCAGTCTCCTGGCAGAGCTCTGCCAGCGTACTCTAAAGTAAAAAAAAAAATCACAGCCAGCCCCTCTGTTTTATGAATCCATCCTACACTGTGCAAGTGTTAGCATAAAAACCGATGCCTCTAAAATACCTATAAATACCTATGCCTACACCTATCTCTGATCTTTTATGGCTGGTCAAGTGACCTCCGTTCTCCTCCTCCGATCTAAACGCTACAGCAGGAGGGGCTGAGCGGACAGCACAGCGGCCGGTCACATGACGTCAGAGGGGATCTCGGCCCCTCCCGCTGTAGGCCTTAGATTGGAGGAGAGCGGCCAGAGGTCATGTGACTGGCCATAAAAGGCGGAGAAAAGGTATTTAGAGGCATCATTTTACACTAAGACTAATGCCGCGTACACACGATCATTTTTCCCGTCGGGAAAAATGACATTTTTTCCTTTGGACGAGAAAAACGATCGTCTGTGGGCTTTTTGCCGTTTTTCCCGACGGGAAAAACGGCATTAATCACGATGAGAAAAATTAGAACATGTTCTAATTTTTCTCGTCGTTTTTCCTGACATTTCTTCCGCGGCAGTGTTTCCCATAGGGAAACACTGCCGCGGAGCCCATAGACGATCGTTTTTCTCGTCATTTTAAAAAATTACGAGAAAAATGACCGTGTGTGGGGAACAAGCTGTTCCCTCGTTTAAAATGTCATTATTCACGGCGGTTTTTAAACCGCCGTGAATAATGATCGTGTGTACGCGGCATTACATTCTGCAGGATGGATTCATAAAACAGGGGGGCTGGCAGTGATTTTCCTAGAGTAAACTGGCAGGGCTCTCCTAGGAGAGGCAGGGCGTGGCAGGATGACATTCGTGCAGTCGCGATGCAGCTGTTCTCTGCATTGATGCAGAATTGTTCAAGGCTGCATCGTGATGCATCGATTCTGCAATTATTTTCAACACCCCTACTTTTTAAAGATAAAAGTTGGAGCTCTTTTTAAACGATTCAGTTTCTGAATACTGACATGTAAGGAATTTATTCATGCAGACTTGTAAGGTAACTTGAAGTGGTTGTAAAGGCTGAAGGTTTTTTACCTAAAAGACCTTCATTGTGCAGCCACCCCCCTCATACTTTCCTGGGCCTGATCTCGATACAGCGATGTTCATGAGAGCAGAAGCTCTCCTGGGTCTCTGCCTCCTCATTGGCTAAGACACAGCTGTCAATCACAGGAGGTGAGGAGGAAGTGGGGAGCAGGGCCAAGCTGTGCTCTCTGTATCTCATAGACACACAGGCGGCTCGGGAGCAAGCATGCACGAGTGCCCTCCGGAGCAAGCAGGCAAGCATAGGATGCTCAAGATTAAAAATATACGAGCAGGCATCGCTTATTCCCTGCTTTACAATTCTGATCCTTGTTTAACATTTTAAAACCAACACAGGTTCACGTTAAACTGGGATTTAGCCTGAAGTGGCTACTCACCCGGAGTGGATTCTCATTCAGATAAGGAGGCTCTCCTTCTATCATCTCTATAGCCATGATGCCCAGAGACCAGATGTCCACTTTAGGGCCATAAGCTTTACGAGTGACTACTTCAGGGGCCATCCAGTATGGCGTGCCGACCATTGTACTTCGTTTACTCTGCTCTGGCGTGATTTGGGCACAGAAGCCAAAGTCAGCTGAAAACAAGAAGAAAAAAGACACATGAACATGTTTAATACCTAAAATTCAATACATCAAACCAAAATCTTGGTTATCAATTATCATTGTTAATGCATACACTTTACTAACAATTAAATTACAATATTAGGTACTTGTATGCTAATGTTAGGATCTTTATAAAATAACAGGTTCGTTGGCTAGAAGGTATTTTGGCAGAAAGAGGTTATTAGAGCATCGCTCTTGGAATGTCTTGTTGTGCAGTCTGAAAAGAGACAATTAAGCTGGCCATAGATGGACTGCAATTCAGCCGGTTCAGCAGGAATCAGACAAATTTAGATCAGTATGAGACCGTTCCTGCTCAATAGTCGATCATTTTCAGACACTGATCAGTGTATTCTGATGGTGCCCCTTTGCCAGAATACATTGTCCCGGCGAGGGAAAAGGTGTCTCCATCAACCTTTTTTGTGTGGCTGGAGGAATCCGTGGCCAGCTTTAGCCTCCTAATATTCTACAGAAGAGTCTAGGTTGCAGACATTCTGATACATTACCTCCCATAGCGTGTCTATAGTCTTTGACCATCTCCAATAGCATATATACAGTCTTTGACCATCTCTCATAGCGTGTCTACAGTCTTTGACCGTCTCCCATAGCGTGTCTACAGTCTTTGAACATCTCCCATAGCGTGTCTACAGTCTTTGACCATCTCCCATAGCGTGTCTACAGTCTTTGACCATCTCCCATAGCGTGTCTACAGTCTTTGACCGTCTCCCATAGCGTGTCTACAGCCTTTGACCGTCTCCCATAGCGTGTCTACAGCCTTTGACCATCTCCCATAGCGTGTCTACAGCCTTTGACCATCTCCCATAGCGTGTCTACAGCCTTTGACCATCTCCCATAGCGTGTCTACAGTCTTTGACCATCTCACATAGTGTCTCTGCAGTCTTTGACCATCTCCCATTGCATGTCTACAGTGTTTGACCATTTCCCACCGCGTGTCTACGGTCTTTGACCATCTCTCATAGCGTGTCTACAGTCTTTAACCATCTCCCACACAGTGTCTACAGTCTTTGACCATCTCCCATAGCGTGTCTACAGTCTTTGACCATCTCCCATAGCGTGTCTACAGTCTTTGACCATCTCCCATAGCGTGTCTACAGTCTTTGACCATCTCCCATAGCGTGTCTACAGTCTTTGACCATCTCCCATAGCGTGTCTACAGTCTTTGACCATCTCCCATAGCGGGTCTACAGTCTTTGACCATTTCTCATAGCGTGTCTAATGTTTCTGGCCATCTCCTATACAGTGTCTTCAGCCTCTGACCATCTCCCATAGCGTGTCTACTAGGGTTGTCCCGATACCGATACTAGTATCGGTATCGGGACCGATACCGAGCATTTGCGTGAGTACTTGTACTCGCGCAAATGCTCCCGATGCCTTTGCCGATACCTGGGATGGGAGAAGTCAGCGGGCGGAGTCGGCAAGCGGAGGGCGGAGCGGAGAGCAGAGTGGAGAGGAGAAGTCAGCGGGCGGAGTCGGCGGGCGGAGTCGGCAAGCGGAGAGCAGAGTGGAGAGGAGAAGTCAGCGGGCGGAGTCGGCGGGCGGAGTCGGCAAGCGGAGGGCGGAGCGGAGAGGAGAAGTCAGCGGGCGGAGTCGGCGGGCGGAGTTGGCAAGCGGAGGGCGGAGCGGAGAGCAGAGTGGAGAGGAGAAGTCAGCGGGCGGAGTCGGCGGGCGGAGTCGGCAAGCGGAGGGCGGGAGGGGCGGAGCGGAGAGCAGAGTGGAGCGGAGAGTCCTCAGGCGGGTAAGCTTGCAGCCGCATCATGATCCATCGTCGACCGGAGCCATCACATTAAAGGAAGTGACGCTCCGTGTTACACTGTCAGTGCTTTAAAAATGCGACGCCCATCTTGGTACACCCTGCATTCGGCCTCAATAAAGCAGCAGCGGACATCCTGTTACACCCAGCCCATGTAGTTCGAGCTGGGTGTAACAAGATGTCCGCTGCTGCTTTATTGAGGCCGAGTGTAGGGTGTACTAAGATGGGCGTCGCAGAGGCAGCATAGAAAAATAAATCCTCTCGTGCCTATAAGTGCCCACTACCTGTCAGTGCCCGCTATCTGTCAGTTCTCATTAGTGCTGCTTACTCAGTGTCACCTATTAGTGCCAGCCACCTGTCAGTACCATCTATCACTACCACCTGTCAATGCTATCAGTGCCAGCCACCTGCCATCTATTAGTGCCAGTGCCATCTATCAGTGCCAGCCACCTGCCATCTATTAGTGCCAGTGCCATCTATCAGTGCCAGCCCCCTGTCAGTGCCAGCCACCTGTCAGTGCCAGCCATCTGTTGGTGCCAGCCATCAGTGCCATCTGTCAGTGCCACCTGTCAGTGCCAGTCATCAGTGCCCGCCACCTGTCAGTACTCATCAGTGCTGCATATCCGTGCCACCTAATCATATCAGTGCTCATCAGTGCTGCTTAATCTGTGCCACCTATCAGTGCTGCATATCAGTGCCACCTAATCTGTATTGTGCTTGAAAACTGTCACCTGACATTAAAAAAAAGTATCGGTAATCGGTATCGGCGAGTACTTGAAAAAAAGTATCGGTACTTGTACTCGGTCTTAAAAAAGTGGTATCGGGACAACCCTAGTGTCTACAGTCTTTGACCATCTCACATAGTGTATCTGCAGTCTTTGACAATCTCCCATAGCGTGTCTACAGTCTTTGACCATCTCCCATAGCGTGTCTACAGTCTTTGACCAACTCCCATAGCGTGTCTACAGTCTTTGACCATCTCCCATAGCGTGTCTACAGTCTTTGACCAACTCCCATAGCGTGTCTACAGTCTTTGACCATCTCCCATAGCGTGTCTACAGTCTTTGACCATCTCCCATAGCGTGTCTACAGTCTTTGACCATCTCCCATAGCGTGTCTACAGTCTTTGACCATCTCCCATAGTTTGTCTACAGTCTTTGACCATCTCCCATAGTATCTCTGCAGTCTTTGACAATCTCCCATTGCATGTCTACAGTGTTTGACCATCTCCCACTGCGTGTCTACGGTCTTTGACCATCTCTCATAGCGTGTCTACAGCCTTTGACCATCTCCCATAGTGTGTCTACAGTCTTTGACCATCTCCCATAGCGTGTCTACAGTCTTTGACCATCTCTCATAGTGTGTCTACAGTCTTTGACCATCTCCCATAGTGTGTCTACAGTCTTTGACCATCTCCCATAGCGTGTCTACAGTCTTTGACCATCTCCCATAGCGTGTCTACAGTCTTTGACCATCTCTCATAGCGTGTCTACAGCCTTTGACCATCTCCCATAGTGTGTCTACAGTCTTTGACCATCTCACATAGTATCTCTGCAGTCTTTGACAATCTCCCATTGCATGTCTACAGTGTTTGACCATTTCCCACCGCGTGTCTACGGTCTTTGACCATCTCTCATAGTGTGTCTACAGTCTTTGACCATCTCCCATAGCGTGTCTACAGTCTTTGACCATCTCCCATAGCGTGTCTACAGTCTTTGACCATCTCCCATAGCGTGTCTACAGTCTTTGACCATCTCCCATAGCGGGTCTACAGTCTTTGACCATCTCCCATAGCGGGTCTACAGTCTTTGACCATTTCTCATAGCGTGTCTAATGTTTCTGGCCATCTCCTATACAGTGTCTTCAGCCTCTGACCATCTCCCATAGCGTGTCTACAGTCTTTGACCATCTCACATAGTGTATCTGCAGTCTTTGACAATCTCCCATTGCATGTCTACAGTGTTTGACCATCTCCCACCGCGTGTCTACGGTCTTTGACCATCTCTCATAGCGTGTCTACAGTCTTTAACCATCTCCCACACAGTGTCTACAGTCTTTGACCATCTCCCATAGCGTGTCTACAGTCTTTGACCATCTCTCATAGCATGTCTACAGCCTTTGACCATCTCCCATAGCGTGTCTACAGTCTTTGACCATCTCCCATAGCGTGTCTACAGTCTTTGACCAACTCCCATAGCGTGTCTACAGCCTTTGACCATCTCCCATAGTTTGTCTACAGTCTTTGACCATCTCACATAGTATATCTGCAGTCTTTGACAATCTCCCATTGCATGTCTACAGTGTTTGACCATCTCCCACTGCGTGTCTACGGTCTTTGACCATCTCTCATAGCGTGTCTACAGCCTTTGACCATCTCCCATAGTGTGTCTACAGTCTTTGACCATCTCTCATAGCGTGTCTACAGCCTTTGACCATCTCCCATAGCGTGTCTACAGTCTTTGACCATCTCCCATAGCGTGTCTACAGTCTTTGACCATCTCCCACACCGTGTCTACAGTCTTTGAACATCTCCCATAGCGTGTCTACAGCCTTTGACCATCTCTCATAGCGTGTCTACAGCCTTTGACCATCTCGTGTCTACAGTCTTTGAACATCTCCCACAGCGTGTCTACAGCCTTTGACCATCTCCCATAGCGTGTCTACAGTCTTTGACCATCTCCCATAGCGTGTCTACAGCCTTTGACCATCTCCCATAGCGTGTCTACAGTCTTTGACCATCTCCCATAGCGTGTCTACAGTCTTTGACCATCTCTCATAGCGGGTCTACAGTCTTTGACCATCTCTCATAGCGTGTCTAATGTTTCTGGCCATCTCCTATACAGTGTCTTCAGCCTCTGACCATCTCCTATAGCATGTCTACAGCCTTTGACCATCTCCAATAAGTGTCTGCAGGCTTTAATCACCTCAAATATCCATCTGCAGCCTTTGGCCATCTTTAACGGTCTGTCTGCAGTCTTTGACTATCTCCTATAGTATGTCTGCAGTCTTTTGAAAATGTCTATTTGCAGTGTCTGAGACCTTTCTTTTGCAATACTTTTATTGATTATGTGGGTCCCTCTGGTGATGTCAGGGGCCACAACTGAGGCCCCCCAAAATACAGTGCCTTGAAAAAGTATTCATACCCCTTGAAATTTTCCACATTTTGTCAGCTTACAACCAAAAACGTAAATGTATTTTATTGGGATTTTATGTGATAGACCAACACAAAGTGGCACATAATTGTGAAGTGGAAGGAAAATGATAAATGGTTTTACAACATTTTTACAAATAAATATGTGAAAAGTGTGGGGGGTACATTTGTACGGCGCCCCCCGGAGTCAATACTTTGTAGAACCTCCTTTCACTGCAATTACAGCTGCAAGTCTTTTTGGGGATGTCTCTACCAGCTTTGCACATCTAGAAAGTGACATTTTTGCCCATTCTTCTTTGCAAAATAGCTCAAGCTCTGTCAGATTGGATGGAGAGCGTCTGTGATCAGCAATTTTCATGTCTTGCCGCAGATTCTCAATTGGATTTAGGTCTGGACTGTGACTGGGCCATTCTAACACATGAATAGGCTTTGATCTAAACCATTCCATTGTAGCTCTGGCTGTATGTTTAAGGGCGTTGTCCGGCTGGAAGGTGAACCTCCGCCCCAGTCTCAAGTCTTTTCCAGACTTTTAACAGGTTTTCTTCTAAGATTGCCCTGTATTTGACTCCATCCATCTTCCCATCAACTCTGACCAGCTTCCCTGTCCCTGCTGAAGAAAAGCATCCCCACAACATGATGCTGCCACCACCATGTTTCACGGTGGGGATGGTGTGTTCAGGGTGATGTGCAGTGTTAGTTTTCCGCCACACATATTGTTTTGCTTTTAGGCCAAAAAGTTAAATTTTGGTCTCATCTGACCAGAGCACCTTCTTCCACATGTTTGCTGTGTCCCCCACATGGCTTCTCGCAAACTGCAAACAGGATTTCTTATGGCTTTCTTTCAACAATGTCTTTCTTCTTGTCACTCTTCCATAAAGGCCAGATTTGTGAAATGCACGACTTGTGCCGCGTACACATGATCGGAATTTCCGACAACAAATGTTTGATGTGAGCTTTTGGTCGGATATTCCGACCGTGTGTAGGCTCCATCGGACATTTGCTGTCAGAATTTGCGACAACAAATGTTGGAGAGCTGGTTCCCAATTTTTCCGACGGCAAAAGTTCTTGTCGGAAATTTTGATCGTGTGCATCCAATGCCGACGCACAAAAATCTTACGCATGCTCGGAATCAATTTGACGCATGCTCGGAATCATTGAACTTAATTTTTCTCGGCTCGTCGTAGTGTTGTACGTCACCGCGTTCTTGACGTTCGGAATTTCCAAGCAACATTTGTGTGACCGTGTGTGTGCAAGACAAGCCAAAATCCGTCGGAAAAAAACCCCACGGATTTGTGGTCGGAATGTCTGAACGTGTGCACGTGGTATAATAGTTGTCCTGTGAACAGATTCTCCCCCTCTGAGCTGTGGATCTCTGCAGCTCCTCCAGAGTTACCATGGGCCTCTTGGCTGCTTCATTGATAAATGCTCTCCTTACCCGGCCTGTCAGTTTAGGTGGACGGCCATGTCTTGGTAGGTTTGCAGTTGTGGAAATCAAAAAATGCGCCCTATTGATATCCCCACTGCGCTTCAGGATAAAAATAAAAAAAATAATATATATAAATAAAAATATATATCAAGTGATGAATATGTTGGATAGCTTCGTACACTTAGGCACACTGGTGCCAACATATACATCCAAATGAAAAGTGAATCTATAATGCTGCCACCTTAAATAATCAAACTGTGTACAATATAATAATGATGATAATCTAAACTGAAAACATATTATTATAAGTGGCGCAAAAACATGTAACTAAATACATAAACTACTCCAATAAATATAAATCAGATTATGGCTGAAAAAATATATATTAATCCAGTCACTATAAATCAGCAAGAACCCGTGCATGAAGTGACAATAGTGTTTAAAGTTCATAAATTAATAATCAGTGTCTTCAATCTTCATTTCTTCCACCACACCCAAGTGTTCAGTGAGACCTCTCCCTTCAGATAAAACACTCACCAAAAAAATATGCCTCACACTCGCGTGTTCGGCGTGCAAGCTAAGCAACAATCCTTTCAATGGGTAACCAGATGATGCACTTCATAAAGTGTCCTCCAGGTGGCTCCGTATATGTGTAAAAAAATATAAGGTGCACAATAGTGTGATATCGTAAAACCAGTTTAATCAATAAAAAACCTTCAAAAGTTACACTCACAAGAAAATTATGAAAGCAAGCCGTAATGCACACCAAAAACATCCAGACAACTACAGCCAGTGAAGGATGGTCACGGCGGACCCAGGATCAGCAGTGATCAATACTAATATGAACGCTCTCACCGCTCGCTTCCCATATACGATCCCTCGCTTCCTACTGTGGCTGGATGCGTAACACGTCACACGTCACTCCTTCACGATGGTTCAAGCACTCAAACGATCGCAGTGTAGCCACGCCCCGACATGTTTCGTCACGATGGACTTAATCATGGGATTGGCTACACTCCGTAATGGACTCCCCTTTATACCCACATCTGTAATTCATCGGAGTTGGTTCAAAGATATTGCGCATGCGCGTCACGTCATGGACGGGCGGAAGTGCTGAACAGGGGATCCTGCACTAAAGGGCGGAAGCGTCGTAACTGATACTCACGCTGATCGAGTGTCCCCGTAGCCCTCATTCACATGCACATATATTAGGAGGCTGAATTCCCACTATCTGCCCTATACTTAATATGCGCATTGAAGCATATCTAAAAAAACTGAATACAAATTCTACATATTATAAACACTATAATATCAGCTCATAACCAAAGCTATTTAAACATACATTATTAAATAAAATCATCTAATAATTGCTGCCTCTAGTACATTACCACATATTACCAATATTAGTCACAATAATTTTAGATAAAATCATTAACCAATTCTTGGTACACATATCAAAATGATATCCATCCTTACTATCATAACTGGTTGATAGCTATGTGAATGGAATAAATAGGACAATAAAATATGGAGTTATATTAATAAAATGAGAAATATATATTAATAGATAAAATTAAATAGCAGTGCACTATTAATTATTATATTTAAATGTTTAAAATTATTTAAAATTAATAATTATAAATATTTTATGAAGAAGAACTGAACTTAAATGCCTAACCCTCCCCATTGATCCTGGTTATCATGTGATTGAACCTACCCACAAACACTCTTAAAAATCATTTATGAAGCAGTTCAAATCCACCTCCACATTTAACCCCCGGGGAGAGAGGCACTTTAAAAGAAAAATCCACTTGGTTTCACGTTGTGAGAGATCCCTGACCCTATTAGATCCCCTCCAAGTTGGGTAAACACAATCAATGCCACAAAACTGGGCTAAAGAAGGGTCCTGATTATGCTTCTCTTTAAAATGTACTGACACGCTGTGATATTTAAATCCATTCTTGATATTGGTTAAATGCTCAGAGATACGAACTCTTAATAATCTCTTTGTTCTACCCACATATAATAACCCACATGGGCACCATAACAGGTACACAACATGTGAGGAATTACATGTGATGAATTCCTCAATATCAAAAACTTTTTGATCAGTGCTCATAATTTGTTTCTTCCCCCTATTGTGTACTTTTACAGTCCTACAGCAGATACATCTCCTGCACGGGAAGAAACCTTTGAGGTCAATTTTTAGAGTTTGCTGACCTGGGGGGTCCAAAATCTTTTTAACAACCCGATCCCCAAAATTCGGGGCCCTTCTATATATATAAACTTTGGTTGTGAGGGGAGGACGCTAGATACCCTGCTTGAAAAACAGGTGAAGGCGTGGTGGGATGTGTTCACTTTTGAACACTATAATAAAGAGGAGTTGATTTTTAGAAGTTTGAGGTGGGAGGTTCCGCCTCAAGATGGACTTGATGACACCAAGTACATGGATGAATGGCTTTGTTTTTTTAATAGAGTAGGGAGGGAATTGCAGCACCTAGTACTAAAACGGAAACAAATTAAATTAAATATATTGAATGAAAAGATTAGGACAATACAGGAGAAGTTGGAGCCTATCAAAGATTCCACTACAATGAAAGATTTTAATGTTAATATGAAGAAGAAACTGGAAAAGATTGATCGGGACACCCAAAAAAGAAAGGTAAAGAAATTTAACAGAGATTCTAATGATTTTAAAACCAACAACATTTACGCCTGGCAAAGTGTGAATATATCTAGTGATGAGACTACTGGTGAAAATGTGGTAGTAAGAAACATCGCCCCTGTCCCCAAGAAGGATCCACCTAAATCTAATGGGAATAAAGGGACAATTAACAGAGGTGACCAGAAAACATTAAATCAACCTCGAGTTAATGGTACACAGGCACCTAAAGGAGGTCAATATGGAACTCAGTATGGATCTCCAGGTCCTCAATACCCAGAGAGAGGTAGTTACCAAGGAAATCCAAACTACCAATCACCACGACCATCACAACAATATGGGAGAAGTGTCCCCCTTAATTACTACCCCCAACAGGAATTCCAACAATGGCAACAATACCCACCTCCGGAATACCAACAAGGTTCGGGGTACATACCTACCTCTAATAGGTTTCAACCTTTAGTAGAAGAAAATCAAGTGGGTTATTATCAACCACCTTTTTTAGGTTATCAGGGGAGGGGAGGGAGGGGAGGAATACCGAAGAGGAATCTCCATTATGTCAACAACAGAGGAGGAGGGGGCAGAGGGGGGCCTCAAAACCTCCCACACAGGGATTCAATACCGCTTCAAAGAGAAGAAGGGGATGTAGGGCTGGTAGACGCAAACAATCCCAAAAAAAGAATGAGGAACAATTAGTTACAGGAATTTATAATCTCAGTAAAGCAACTCTAGGCCCTAAAGAATTGAATATACTGAACACAGGTTTGAAATGCGCACCAAGGAGGATGATGAATAAATTCGACATCTATATTGATACGCATAAATTCATAAGGACCATGAATATGAAAAAATATTTCTTGAGCCACCCTGTTGAGTCTAGTATGAGAAGTTCACTAGCTCCCATCCGGATAGATAGTGGTCTAAAAAATAGATCTATATTTAACCCGCAAATCTCGAGCAATCATTTTGTTGAAGTATTCAAACAGATGGTTCTCAAGGATCTGCCTCAGAAGAAGCTTATAAATCCTCAGTATATAAGGGAGGGCATTAAATCTTTGGAGAAAAATAAGGACATCATTATCCGCCCCGCGGACAAGGGAGGAGGGGTAGTAGTAATGGATAGAACATTTTACCAGGATCAATTATCAGAACTATTGGGAGACCATTTAACTTATAGAAGATTGGTGTCTGATCCAACTGAATCCTACAAATGCCAATTAGAAGCATTGGTGGAATGGGGCTATCAAATAGACGCCATCAATCAAAAAGAGAAAAGATATTTAACTCCTTCGGTTTGTAGGATTCCAGTGATTTACACACTACCGAAAATCCATAAAAATGCAGTCACACCTCCGGCTCGACCCATAGTTAATGGGATTGGATCAGTTACTGCCAGACTAGGGGAATACCTTGATAAGTTCCTCCAACCAAGCGTACGAATAACTAAAGCATATTTAAAAGACACATCTGATTTGTTATTATCCTTGGAGAAGGTGAACATCAAACCTAACTCTGAAATTTTTCTAATAACAGCGGATGTTACATCTCTATATACTATTATTCAACATGAGGACGCGGCTCTGGCACTGAATTGGGCATTAAGCAAGAGAGAAGACATCCCACATACACAAAAAAGATTTTTGGGACATGTCTTGGATTTTTGTATGACACACAATTACTTTTGGTTTAATGGTTTTTTCTTTTCCCAACAGGTTGGCGTGGCCATGGGAGCTAAGTTTGCTCCCAGCCTAGCCAACCTGTTCATGTCAGAATGGGAGGATAAATTTATTTTTAGGAACCAGAAGCCACAGATGATCTTTTACCGACGGTTCATAGATGACCTGTTGATGATTTGGGAAGGACCGGAGGAACCTCTTAAGAAATACCTGGATGCTCTGAAGAATAATAATACTAATATTAAATTGGAATATACTATGAGCAAGAAATCTGTAAATTTCTTAGACGTAACTATTGAGAATATGGGTGATAGTTTGAAGACCAAAGTCTTCTTCAAACCCACTGATTGGAATAGTTATTTATCGATCTGTAGTGGGCACCACCCTGCTTGGATTAAAAATATTCCAAAAGGACAAGTCTTAAGAGTACGTCGCAACTGCACGGAAGAAAGCGACTTCAGGATACAAGCAAACATACTGAAGGAGAAGTTTACACAGAAAGGTTATTCGGATGAGGTGTTGGAAGATACTATACAACAAGTGGCGACACTCCCTAGAAATTTATGTTTCAAAAAGAAGGAAAATCAGAACGAGACTAATCATCACCAATGGGCTTTCCTAACAGGGTTTCATGTGCAATATAAAGACATTGAATCCATTTTTAGGAAACATTGGTACATCCTGAGTAGAGATAGGCATTTGGGACAAGTCCTCCCCTCACAACCAAAGTTTATATATAGAAGGGCCCCGAATTTTGGGGATCGGGTTGTTAAAAAGATTTTGGACCCCCCAGGTCAGCAAACTCTAAAAATTGACCTCAAAGGTTTCTTCCCGTGCAGGAGATGTATCTGCTGTAGGACTGTAAAAGTACACAATAGGGGGAAGAAACAAATTATGAGCACTGATCAAAAAGTTTTTGATATTGAGGAATTCATCACATGTAATTCCTCACATGTTGTGTACCTGTTATGGTGCCCATGTGGGTTATTATATGTGGGTAGAACAAAGAGATTATTAAGAGTTCGTATCTCTGAGCATTTAACCAATATCAAGAATGGATTTAAATATCACAGCGTGTCAGTACACTTCAAAGAGAAGCATAATCAGGACCCTTCTTTAGCCCAGTTTTGTGGCATTGATTGTGTTTACCCAACTTGGAGGGGATCTAATAGGGTCAGGGATCTCTCACAACGTGAAACCAAGTGGATTTTTCTTTTAAAGTGCCTCTCTCCCCGGGGGTTAAATGTGGAGGTGGATTTGAACTGCTTCATAAATGATTTTTAAGAGTGTTTGTGGGTAGGTTCAATCACATGATAACCAGGATCAATGGGGAGGGTTAGGCATTTAAGTTCAGTTCTTCTTCATAAAATATTTATAATTATTAATTTTAAATAATTTTAAACATTTAAATATAATAATTAATAGTGCACTGCTATTTAATTTTATCTATTAATATATATTTCTCATTTTATTAATATAACTCCATATTTTATTGTCCTATTTATTCCATTCACATAGCTATCAACCAGTTATGATAGTAAGGATGGATATCATTTTGATATGTGTACCAAGAATTGGTTAATGATTTTATCTAAAATTATTGTGACTAATATTGGTAATATGTGGTAATGTACTAGAGGCAGCAATTATTAGATGATTTTATTTAATAATGTATGTTTAAATAGCTTTGGTTATGAGCTGATATTATAGTGTTTATAATATGTAGAATTTGTATTCTGTTTTTTTAGATATGCTTCAATGCGCATATTAAGTATAGGGCAGATAGTGGGAATTCAGCCTCCTAATATATGTGCATGTGAATGAGGGCTACGGGGACACTCGATCAGCGTGAGTATCAGTTACGACGCTTCCGCCCTTTAGTGCAGGATCCCCTGTTCAGCACTTCCGCCCGTCCATGACGTGACGCGCATGCGCAATATCTTTGAACCAACTCCGATGAATTACAGATGTGGGTATAAAGGGGAGTCCATTACGGAGTGTAGCCAATCCCATGATTAAGTCCATCGTGACGAAACATGTCGGGGCGTGGCTACACTGCGATCGTTTGAGTGCTTGAACCATCGTGAAGGAGTGACGTGTGACGTGTTACGCATCCAGCCACAGTAGGAAGCGAGGGATCGTATATGGGAAGCGAGCGGTGAGAGCGTTCATATTAGTATTGATCACTGCTGATCCTGGGTCCGCCGTGACCATCCTTCACTGGCTGTAGTTGTCTGGATGTTTTTGGTGTGCATCACGGCTTGCTTTCATAATTTTCTTGTGAGTGTAACTTTTGAAGGTTTTTTATTGATTAAACTGGTTTTACGATATCACACTATTGTGCACCTTATATTTTTTTACACATATACGGAGCCACCTGGAGGACACTTTATGAAGTGCATCATCTGGTTACCCATTGAAAGGATTGTTGCTTAGCTTGCACGCCGAACACGCGAGTGTGAGGCATATTTTTTTGGTGAGTGTTTTATCTGAAGGGAGAGGTCTCACTGAACACTTGGGTGTGGTGGAAGAAATGAAGATTGAAGACACTGATTATTAATTTATGAACTTTAAACACTATTGTCACTTCATGCACGGGTTCTTGCTGATTTATAGTGACTGGATTAATATATATTTTTTCAGCCATAATCTGATTTATATTTATTGGAGTAGTTTATGTATTTAGTTACATGTTTTTGCGCCACTTATAATAATATGTTTTCAGTTTAGATTATCATCATTATTATATTGTACACAGGTTTGCAGTTGTGCCATACTCTTTCCATTTTCCGATGATGGATTGAACAGAGCTCTGTGAGATGTTCAAAGCTTGGGATATTTTTTTCTAACCTAACCCTGCTTTAACCTTCTCCACAACCTTATCCCTGACCTGTCTTGGTCTGCTCCTTGGCCTTCGTGATGCTGTTTGTTCACTAAGGTTTTTTAGCAAACCTCTGAGGGCTTCACAGAACAGCTGTATTTATACTAAGATTAAATTACACACAGGTGGACTCTATTTACTAATTAGGCAATTTCTGAAGGCAATTGGTTCCACTAGATTTTAGTTAGAGGTTCAGAGGAAGGGGACTGAATATAAATGCACGCCACACTTTTCAGATATTTATTTAAAAAAAAAGAATTGAAAACCATTTATCACCTTCCTTCTACTTCACAATTATGTGTCACTTTGTGTTGGTTTATCACATAAAATCCATTTATGTTTTTAGTTGTAACATGACAAAATGTGGAAAATTTCAAGGGGTATGAATACTTTTTCAAGGCAAAGTTGACCCCCATTGGTGTAGAAAGTGGTAGGAGTTCTGGAAAGATGCAGCTCCCAACAACTTCTTCAGAACCTACTTTGGGTGATAACAAATGCAGCCACATGGCCAAGATGGGTCACAAGCACCTTGTTGGGGATCAGTGCACTAAAACCTGTAAAAGATACGTACTTAGCTTGACCGATCCATCCATGCCCAGCAGGATGTTGTCGCTCTTGATATCCCGATGAATGACTTGGTTGGCGTGCAGGAATTCCAGGGCCTGCAGACACTAAAGACAGGAGGAAGAGTGTCAGCCACATACCAAGGGACAGATCATTTTTGAGGTGTTAAATGGACTCTGATGCCGCGTACACACGATCATTATTCACGGCGGTTAAAAAACCGCCGTGAATAATGACATTTTAAACGAGGGAACAGCTTGTTCCCCACACACGGTCATTTTTCTCGTCATTTTTTAAAATGACGAGAAAAACGATCGTCTATGGGCTCCGCGGCAGTGTTTCCCTATGGGAAACACTGCCGCGGAAGAAATGTCAGGAAAAACGACGAGAAAAATTAGAACATGTTCTAATTTTTCTCGTCGTTTTTTTTGCCGTTTTTCACGTCGTGAAAAATGACAAAAAAAACACACACGGTCGTTTTTCTTGTTGAAAACAAAAAAAATAATTTTTCACGACGTGAAAAATGATCGTGTGTACGCGGCATCAGTATGGAAAACAATCAGCGCACACAAGGGTAATCACAACACCTTCAACAGATATGAACAAAACATAAATAAGTGCAGCACAATAAAATAATGTCCATAAATGTCTATGGAATGGATTCCAGTATGGAATAGGACCCACCACATGAGGGAAAACTATTGGTATGACACCACTGGATATTAGAGTGACAAATCCTCCACCTTCTTACCAGATGAGGTGGACCTCTGAATCAACAGAAGGTCAATAACGCTTTTAACCACATGAGGGATGGGATGGTGAAAAGTTCCGACAGCGTGGCAAGTGATGACAGATCAACAGGTCCAGGATCGTGTTGAAAGACACATATAACGATCTCAGTGCACTCCGTAAAGATCGTTTATTGAAAAGTTCCTCAATACAGTTAATGGCTGGTCACAAAAATTTGTATACTCAGCCCGACTGATATTAAAAAATATGACACTTTAAAAACAAAGCAAAAAAGCCGCCGTGGATGGTCGGCATAAAGCGAGATAGCCGCGGGAGCCAACGTGCGGACGACACCCGCGGCCATCTCACCTCATCTGGTAAGCACATTGATTTGAAGGTGGAGGATTTGTCACTCTTGTCATACCATTCGTTTCCCTCACGTGGTGGTTCTTTCTTTCTCGTACATCACGGGACACAGAGCGACGTAGTCATTACTAATGGGTTATATAGATACCGTCAGGTGCTGGCACTGGCAACTTCCAAAACCGGAAGTACCCTCCCCTATATAAGCCCCTCCCATCCGGGAGCACCTCAGTTTTTTGCCAGTGTCTAAGGTGTTGGCCAAGAAGAAAATAGGATTTTTATAACAGCTTACCTGTAAAATCCTTTTCTTGGAGTACATCACGGGACACAGAGCGACATAGTCATTACTAATGGGTTATATAGTTACCGTCAGGTGCTGGCACTGGCAACTTCCAAAACCGGAAGTACCCTCCCCTATATAAGCCCCTCCCATCCGGGAGCACCTCAGTTTTGTAGCAAAGCAATAAGTGTCCCCAAAGAGGGGCGGGAGCTCTGTGTCCCGTGATGTACTCCAAGAAAAGGATTTTACAGGTAAGCTGTTATAAAAATCCTATTTTCTTTCTCGTACATCACGGGACACAGAGCGACATAGTCATTACTAATGGGATGTCCTAAAGCAATGCCAAATGAGGGGGGGGGATACACCATATATAAGCTGAGCGCTATCAGACATGAGGATCTTTTGCGGCCTGCAACACACTGCGCCCAAAGGCGACATCCTCCTGACTTCTAACGTCCACCTGGTAGAACCTAGTAAACGTGTGTACTGAAGACCATGTTGCGGCCTTACAGACTTGAGCCAGGGAGGCCTGGTGATGCACTGCCCATGAAGTTCCAACTGCTCTCGTGGAGTGCGCCCTAACTTTGAACGGAGGCGGTCTACTTCTCAAGCTATAGGCTTGTATTATGACCTGTCGAATCCACTTGGCTAAAGTAGATTTTGACGCTGCCTGACCCTTTCTGGGGCCTTCCGGCAGAATAAACAAAGTATCCGTTCTGCGAATCTGAGCAGTGGCTTTTAGATAAGCTTTAACTGCTCTTACTACATCCAAAGAATGCAATAACTTTTCCTCTACCGAAGTAGGCTTGGGGAAAAAAGAAGGAAGAACCACATCTTGGTTCAAATGAAAACTCGATACCACCTTAGGAAGAAAGGCTGGATGAGGACGTAACACTACTCTGTCCTTATGGATAACCAGATATGGCTCCTTACAGGACATAGCTGCTAATTCCGATACTCTTTTAGCCGAACAAATGGCTACTAGAAAAATCAATTTCCTGGTGAGAAGCACTAAGGAAATATGCTGTAATGGTTCAAATGGTTGTTTCTGTAGAACCGACAGAACCAAGTTTAGATCCCATGGACATATGGGAATATTAACCGGAGGACTAATACGCATCACTCCTTGTATAAAGGCTTTGACTAGTGAATGCGAAGCCAAGGGCCTTTGAAAAAATATTGACAAGGCCGAAATCTGACCTTTGATAGTACTCAAGGCAAGCTTCCTATCTACAGCCCATTGTAGGAAGTCCAGAATTCTACCTATTACGTATTTACGTGGATGCCATTTCCTGGCCTCACACCAGGCGATGTACGCCTTCCAGATTCTATAGTAGATCTGCCTGGATACCGGTTTCCTGGCATTGATCATGGTAGACACCACAGCATTAGAGAGCCCTCTCCTTTTTAGAATGTGGGCTTCAATAGCCAGGCCGTCAAACCTAGGGCTGGTAAGGAAGGGTGGTATATCGGTCCCTGCGAAAGCAGGTCCGGACGATGTGGGAGGGTCCAAGGACTCCCCACAGACATTTTTACAATCTCCGCGTACCATGCTCTTCGGGGCCACGCTGGAGCCACCAGAATCACTGGTTTCTTTTCTACCCTGATTCTGCGGAGTAATCGAGGTAACAATTGTGGCGGTGGGAATGCATATATCAGCTTGAACTGATCCCAAGGGAACACTAGGGCATCCGAGCCGCACGCTAGGGGATCCCTTGTCAAGAGACAAACCTGTCCACTTTCGTGTTGAACCTGGATGCTAGCAGATCTACATCCGGTGTTCCCCACCGCTGACATATTGTCCGGAAAACCTCGGGATGAAGGGACCATTCCCCTGGGCATAATTGTTGGCGACTTAGAAAGTCCGCCTTCCAATTCTCCACCCCTGGAATGAATACCGCAGATATGGCTGGGACATATCTTTCTGCCCATCTCAGGATGTAATTTACTTCCCTTTGGGCTGCACGACTCCTGGTGCCCCCCTGACGATTGATATATGCCACTGCTGTGGCATTGTCTGACTGAACTCTGACAGGGGACCCTTGGAGTTTGGATGTCCATGCTACTAGGGCATACCGGGCTGCTCGTATCTCTAAGAGATTGATGGGCAGGGCCTTTTCCGCATCCGACCATCTGCCCTGGAGAGACCATTGCTCCAGTACTGCTCCCCAGCCTAAAAGGCTGGCATCTGTAGTGACCACCTTCCAAGAAATCGGACTGAAGGATTTCCCTCTTTCCAGATTCCGGGGAACCAACCACCAACGGAGGCTTCTGCGAACGGAAGGGGACAAGGACATTGGTACGTCCAGAGCCTGAACTTTTTTGTTCCAGGCTGACAGTATGGCCCTTTGCAACTTCCTTGAATGGAATTGACCGTAGGGTACTGCTTCGAATGATGCCACCATTTTTCCCAGCAGCCTCATGCACAGGCGTATGGATGGCTGTCTTTTTGAACCCACTAAGTGGATCAAATCTCTCAAAGACGACCCCTTTTCTCGAGGCAAGAAAATTTTTCTCTGGTCTGAATCCAGCCTTAGCCCCAAGTATTCCAGACTTTTGACTGGTTTTAGGGCTGACTTGTCTCGGTTGATAATCCAACCGTGATATTCCAGATACTTGATTGTCTCGTGAACAACCACTTCTAGTTTTTCCACTGAGTGGTCTATCAGCAACAAGTCGTCTAGATATGCCATTATCGTTACACCTCGTGTTCTTAGATTGGCCAATAATGGGGCCAGAATTTTTGTGAACACTCTTGGTGCTGTGGCCAGACCGAAGGGTAAGGCTCTGAACTGAAAATGGCGCCCTTCTATCGCAAAGCGTAGAAATTTTTGGTGGGCTGGAAAGATGGGGATGTGCAAATACGCATCTTTGATGTCGATCGAGGCTAACCATTCCTCCCCTTGTAGGGCAGTGGCTACCGATCGGATCGACTCCATCCGGAAAGTCCTGATATGTAGGAATTTGTTTAGCCCTTTTAGATTTGATATGGGCCTCAGGTCCCCGTTTGGCTTCGGAACTGTAAAGAGGTTTGAGTAAAACCCGAACCCCCATTCTTCCAGGGGGACCTCTATAATTACTGCTTGAAGCAATAATTGTTCCAGTGCCAACAGGAGGGATCCTCTCTTCTGGGGATCCCTTGGCACGTTCGACCTTATAAAGCGGGAAGGAGGGGAGTTTTTTAACTCCAATTTGTATCCCAGATTTACTGCGGAGAGCACCCATCTGTCTCGGATCGTCCCGCCAGGTTTCTGTGAACAACTGAAGTCTTCCCCCCACCCGATTGGGTGGGGGCAACCCTTCATGCATTTGACTTTGGGGGAGGTTTTGTACCTCTCCTGCTCCAGGGCTTCTTGTTACCCTGCAACTGTCCCTGATTTTTACCTCCGGGATTTGACCGGGGAGGCCGTCGGAACTGTTTCACAGCCGATGTCCTAGGGACTGGAGAAGCCGGCCTCTTAAAAGAGGGACCTCTAACTCTATTTTTGACCGGCAAGAGTGTACTTTTACCGCTGGAAATTCTCTGGATATACTTGTCCAGGTCTTCCCCGAATAAGCGCTCCCCATGAAATGGGAAGCTGACCAGCAATTTTTTACAGGGAGCTTCAGCAGACCAGTTTTTGAGCCATAGAAGCCTGCGCATATGTACTACAGACAGCGTAAGGCGGGAGGCCTGATGGATTGAATCCTTTATAGCGTCCACCGCAAAGCATAAGGCTCTAGGTAGATCAGCTAGAGCAAGAGCCTGCTGATCTGGCACGTCCCTTAAGACCTGTTTCAACTGATCCTTCACTGCTTGGCAGACCCCTATAGCTGCCACTGCTGGTTGTGTCACCAATCCTGCTGTAGAAAAAGCAGATTTCAATAAGGACTCCAATTTTTTATCTATTGGGTCCTTGAACATTTGGACATTTTCCACCGGACATGTCAGTGATTTATTCACACAAGAGATGGCTGCGTCCACTGTAGGGACCTTCCATTTTCTGATGAACTTATCCTCCATAGGATAGACCACCGGAAATCTCTTGGGGGGAGTAAATATTTTGTCAGGATGCTCCCAATCCTGGTAAATGAGCCCCTCCAGTAAAGGATGGATCGGAAAAGAACAAACAGTCTGGGGAGCTTTTAGCGACCCCAACGAGGAGACAGAAGAGGAGGATGGCTCCGCAAGTGGCATTTTAAATGCTGATCGGACCATATTAGTCAGGGACTGCACCCATAACCTCTCAGCATGTGATGCTGAGAACGGCTCCTCCACTGTTGATTCCTCTACAACTGAATCAACCTCATCCTGATCCCCCTCAGGTAGGTCGTTCTCTGTATGGGACTGTTGCTCTGTTAACAGGCACTCTGAGGGAGGAGACGGAGATCGAGCGCTTTTCTCCTGTGACAGGGAAGCAGCCTGACAATCTCTCTTCCAGCCCTCCCAGAGCTGAGGAAAAAACCTCCTCTGTTACATACACAGGAGCAGGTGAACTGGGGACAGCCACAGTACCAGGTACTCCTGGGGGTGCCCTACGGTCACTAACCTCTGATTCTTCAGGGGAGACTGGTGCAGCCAAAGCATGCCCAAGATCCTCAGAGCCCGATGGAGACCCCCTATTCCTCCTGGAATTTCTAGTCCCGGAGTTTTTAGACGGCATATTCCTAAGCCACAAAGCTGAGGTATTCCAGCCGAAAATACACCAGTTACTGATAATAGTCTAGCATAAATGCTGCTATAATAAACAGTTGGTGTCTACTAATGTGCCTTTCTAGGGGATGCCTGTATCAACCGCTTGCTGTATGCCTTTAAATGTTGCCAGCTCTGTCTCTGTACTTCATAGCCAGCTTACTGCAATAATGTGGCTTTTTAAAAACCTGCTGGGACGCCCGCACATGCGCAGAAGCGCTGCGGCGCGCACAGAGCGTCATCCCCAGGCCCCGCCCCTTTTTCCGGCCACCTCTATATATAGAGGCGCGTGCACGCGCACGCGCGCGGCCACGTGCGCCTCGGCGCTAATTTTCAAACATGGAAACCAGGGACAGGAGCCAGGGCCCCCTTTGCCGCAGGCCGGGGGATAGACGAACACTGCAACATGGCAGAGGAAACAGTTTCCTGTAGGAGAACTCACCAGCTGCCTGGACTTTGCTCTCTGAGAAGAAACTAGTCCATATGACAAGAAAAACATTCCACAGTGGCCTCTAGTGGACAAACACAGGTACCGCAGTTTAATATACTAAACATATATAAAAAAACATTCTTTTTTTTTTTCTTGACCACCATTAAAAATTATTACATTTTTTTTAGTAGTTACAGGCATGCACAGATATTAGCGGGAATACCGTTAGGTAACAGACAGAAAGACAAATTAGGCTTGGGGGTCCCCCAATAGAACCAAGTTCCTGGGGGCCCCCACTTACCTGTTCCCCGCCGCAGGACTTTGTTTGGTCCACAAAAGCCCAAACTTCACCTATCACGGCAGGCATTGTAATCAAACCTTCAGGGACCGGGTTCCCAAGGATTCCACTCCCCTGGACCTGTATAGCACCCTGCACAGAAAACATCTTGGTCGTGGGTATGACCAGAGCTCTGGATCCCAGGGTCCAGCTCTCCTAAGAGAAGCATTACAGGCAGAACCTTGCTCTTCTCTGCAAGGCCCGGGTACCGACCGTTTAGCTATGAAGCTTTTTTGGTCGGATCCGGAATAGCTTACTGAGGCCCAAAAGAACCTGTACGCAAGCTCAGTGAAAAACACATGTTTCTTCTTGGCCAACACCTTAGACACTGGCAAAAAACTGAGGTGCTCCCGGATGGGAGGGGCTTATATAGGGGAGGGTACTTCCGGTTTTGGAAGTTGCCAGTGCCAGCACCTGACGGTAACTATATAACCCATTAGTAATGACTATGTCGCTCTGTGTCCCGTGATGTACGAGAAAGAAACATGTGTTTTTCACTGAGCTTGCGTACAGGTTCTTTTGGGCCTCAGTAAGCTATTCCGGATCCGACCAAAAAAGCTTCATAGCTAAACGGTCGGTACCCGGGCCTTGCAGAGAAGAGCAAGGTTTTGCCTGTAATGCTTCTCTTAGGAGAGCTGGACCCTGGGATCCAGAGCTCTGGTCATACCCACGACCAAGATGTTTTCTGTGCAGGGTGCTATACAGGTCCAGGGGAGTGGAATCCTTGGGAACCCGGTCCCTGAAGGTTTGATTACAATGCCTGCCGTGATAGGTGAAGTTTGGGCTTTTGTGGACCAAACAAAGTCCTGCGGCGGGGAACAGGTAAGTGGGGGCCCCCAGGAACTTGGTTCTATTGGGGGACCCCCAAGCCTAATTTGTCTTTCTGTCTGTTACCTAATGGTATTCCCGCAAAATTCTGTGCATGCCTGTAACTACTAAAAAAATGTAATAATTTTTAATGGTGGTCAAGAAAAAAAAAAAAAAAAATTTTTTATATATATATATTTAATATATTAGACTGCGGTACCTGTGTTTGTCCACTAGAGGCCGCTGTGGAATGTTTTCTTGTCATGTGGACTAGCTTCTTCTCAGCAGAGCAAAGTCCAGGCAGATGGTGAGTTCTCTTATAGGAAACTGCTTCCTCTGCCATGTTGCAGTGCTCGTCCATCCCCCGGCCTGCGGCAAAGAGGGGCCCTGGCTCCTGTCCCTTGTTACCATATTTGAAATTAACGCCGAAGGCGCACGTGCCCGCGCGCGTGCGCGTGCACGCGCCTCTATATATAGAGGTGAGCCGGGAAAGGGGGCGGAGCCTGGGGGATGACGCTCTGTGCGCGCCGCAGCGCTTCTGCGCATGTGCGGGCGTCCCAGCAGTTTAAAAAAAATCACAATATTGTAGTGAGCTGGCTATGAAGTACAGAGACAGAGCTGGCAACATTTAAAGGCATACAGCAAGCGGTTGATACAGGCATCCCCTAGAAAGGCACATTAGTAGACACCAACTGTGATATAGCAGCAATTGTGCTAGACTATTCTCAGTAAAAGTGGTGTATTACGGCTGGAATACCTCAGCTTTAGGCTTAGGAATATGCCGTCCAGAAGCTCCGGAACTGAATCTTCCAGGAAGCGAAGGGGGTCTCATCGGGCTCGGAGGATCTTGGGCATACTCCTGCTGCACCAGTCTCCCCTGAAGTTCAGAGGTAAGTGACCGTAGAGACCCCGCAGGGGTACTTGGTACTGTGGCTGTCCTCAGTCACCTGCTCCTGTGTATGTAACAGAGGAGGTTTTTTTCCTCAGCTCTGGGAGGATTAGAGAGAGATTGTCAACATTTATCGCTGCCTCCCTGTCAGGGAAAGCACGCCCGATCTCCGTCTCCTCCTTCAGAATGCCTGTTAGCAGAGCAACAGTCCCATACAGGGATCGACCTGCCTGAAGGGGATCAGGATAAGGTTGATTCTGTTATAGAGGAATCAACAGTGGGGGAACCTTTTCTCAGCATCTCAAGCTGAAAGATTATGGGTTCAGTCTCTGACTAACATGGTCCGATCAGCATTTAAAAATGCACCTTGCGGAACCATCAACCACTACTGTATCCTCGTTGGGGTCGCTAGAAGCCCCCAGACTGTTTGTTCTTTTCCACTTCACCCTTTACTGAAAGGGCTCATTTACCAGGATTGGGAACGTCCTGAGAAAATATTTATTCCCCCAAGAGATTTCCGGTGGTCTATCCCATGGAGGATAAGTTCATCAAAAAAAAAAAAAAAAAAAAATGGAAGGTCCCTACAATGGACGCAGCCATCTCTTGTATGTATAAATCACTGACATGTCCAGTGGATAATGTCCAAATGTTCAAGAACCCAATAGATAAAAGATTGGAGTCCTTATGAAAATCTGCTTGGTGATACAACCAGCAGTAGCAGCTATTGGGGTCTGCTAAGCAGTGAAGGATCAGTTGAAACAGGTCTTGAGGGACTTGACAGATCAGCAGGCTTTGCCCTAGCTGATCTACCTAGAGCCTTAGGCTTTGCGGTTGACGCCATAGAGGATTCAGTCCATCAGGCCTCCCGCCTTACGCTGTCTATAGTACATATGCGTAGGCTCCTATGGCTCAAAAACTGGTCTGCTGAAGCTCCCTGTAAAGAATGGCTGGTTAGCGTCCCATTTCATGGTGAACGCTTATTCAGGGAAAACCTGGACAAATATATCCAGAAAATTTCCACCGGTAAAAATACGCTCTTGCCGGTTAAAAGCAGAGTTAGAGGTCCCTCTTTAAGAGGCCTGCTTCTCCAGTCCCTGGGGCATCGGCTGTGTAACAGTTCCGACGGCCTCCTCGGTCAAATCCCGGGGGTAAAAAACAGGGACAGTAGCAGGGTAATGAGAAACCCTGGGTCAGGGGAGGTACAAAACCTCCCCCAAAGTTAAATTCATGAAGCCCCCACTCAGTCGGGTGGGGGGAGGACTCCAGTTGTTCGCAAGAGACCTGGCGGGACACGATCAAGACAGATAGGTGCTCTCCGCAGTAGGTTTGGGATACAGTTTGGAGTTAAAAGACTCTCCTCCTTCCCATTTTTGAGGTCAAACGTGCCAAGGGATCCCCGGAAGAGAGAGTCCCTCCTGTTGGCACTAGAACAACTATTGCTCCAAGGAGTAATTATGGAGGTTCCCCTGGAAGAATGAGGGTTCGGGTTTTACTCAAACCTCTTTACAGTCCCGAAGCAAACGCGGACGGGAGGCCCATATTAATTCTAAAAGGGCTAAACAAATTCCTGTATATCAGGACTTTCCGATGGAGTCGATCCGATCGGTGGCCACTGCCCTACAAGGGGAGGATTGGTTAGCCACGATCGACATCAAAGATGCTTATTTGCACATTCCCATCTTTCCAGTCCACCAAAAATTTCTACGCTTTGCAGTAGAAGGGCGCCATTTTCAGTTCAGAGCCTTACCCTTCGGTTTGGCCAATCTAAGAACACAAGGTGTAATGATAATGGCATATCTGGATGACTTGTTGCTGATAGACCACTCAGTGAAAAAACTAGACGTGGTCGTTCACAAGACGATCAAGTATCTGGAATCTCACGGTTGGATTATCAACCGAGACAAGTCAGCCCTAAAAACCAGTCAAAAGTCTGGAATACTTGGGGCTAAGGTTGGATTCAGGCCAGAGAAAAATATTCTTGCCTCGAGGAAAGGTGTTGTCTTTGAAAGATTTGATCCACTTAGTGGGTACAAAAAAGACAGCCGTCCATACGCCTGTATATGAGGCTGCTGGGAAAAATGGTGGCATCATTCGAAGCAGTACCCTACGGTCAATTCCATTCAAGGAATTTGCAAGGGGCCATACTGTCAGCCTGGAACAAAAAAGTTCAGGCCCTAGACTTACAATGTCCTTGTCCCCTTCTGTTCGCAAGAGCCTCCGTTGGTGGTTGGTTCCCCAGAATCTGGAAAAAAGGAAATCCTTCAGTCCGATTTCTTGGAAGGTGGTCACTACAGATGCCAGCCTTATAGGCTGGGGAGCAGTACTGGAGCAATAGTCTCTCCAGGGCAGATGGTCGGATGCAGAAAAGGCCCTGCCCATCAATCTCTTAGAGATACGAGCAGCCCGGTATGCCCTAGTAGCATGGACATCCAAACTCCAAGGGTCCCCTGTCAGAATGCAATCAGACAATGCCACAGCAGTGGCATATATCAATCATCAGGGGGGCACCAGGAGTCGTGCAGCCCAGAGGGAAGTAAATTACATCCTGAAATGGGCAGAAAAATATGTCCCAGCCATATCTGCGGTATTCATTCCAGGAGTGGAGAATTGGAAGGCGGACTTTCTAAGTCGCCAGCAATTAGGCCCAGAGGAAGGGTCCCTTCACCCCGAGGTTTTCTGGACAATATGTCAGCGGTGGGGAACATCGGATGTAGATCTTCTAGCATCCAGATTCAACGCAAAGGGGGACAGGTTTGTCTCTCGGACAAGGGATCCCCTAGCTTGCGGCTCGGATGCCCTAGTGTTCCCTTGGGATCAGTTCAAGCTGATATATGCATTCACACCGCCACAATGGTTACCTCGATTACTCCGCAGAATCAGGGTAGAAAAGAAACCGGTGATTCCGGTGGCTCCAGCGTGGCCCCGAAGAGCGTGGTACGCGGAGATTGTAAAATTTCAGTGGGGAGTCCTTGGACTCTCCCACGTCGTCCGGCTTTCGCAAGGACCGATATACCACCCTTCCTTACCAGCCCTAGGTTTGACGGCCTGGCTATTGAAGCCCACTTTCTAAAAAAGAGAGGGCTCTCTAATGCTGTGGTATCTACCATGATCAATGCCAGGAAGCCGGTATCCAGGCAGATCTACTATAGAATCTGGAAGGCGTACATCGCGTGGTGTGAGGCCAAGAAATGGCATCCACATAAGTACGTAATAGGTAGGATTCTGGACTTCCTACAGTGGGCTGTAGATAGGAAGCTGGCCTTGAGTACTATCAAGGGTCAGATTTCGGCCTTGTCAATATTTTTTCAAAGGCCCTTGGCTTCGCATTCACTAGTCAAAGCCTTTATACAAGGAGTGATGCGTATTAGTCCTCCGGTTAATATTCCCATATGTCCATGGGATCTAAACTTGGTTCTGTCGGTTCTACAGAAACAACCATTTGAACCATTACAGCATATTTCCTTGGTGCTTCTCACCAGGAAATTGATTTTTCTAGTAGCCATTTGTTCGGCTAAAAGAGTATCGGAATTAGCAGCTATGTCCTGTAAGGAGCCATATCTGGTTATCCATAAGGACAGAGTAGTGTTACGTCCTCATCCAGCCTTTCTTCCTAAGGTGGTATTGAGGTTTCATTTGAACCAAGATGTGGTTCTTCCTTCTTTTTTCCCCAAACCTACTTCGGTAGAGGAAAAGTTATTGCATTCTTTGGATGTAGTAAGAGCAGTTAAAGCTTATCTAAAAGCCACTGCTCAGATTCGCAGAACGGATACTTTGTTTATTCTGCCGGAAGGCCCCAGAAAGGGTCAGGCAGCGTCAAAATCTACTTTAGCCAAGTGGATTCGACAGGTCATTATGTAAGCTTATGGCTTGAGAAGGAGACCGCCTCCGTTCAAAGTTAGAGCGCACTCCACGAGAGCAGTTGGAACTTCATGGGCAGTGCATCACCAGGCCTCCCTGGCTCAAATCTGTAAGGCCGCAACGTGGTCTTCAGTTCACACGTTTACTAGGTTCTACCAGGTGGACGTTAGAAGTCAGGAGGATGTCGCCTTTGGGCGCAGTGTGTTGCAGGCCGCAAAAGATCCTCATGTCTGATAGCGCTCAGCTTATATATGGTGTATCCCCCCCCTCATTGGGCATTGCTTTGGGACATCCCATTAGTAATGACTATGTCGCTCTGTGTCCCGTGATGTACGAGAAAGAAAATAGGATTTTTATAACAGCTAACCTGTAAAATCCTTTTCTTGGAGTACATCACGGGACACAGAGCTCCCGCCCCTCTTTGGGGACACTTATTGCTTTGCTACAAAACTGAGGTGCTCCCGGATGGGAGGGGCTTATATAGGGGAGGGTACTTCCGGTTTTGGAAGTTGCCAGTGCCAGCACCTGACGGTATCTATATAACCCATTAGTAATGACTATGTCGCTCTGTGTCCCGTGATGTACTCCCAAGAAAAGGATTTTACAGGTAAGCTGTTATAAAAATCCTATTATTTCATACTGTTGGAATCCATTCCATAGACATTTATGGACATTATTTTATTGCGCTGCACTTACCATATTTTCTGGCGTATAATGGCGCATACACACGATCGTGATTCACGGCGGTTAAAAAAACGCAGTGAATCATGACATAAAAAACGAGGGGAACGGCTTGTTCCCCCACACATGGTCGTTTTTTTCCGTCATTTTTTCTCTTGTCGAGAAAAACGACCATGTGTAGGCTCCGTGGCAGTGTTTCCCAATGGGAAAACTGCCGCAGAAAAAAATTACGGGAAAAACGACGAGAAAAATTAGAGCATGTTCTAATTTTTCTCGTCGTTTTTAATGCCGTTTTTCACGTCGGGAAAAATGACAAAAAGACCACACACGGTCGTTTTTCTTGTTGAAAAAAATAAATAAATTTTTCACGACGTGAAAATGATCGTGTGTACGCGGCATAAGACTACCTTTTACACTTAAAAAAAATGCCCAAAAATCGGGGGTCGTCTTATACGCCGGGTATAGAATGCTGCCCGATGGATGTCAGCCCCAGGGATGTCCGGTAATACTGTATGTGGCTTCAGCCACATACAGTATTCGCCGGCTGAGCCAATCCTGGCGAGCGATGTATTCTATTAATGAATACAGAACCTGCTCAGATTGGAGTAACAACCTATGCCAATCCGAGCAGGCTACATACATGAGAGAGAGAGAGAGGCACTGGCTGATGATGCTGCAGCCTCTGCCAATCCAAGCAGGCTTTGTATTCATTAAAAGAATACATTGCTCACCATACTTCACAGGGTAAATATATTCACTGATCTCCCACTACTATACATCCTGCTGTTTGCCTTTGAGGTCCCAGGCACCCAAGAGGAAGAGGTGAATCTGGGACATAGGACAGGGGGGTGGTTGTATTACTAGTGAATTTTAATACATTTATTAAATGCATTTTGGTGGACAATTCCCATAGAATGTAACCCAAAAGTGGCATAGGTTTGGTTAGTGAAAATTCTACTTTCCAGAGGTGTGGCATTCAAGAGATCTCTGTCTGTGTTATTAATGTTTGATTTACTATATGACATATCACAGCATGGCGGATGAGTAGCTGGCATTCTTGTTTTGTGTTTTTTAATGTTTCTAATGGGTTTTTTTTAAATGGTGTTGCCTCAGAAGGGGGGGGGGGGGGTAGACTTATATGGCGAGTATAGCCCAAAACCTATGTTTTCACTGGAAAAATAGGGGGTCGTCTTATACGCCCAGTCGCCTTATACGCTGGCAAATACGGTATTTATTTTTTGTTAAATGGACTCTGCCAGCAAAACAAATAAAAAAACGAGCTTGGCCGCTAAAAAGAAAAAGAACTAGACTGTAAAAAAAAAAAGAAATACTGTATATACTCGAGTATAAGCCGACCCGAATATAAGCCGAGGCACCTAATTTTACCACAAAAAAATGGGAAAACTTATTGACTCGAGTATAAGCCTAGGGTGTCCATCTGCATGCCTCACCGTGCCCGTGCCTCACCGTGTCCATGCCTCAACGTGTCCATGCCTCAACGTGTCCATGCCTCAACGTGTCCATGCCTCAACGTGTCCATGCCTCACCGTGTCCATGCCTCACCGTGTCCATGCCTCACCGTGTCCATGCCTCACCGTGTCCATGCCTCACCGTGTCCATGCCTCACCGTGTCCATGCCTCACTGTGTCTATGCCTCACTGTGCCTTACTGTGCCCATGCCTCACTGTGTCCATGCCTCACTGTCCATGCCTCACTGTGCCCATGCCTCACTGTCACTGTGCCCAGTCTCCCTACCTGATCTCTGGCGCTGTGTGACAAGACTGACGTTTAACATGGGAGTCTATGGAAGGGGTGCCCCGCTTTGAAAAAAATTGGTGCTCCCCGGCCGTAGGTCCCCTGGACAACAAACTTTTCACACTTGTAGATGAACAGTGAGGCTACATGTGTGCCAAGTTTGGGGTCCAGGGGACCTACGGCCAGCCGGTACCAGGTCCCCAAAATCACCGGAGAAATGGCCTTTTAACATGGGAGTCTATGGAAGGGGTGCTCGGCTTCGAAAAATCGGTGCTCCCCGGCCGTAGATCCCCTGGACACATAACTTTGCACACTTGTATAGGAGTGGGGCTACATGTGTGCCAAGTTTAGGGTCCAGGGGACCTACGGCTGGCCGGGATCAGGCGCATGAAGATGGACACAGACTTGAGTATAAGCCGAGGGGGGCATTTTCAGCACAAAAAAATGTGCTGAAAAACTCGGCTTATACTCGAGTATATACGGTAATACTTTTTCGACTCTGACCTTCATCCTGATGAAGCACTATGGTGTTGATTACTTCTCTGAACACAACTGCTATCTGTCCTCCTTCCATAACAGTCTATTTACCTCTCTGCATACAGCTGCAATCTGTCCTTCATCCATAAGAGTTTCTGTCACCACATCGGTGAGTGAGCCACCAGCCAGGTACTCCATAACGACCCATAACTCGTCCCCGACCAAGTAACTGCAAGGATCAAGGTCACGTTAGTTGGAGGTGAAATTTCATAAAATATTCTTCATTACGATCACAATGATGTGCAGGGCTCCAGCATTTCTCATTCCCCCTGGATTCACCTGTCCAGATAGTTGACAATGTTCGGGTTCTTGTTTTGCCTCATCACCAGGATCTCATTGATAATCAACTCCTTCTTCGGCTGCTGCTGCAGATTCATCTGTTTAATGGCCACCTACAAGGAGAACATAAGGATCTATCAAATGCTCCAAGCTTAGTTTGGGATACAAATAGTCTTCTTATGCCTCGTACAGACGCAGGGCCGCCATTAGGGGGGTACAGGAAGTACACTTGTAAGGGGCCCGGAGGTCCCCAGGGGCCCGGATGGCAACCCCCCCTTTTTTTTTGTAAGGGGCCCAGGAGGTCCCAGGGCCCTGGATGGCAACCCCCCCCTTTTTTTATATAATTTAAAAAAAAAAAAATTTGTAAGGGGCCCCGAGTTTCCCAGAGGCCCGGAGGTCCCCAGGGCCCCGGATGGCAACCCCCTTTTAATATATTTATTTTTATTAAAAAAAAAAAATTGTAATTTTTTTTTTAATAATTTATTTAATTAATTTTTTGTAAGGGGCCCATAGGTCCCCAGAGGCCCGGAGGTCCCCAGGGCCCCGGATGGCAACCCCCCTTTTTATTTATTTCTTTTTATAACATTTTTATTTTTTTTACAAAATTTTGTTTTATAATTGTTTTTATTTATTTTTTTATTTATTTTTTAATTTTTTGTAAGGGGCCCAGAGGTCCCCAGGGCCCCGGATGGCAACCCCCCTTTTTATTTATTTATTTTTATAAAATTTTTATTTTTTTACAAAATGTTGTTTTATAATTGTTTTTTTTTTTTTTTGTAAGGGGCCCAGAGGTCCCCAGAGGCCAGGAGGTCCCCAGGGCCCCAGATGGCAACCCCCCTTTTTATTTATTTATTTTTATAAGAATTTAATATTTTTTTAAAAAATTTATAATTTTTTTTATTTCTTTTTTTATTTTTATTTTTTGTAAGGGGCCCAGAGGTCCCCAGAGGCCCCGGATGGCAACCCCCCCCCTTTTTTTTTGTTCTTTTGTTTTTTTTTTGTTCGCCAGCACCCAAAGCCCCCGCCCCGACCTCAACAATTCGCGGCGGCAGCACCCCCCCCCCGCTTCCCAATTCGTGGCACCCCCCCTGTTTCTCAATTCGCGACAGTCCCCCTGTGTAAGGGGCCCCAAAATTCCCGATGGCGGCCCTGTACAGACGATCAGTTTTCCTGACAAGAAAAGTCCGATGTGAGCTTTTTCTCAGGAATTCTGACCGTGTGTATTGCTCCATCGCACTTCTTCTGTCAGTTTTCCTGCCAAAAAAAGATTGAGAGCAGGATCTCAATTTTCGTGACGGGAAAAATTCCTATTGCGAATTGCGTTCGTCTGTATGCAATTACGACGCGCAAAAAAAAAACGCGCACGCTCAGAATCAAGCACAAGAGCCAAACTGCCTATTGAACTTCATTGATCTCGGCTCGTCGTACGTCTTGTACGTCACCGCGTTCTTGGCGTTCGGAATGTCAGCCAAGATTTGAGTGACCGTGTGTATGCAACACAAGTTTAAGCCGTTGTCCTGCTGGAAAAAAAACACGGTTTTCCTGTCGTAAAAACTGATCGTGTGTACGAGGCATGAAGGAACCCAAGGCCGGCCATAAAGGTGCAAATTTCTTTCCTGCAACCATAGGTTGCAGGAAAGAAATTTGCTCGATTGATGGGGGAATCCCTCCTACCGAACAATTGTCTGCTGCTCCCGGTGAGGAGGCAAGGGAAGCCACCCCCACCGGGAGAAGACAATGACTGTCACCAATGATATGGGGAAGACACATATGGGAGAGGTGTATGGGCTGCACACCCCAAAATGATTCAATATGGAAACATTTCCCCAATGGGGCTTTTTGGCAGCAATATAATAGGATCAAAAAAAGGAAAGATGAATGATATTATAAAAAAAATTTACTCTGAAATATCCAATGTCACATTATAATTAAAATATAAACTTCGGCCATGAGATACATTTTCCACAATACAGCATGCAAGTACAGATATGTACAGTATGCATTACATAATGTCAAACTGTGTGCGTTTCGACCTGTGCATTTGCGGTCTTCTTCAGGGGGATAATTTGCTCTAATTCTGTCACCAATTGCACTTTCTGGGGTGCTGGATTGTTTATTTTTGTTCACTATAATTTTAGTTTTTTTTTTCAATTTTGTATGGACTAAGAATTTTGTATTTTATATCCACTCACCAGCCACTTCATTAGGTACACCTTGCTAGTCCCGGGTTGGACCCATTTTTGCCTTCATTCTTTGTTGCATAGATACAACAAGGTGATGAAAATATTCCTCAGAGATTTTGGTCCATAGTGACATGATAACATCACACAGTCGCTGAAGATTTGTCGGCTGCACATCGATGATGAGCATTTCCCGTTCCACCACATCCCAAAGGTGCTCTATTGGATGAGATGTGGTGAGTGTGGAGGCCATTGGAGTGCAGTGACCTCATTGACCAGTGGTGAGATGATTGGAGCTTTGTGACATGGTGCCATCAGAAGATGGGGACACTGTAGTCATAAAGGGATGGACATGGACAGCAACAATACTCAGCTAGGTCGTGGTGTTTAAATGAGGCTCAATTGGTACTAAGGGGCCCAAAGTGTGGCAAGAAAATACCCCCCACACCATTACACCACCACCACCAGCCTGAACCGGTGATACAAGGCAGGATGGATCCATGATTTCATGTTTACACCAAATTCTGACCCCACCATCTGAATGTCGCAGCTGAAATCGAGACTCATCGGACCAGGCAATGTATTTCCAATCTTCTATTGTCCAATTTTGGTGATCCTGTGCGAATTGTAGCCTCAGTTTCCTGTTCTTAGCTGACAGGAGTGGCACCCGGTGTGGTCTTCTGCTGCTGTAGCCCATCTTCTTCAAGGTTTGAAGTGTTGTGCATTCAGAGATGGTATTCTGCACACCTTGGTTGTAACGAGTGGTTATTTGAGTTACTGTTGCCTTTCTTTTATCTCAAACCTGACCATTCTCCTCTGACATCAACAAGGCATTTTTCTCAACACAACTGCCGCTCACTGGATATTTTCTCTTTTTGCACCATTCTCTGCAAACCCGAGAGATGGTTGTGCGATCAGCAGTTTTTGAAATACTCAGACCAGCCCGTCTGGCACCAACACCCATGCCACGTTCAAAGTCACATAAATCCCCATTCTGATGCTCCGTTTGAACTCCAGCAAGTCATCTTCACCACAACTAGATGCCTAAATGCATTGAGTTGCTGCCATGCGATTGGCTGATTAGCAATTTGTGTTACCAAGTAACTGAACAGGTGTACCTAATAAAGGGGCCGATGAGTAATGTTTGTATATATGGGTTTAATACCACTTTAAGGTTCCTGTTGTCAGTGACCACAGAGGAAGTGAGGTTTATTATCCCCCATGGGGTCACAGAATGGAGAATCAAACACACACAAAAAAGTATCAAAAATAAAAACAAAAAAGTCGATTAAGAAGAAAAAGAAAAAAAAAACTATATCCATAAAAAAATATATATATATTTTTATATTAATATTATTAATAAATATTCTTTTTTTTGGGGGGGGGGGGGGGTGGACAATACTTTAATTTTCAGTGAGTCCATCACACACAATGCAGAACAGTTTACCTCCTGACCGGTGGCCACTTCAACTGCAATGTACACCGTCCCAGAAGCCCTGTGTGAGAGACAACATTCCATGTTATTCCCATTTATATATACAGAGCACAGCAACCATCCATATCAGCCCACAGAGCCCCGTGTCTCATCACACACAGACAGCTACACTTTGGATGATTCTGCGCGATTGATGATCAAACTAGCGGTAGAATTTATTTGTATTTTTTAGTTACTAGATAGATCTGGATCATCCTAAGGACGCCTGTACATACAAACTCCATGTGGATAGTGGCGTTGGTAGGAACTGAATCTAGTACCCCAACCCAGCCAGGCCGCAGTGCGCATCGATTTTTTTTTTTTATTGTGCGCAGATTTTCCAGCAATAGGAAAATCTCCAACTGCAATATCGAGTGCCTCCACCCACCAACTAAAGCAGACCATGTGAAATAGGATCCCTAGATTGTAAGCTCCTTGGGGCAGAACTGATGCGAGTGTACAGCGCTCAGCAGTATATACACTATATTACCAAAAGTATCAAGTTGAGGTCAGGATTCTGTGCAGGCCAGTCAAGTTCCTCCACCCCAAATTCGCTCATCCATGTCTTTATGGACCTTGCTTTGTGCAGTGGTGCGCAGTTATGTTGGAACAGGAAGAGGCCATCCCCAAACTCTTCCCACAAAGTTGGGAGCATGAAATTGTCCAAAATGTCTTGGTATGCAGACGCCTTAAAGAGGAAGTAAACCCTGATGGGTTTTACTTCCTCTTTGTTTCCCTGCAAAGGTAAAGCATAATGGGCTACTATGCATCGCATACTAGCCCATTACGTGTCACTTACCTGAAACCGAAGCCTGCGATGTCCCCGATTTCCTCGCTGGCTGGAAGCGTCCATTCTTCACCCCTCTTCTTTCTGGGGCCGCGAACTCCGGCTCTGTGACTGTCCGGAATCGCGTGACGTCACTCCATGTGCACAGGAGACGCCAGTCACGGCATGACCCCATCTTAAAGCGTGCCCTTTCTAGAGTGCGCATGCGCCGAATACACGATGCATGCGTGGAAGACATTGCCGTACGAGGTAATTGTAAATATCTCCTAAACCGTGTAGGTTTAGGAGATATTTCAAGCACCTACAGGTAAGCCTTATGCCACATACACACAAACGATTTTTTTGACGGTGAAAACACCGTTGAGAAAATCGACGTGAAAAACGAGGAACAGGTTGTTCCCCCCCACACACGGCCGTTTTAAATGACATTTTTTTTTGGTCGAAAAAAACGACCGAGTGTGGGCTCCCCGGCAGTGTTTCCCTATGGGAAAACTGCAGCGGAAAAAAATTACGGGAATCACGACGAGAAAAATTAGAGCATGTTCTAATTTTTCTCGTCGTGATTAATGCCGTATTTCCCGTCAAGAAAAACGACAAAAAGCCCACAGACGATTGTTTTTCTCGTCCAAAGGGAAAAATTTAATTTTTCTCGACGGGAAAAACGGTCGTGTGTACGCGGCATTAAAGGATCACTAAAGACAATTTTTTTTTTTTTTTTTTTTTTAAAACAAACATGTTATACTTACCTCCACTGTGCAGCTTGTTTTGCACAGAGTGGCCCCGAACCTGGTCTTCTGGGGTCCCTCGGCGGCTGTCTCGGCTCCCCCCCCCCCCCCCGCAAGAACTCAACACCTTCATGTGAGCTCGCATGGTGTTGAGTTCTTGCGGGCGCGCTCCCGTGATACAGCCAGCGGCCATAGCCGCTCACTGTATCACTCGGCCCCGCCCCCCCCCCGGTGCGCCGCATCATTGGATGTGATTGACAGCAGCACGAGCCAATGGCTGCACTGCTTTCAATCCATCCACTGTAGCCAATCAACAGCCAGGCTGAGTGACAAAGAGGATGTCGGGGGCGAGTGCAGCACTTTCCAGGGCTCAGGTAAGTAAAACGGGGAGGCTGGGGGGGGCGGTATTGTCGGATGTTTTTTCACCTTAATGCATAGGATGCATTAAGGTGAAAAAACTTGTACCTCTAGTGTCCCTTTAACCACTTAAGCCCCGGGCAATTTGGTAGCTAAAGGACCAGAGCTGTTTTCAGAATTTTGCACTTTTCTGCTTTAACTGTAAATTGTGCGGACATGCAATGTTGTACCCAAACGAAATTTGCGTCCTTTTCTTCCCACAAATAGAGCTTTCTTTTAATGGTATTTGATTGCCTCTGCGATTTTTATTTTTTGCGATATAAACGGAAATAGACCGAAAATTTTGAAAAAAAATTATATTTTCTACTTTTTGTTATAAGAAAAATCGAATAAACTCAATTGTAGTCATACATTTAGGCCAAAATGTATTCAGCCACATGTCTTTAGTAAAAAAAATGTCAATAAGCGTATATTTATCGGTTTGCGCAAAAGTTATAGCGTTTACAAACTAGGGTACAATTTCTGGAATTTACACAGCTTTTAATTTATGACTGCCTATCTCATTTCTTGAGGTGCTAAAATGGCAGGGCAGTACAAAACCCCCCCAAATGACCCCATTTTGGAAAGTAGACACCCCAAGGAAATTGCTGCGAGGCATGTTGAGCCCATTGAATATTTTTTTTTTGTCCCAAGTGATTGAATAATGACAAAAAAAAAATTACAAAAAGTTGTCACTAAATGATATATTGCTCACACATGCCATGGTTATATGTGGAATTGCACCCCAAAATACATTTTGCTGCTTCTCCTGAGTACGGGGATACCACATGTGTGGGACTTTTTAGGAGCCTAGCCGCGTACGGGACCCCGAAAACCAAACACCGCCTTCAGGATTTCTAGGCACAAATTTTTGATTTGACTCCTCACTACCTATCACAGTTTCGAAGGCCATAAAATGCCAAAATAGCACAAAACCCCCCCAAATGACCCCATTTTGGAAAGTAGACACCCCAAGCTATTTGCTGAGAGGCATGGTGAGTATTTTACAGCTCTCATTTGTTTTTGAAAATGAAGAAAGAACATTTTTTTTTATTTTTTTTTTAAATTTTCAAAACTTTGTGACAAAAAGCGAGATCTGCAAAATACTCACAATACCTCTCAGCAAATAGCTTGGGGTGTCTACTTTCCAAAATGGGGTCATTTGGGGGGGTTTTGTGCCATCTGGGCATTCCATGGCCTCCGAAACTGTGATAGGCAGTGAGAAGTGAAATCAAAAATTTACACCCTTAGAAAGCCTGAAGGCGGTGATTGGTTTTCGGGGTCCCGTACGCGGCTAGACTCCCAAAAAGTCTCACACATGTGGTATCCCCGTACTCAGGAGAAGCAACAGAATGTATTTTGGGGTGTAATTCCACATATGCCCATGGCATGTTTGAGCAATATATCATTTAGTGACAACTTTGTGCAAAAAAAAATAAAAAATTGTATTTTTTCCGCAACTTGTGTCAACATATAAAATATTCCATGGACTCAACATGCCTCTCAGTATATAGTTTGGGGTGTCTACTTTCCAAAATGGGGTCATTTGGGGGGGTTTTGAACTGTTCTGGCATTTTATACACAACATTAGGAAGCTTACATCCACTCTTCTAACCACTTGAAGACAAAGCCCTTTTTGACACTTTTTGTTTACAAGAAAACATATTTTTTTTTGCCAGAAAATTATGTTGAACCCCCAAACATTATATATATTTTTAAAGCAAAGGCCCTACAGATTAAAATGGTGGGTGTTGCATTTTTTTTTCTACACAGTATTTGAGCAGCGATTTTTCAAACGCATTTTTTGAGGAAAAAATACACTTTTTTTAATGCACTAAAACACACTATATTGCCCAAATGTTTGATGAAATAAAAAAGATGATCTTAGGCCGAGTACATAGATACCAAACACGACATGCTTTAAAATTTCTCACAAACGCGCATTGGCGACAAACTACATACATTTTTAAAAGCCTTTAAAAGCCTTTACAGGTTACCCCGTTAGATTTACAGAGGAGGTCTACTGCTAAAATGACTGCCCTCGATCTGACCTTCGCGGTGATACCTCACATGCATGGTGCAATTGCTGTTTACATATGACGCCAGACCGACGCTTGCGTTCGCCATTGGGCAAGAGCAGGGCAGGACAGGGGTGCTTTTTTTTTTATTATTATTTTTGCTTTTTTATTTTATTTTTAAACTGTTCCTTCCATATTTTTTTTTTTTTTTTTATCATTTTTATTGTTATCTCAGGGAATGTAAATATCCCCTATGATAGCAATAGGTAGTGACAGGTACTCTTTTTTTGAAAAAAACTGGGGTCTTCTAGACCCTAGATCTTTCCTCTGCCCTCAAAGCATCTGACCACACCAAGATCGGTGTGATAAAATGCTTTCCCAATTTCCCAATGGCGCTTTTTATATCCGGGGGGGGGGACATTCCCTCCCACTGCTTGTAAAAGCAGTCCAGAGGCTAATTAGCCACTAGGATTGCTTTTACATGAAAGCCGGCCGCTGGCTGAAAAGAATGATACCAAGATGATACCTAAACCCGCAGGCATCATTCTGGTATAAACATTCAAAGTCCAGCAACATACCGGTACGTTGCTGGTCCTTGTTGGACATGTATTGTAATCTTTTTTTTTCCATGCAGCCTGTTGGCTGAACGAAAAAAGAGATTGATCGGTGGGTATGCCCACCATTAGAATACCGCCCTTCATCCACCCACTTCTAATGATGGGCATACATGCACCATTTATATATGCCGAAGCATGGGGGCATCCTCCCGCAAAAAAGTTATGCCGCACACACATGGTCGGACTTTTCCACGGGCAAGCCTCCGTCGGAATTTCGACCGTATGTACGCGACATTAGGAGCAAAATCGCTCCTCCGCCCCTGCTGCCCCAATGCTTCGGCATATATGCTTTTTTTTTTTAACTGTGGTGGTGAAATCACCTCCTACAGCACTGGAGTCGCAGGGATTAGGCCTGTCTCTGCGAACGCTGCAGTTATGTGTGTTGTGTTTTGTAAGTGACAGTGATCGATCGATACTGCACTTGGGTGGCCTGGGCTGGACGGAGGGGCAAAACGCAGGTGCTAGCAGGTATCTGGGCTGATCCCGCTAACACTGCGTTTTTGGGAACCCTAAACTGCTGGGGACGCTAGTATAGATCTGATCAGATCAGATATTGATCTGATCAGATACTATACCACTAAGGGAGGTGTATGCGTCACGCGTGGGTGTTAACGCTACTGGCACTAACCTGACGCTGCCTGGGGTGTGACGCAGACCCTCTCTGACGCTAAAACCTAATTGATATCACCCGCCGGGCGATCAGGGGGTTAAAACTTTATTGGGTTATATACGGCGGGTGCCCTGACACTATAAAAAGCAAACTAACTAACCAGCGTCACCCGTAACACTTATATGGTGATCACTGGTGAAAGGGTTAACTAGGGGCAATTAGGGGGTTAAAACCTTTATTAGGTAATATATGGGGGTACCTGACGCTATATAAAAATCTGACAGGGAACCTAAAAAAAATGACTGGCTACCGATCGGCATCACCGACACTAAGACAGCGATCAGAAAAACGATCGCTTAGCGACAGTGGTGATAGGGGGTAAAAGGGTTACCTGGGGGGTGATCAAGGGGGTTAAACCTTTATTAGATAATATATGGGGGTACCTGACGCTATGAAAACCTGCAGCGAACCTAAAAAAAAATACTGCCTACCGATCGGCATCACCGACACTAAGACAGCGATCAGAAAAACGATCGCTTAGCGACAGTGGTGATAGGGGGTGAAAGGGTTACCTGGGGGGCGATCAAGGGGGTTAAACCTTTATTCGATAATATATGGGGGTACCTGACGCTATAAAAACCTGCGGCGAACCTAAAAAAAATTACTGGCTACCGATCGGCATCACCGACGCTATGACAGCGATCAGAAAAACGATCGCTTAGCGACAGTGGTGATAGGGGGTGAAAGGGTTACCTGGGGGGCGATCAAGGGGGTTAAACCTTTATTCGATAATATATGGGGGTACCTGACGCTATAAAAACCTGCGGCGAACCTAAAAAAAATTACTGGCTACCGATCGGCATCACCGACGCTATGACAGCGATCAGAAAAACGATCGCTTAGCGACAGTGGTGATAGGGGGTGAAAGGGTTACCTGGGGGGCGATCAAGGGGGTTAAACCTTTATTAGATAATATATGGGGGTACCTGACGCTATAAAAACCTGCGGCGAACCTAAAAAAAATTACTGGCTACCGATCGGCATCACCGACACTAAGACAGCGATCAGAAAAACGATCGCTTAGCGACAGTGGTGATAGGGGGTAAAAGGGTTACCTGGGGGGTGATCAAGGGGGTTAAACCTTTATTAGATAATATATGGGGGTACCTGACGCTATGAAAACCTGCAGCGAACCTAAAAAAAAATACTGCCTACCGATCGGCATCACCGACACTAAGACAGCGATCAGAAAAACGATCGCTTAGCGACAGTGGTGATAGGGGGTGAAAGGGTTACCTGGGGGGCGATCAAGGGGGTTAAACCTTTATTCGATAATATATGGGGGTACCTGACGCTATAAAAACCTGCGGCGAACCTAAAAAAAATTACTGGCTACCGATCGGCATCACCGACGCTATGACAGCGATCAGAAAAACGATCGCTTAGCGACAGTGGTGATAGGGGGTGAAAGGGTTACCTGGGGGGCGATCAAGGGGGTTAAACCTTTATTCGATAATATATGGGGGTACCTGACGCTATAAAAACCTGCGGCGAACCTAAAAAAAATTACTGGCTACCGATCGGCATCACCGACGCTATGACAGCGATCAGAAAAACGATCGCTTAGCGACAGTGGTGATAGGGGGTGAAAGGGTTACCTGGGGGGCGATCAAGGGGGTTAAACCTTTATTAGATAATATATGGGGGTACCTGACGCTATAAAAACCTGCGGCGAACCTAAAAAAAATTACTGGCTACCGATCGGCATCACCGACGCTAAGACAGCGATCAGAAAAATGATCGCTTAGCGACAGTGGTGATAGGGGGTGAAAGGGTTATCTGGGGGGCGATCAGGGGGTTAAACCTTTATTAGGGGGGGGTTAGGGGGCTACACTGGACCTAAAACTAACTGTAGTGACACTTTTACAGTCACAAATGTCACTGATTGCAGTGATCAGTAAATAAATGGTCACTGCAATCAGTGACACTGTGACTGGGGGCTGGGGGGTGATCTGGGGGTGTCTGGGGGGGCCTGGGGGAGCGATTTATGTGCCTATGTGTCCTGGTGTCAGTGTAGTGTTTTGTGCACTAACCTGGCATCTTCTCTTGTGCGGCGCTCGGTATATGTGAGCGCCGCAGGAGAGATGACATCACTTCCTCTGCCTGTGTTTACATTACACAGGCAGAGGAAGCATATCATTCGCCGGGAGCGATCGCGAGGGGGTGGCCGGAATCGAACGGCCGTCCCCTCATCCCAGATCGCTCCCGAACACTTAACCACCGCTCACTGTAAAGAAGGGGGGTCCGATCCGACCCCCCAACTATACAAAGGCGATCACGTAGATATACGTGATCTGCCTGTCGGTGCCATTCTGCCGACGTATATTTACAGTGGGCGGTCGTTAAGTGGTTAATCTAGGCTTACCTGTAGGTAAAAGTGGCCTGTAAGGGTTTACAACCACTTTAAGAGTTCCCTTCACTGGAACTAAGGGGCCAAGCCCAACCCCTGAAAAACAACCCCCACATCATAATCCCCCCCCCCCCACCAAATGATTGGGACCAGTGCACAAAGCAAGGTTCATAAAAGACATGGATGAGCGAGTTTGGGGTGGAGGAACTTGACTTGCCTGCCGTTAGTTCCAGTGAAGGGAACTCTTAAGGGGTCAGCATTAGACATGTGCAATTCGTTTTGTTTCTAATTAGTTTTTAACGAATTTTTAAAAATTCGTAATTCCGAAATTTACGAATTTTACAAATTTTTCAATTTACGAATTTTCGGATTTCTGAAATTTCTAATTTCTGAATTTCGTAAATTCAGATTTTCGAATTTCCGATTTTTTTTTCGTGTTTTTCGTTTCAGTTTCATTTTTTTGCTTTTTTTAGAAGTAAAACAAAAAAAAAAATTTTTTCGAATTTCCGAAAACGAATTTCGGAAATTCAACTTTCCAAATTTCCCATTTTCGAATTTTAGATTTTCCAATTTTGCAATTTTTTTTTTGCGTTTTTCGGAAAATCTAAAAAATTTTTTTTTTCGTTTTATTTTGCTTTTTTCGGAAATTCGGAATTCCAAATTTCTCGAATTTCCGAAAAAAGCAAAAAAAAAAAAAAAAAAAACGAAAACGGAAAAAACAAATTTTTTGAATTTCCCGAATTTCCGAAAAAAGCAAAAAAACGTTCACATTTCCAGAATTTCTGAGTTTCCGAATTTCCGAAAAAAGCAAAAAATAGGATTTTTTACTCACCGTAAAATCCTTTTCTCTGAGTCCATGGACCGACACAGCTTCTCTATTGACAAAGTGGGTATTATCCGTTAATTAGGAGTGACTAGGCAGAAAAACTTGTAAAAAGTGTTGCATCACACCTTCTACAGTACCGCCCAGGGGGCGGACCCTCTGGTATAACCTCTCAGTCTGCATCTCGCAGATCAGTTCGTCAAAAAGCAGTACAAACTTAAAAGGAGGGGTGGGTGCTGTGTCGGTCCATGGACTCAGAGAAAAGGATTTTAAGGTGAGTAAAAAATCCTATTTACTCTTTCGTCCATGGACCGACACAGCCTCTCTATTGACAAAGTGGGACGTCCCAAAGCAGTGTCAGAGAAAAAACGAGGGGTGGTAACAGCATAAAAATAAACTTCACCCCAAAACACAAAACAGCACTCCTCCAACGGAGGAGCTGCAACTCTAAACAGCCGCTTGCAAAACCTTGCGGCGGAAAAAGGCATCCGAAGATGCACCTACATCAACTTTGTAGAATTTTGTGAAAGTGTGAGCGGACGACCAAGTCGCCGCTTTACATAGTTGGGAAACAGACGCTTGATGTCGGAAAGCCCAAGAGGCACCTATTGCCCTGGTCGAATGCGCCGTGACAGGAAAGGGGGGCGCTTGACCCTTTAAGGCGTAAGCCTGGATTACTATCTGTCGGATCCACCTAGAGATGGTGGCCGACGAGACTGCTTGGCCCTTCTTGGGACCAGCCACCGAAACAAACAGTGAGTCTGACTTCCGGAACAGGGAAGTAGCAGATATGTATACTCTCAAAGCTCGGACAACGTCCAAGGAATGCAATGCCGACTCCTTAGGATTCGACGGCTGAGGACACAAGGATGGAAGTACAATGTCTTTGTTGAGATGAAAAGCCGAAACGACCTTCGGAAGAAAGGAAGGCTGCGGCCGCAGCACCACCTTATCCTTGTGGAAAATCAAATAGGGAGCCTTGCAGGACAAGGCTGCCAGCTCAGAGACTCGTCTAACTGACGTAACAGCCACCAAAAAGACCACTTTCTGAGAAAGTGTCAACAGGGGAATATCTCTAATCTTCTCAAACAGTGCCTTCTGAAGCACCGAGAGGACCAGGTTCAAGTCCCACGGAGGTAGCGGGGGACGGACCGGAGGGGCCACATGTCGAACCCCTTGCACAAATGTAGTCACGAGAGAGTGAGTCACCAGGGGTCGCTGAAAAAAGACAGCCAGGGCAGATATCTGTCCCTTAATCGTACTTAGGGCAAGCCTTTGGTCCACCCCATGCTGTAAAAACAGCAGGATTCTGGAAACCAAATAGGGACACGGATGCCATTTCATCTCCTCACACATGGAGATGTAGGCCTTCCAAGTGCGGTGATAAACCTTCCTAGAGGACGGTTTCCGAGCACTTCTCATCGTAGAGATTACTGAATCTGACAGGCCCCGGTCTCTCAGTACCTGGTTCTCAACATCCATGCCGCTAAAGCCAATGACTGTAAAGCAGGATGGAGTATGGGACCTTGCGATAGCAGGTCCTTCCGTAGTGGTAGGCACCAGGGGACGTCTGCTACCAGACGCACTAGATCGGTGTACCAAGGACGCTGAGGCCAATCTGGAGCGATTAGAATCATTGGAATTGCCTCTGCCGCCACTCTGCGGAGCAGAAGAGGAAGAAGCCTTAAGGGAGGGAAGGCATAGATTAGCCGATACTGACCCCACGATGCCACCAACGCGTCCGTTGCGTCTGCCCATGGGTCTCTTGACCGGGCCACAAACCTCAATACCTTCCGATTGAGTCGGGAAGCCAGAAGATCTACGTCTGGTCTGCCCCATCTTTGGCAGAGGAGTTGGAACACCTCCGGGTGTAAGGACCATTCTCCCTGGTCCAGCATCTGGCGGCTCAGGTAGTCCGCCTGCCAGTTTTCCACACCCGGAATGTACACGGCCGATAGTGCCGGTACGCTCTTCTCTGCCCACTTCAGGATGCGAGCAACCTCCGATGCTGCAGCTGAGCTTCTTGTTCCTCCTTGATGATTGACATATGCCACCGCTGTGGCGTTGTCTGACTGGATCCTGACTGGACGCCCTTGCAGCCTTTGAGACCATTTGAAGAGGCACAGCCTGATCGCCCGGATTTCCAGGACATTGATCGGCAGGAGGGCTTCCTCTGGGGTCCAGCGACCTTGCGCCGACTGAACACCCCAGACTCCCCCCCAACCTGTAAGGCTGGCGTCCATCGTTATTACTATCCAGTAAACCAGAAGAAATTACTTCCCGGCCATTACAGCCGGTGCTGTCAGCCACCATACCAGGGATCTCCTGACTAGGTGGCTCACTCAGATTTGATAATCCAGAGATGAAGGGCATCTGTTCCATCTGGACAGAACTTCCTTCTGTAACACTCGAGTGTGGTATTGAGCATATGGGACCGCCTCGAAGGAGGCTACCATGAGGCCCAACACTCGCATGCCAAAACGGAGTGACGACCAATTCCTGGAAGTCAGCTGCCGTACTGCAGCCCCGAAGGGTCTGCAACTTCTCCACAGGGAGGAATACCTTTGCCTCTGAGGAATCCAGAATCAACCCCAGGTACACTAGGCGTTGAGTGGGCACCATACTGACGTTTGCGTGTTTTGTATCCAACCACAGTCTCGAAGAGTCTGACAGGTAATGGACACGCTTACCTCTAAATTCTGAGCTTGAAGGCGCCTTCAGTAGAAGGTCGTCCACGTAGCCCATGATAGCGATACCCCGCTGTCTTAGAAGTGCCAGAATCGGAGCGAGCACCTTGGTGAACACTACCAGTTTGTGGCCAAACGGGAGGGCCACAAACTGGTAGTGGTTCTTCCCGACAGCAAATCACAGAGACTTCTGGTGTCTGGAGTATATGGGGACATGCAGGTATGCGTCCTTGATGTCCAAGGAGGCCAGAAAGTCCCCCGGATGGAGAGCCGTGACTACAGATCGAACCGACTCCATCCGAAATCTTTGTACTTTCACAAAGCAATTGAGGGCTCTGAGATCCAAGATTGGACGAACCCCCTCCTTCTTCGGCACAATAAACAGATTTGAGTAAAAACCCTGACCCCGTTCCTGTTCTGGAACTGGAATAACTACCTCGCGTTCCAGTAGACCCTGGACCGCCCCATACAGGGCCTCCCGACGGGTCGGTAGTAGCTGGAGATTGGAGGTGATGAATCTGTCCGGTGGACAAGAGAGAAACTCTATCTTGTAGCCTGAGGAGATTACTTAGCAAACCCACCTGTCGGAGACTAGAGCTGTCCACTAAATAGCGAATTTGCGAAGACGTCCCCCCACCCGAGAGCTGGGTGGGGGCGGACCTTCATGCGGATGCAGATTTGTCCGCAGGCTTGTTGTGTATGCGGGACCAAGGACGCCTTTGTCCTTGGGCAGGCGCTTTATCGGCCTGGGGTCTTTTCCCTGTCGCCTTAGGGGGACGAAAAAAACGCTTGCGTGCAGTAAAGGAGGGCCCTTGTCCTTGGCGTGGCCCCTTACCCTTGCTAATTTGGGGAAGCAAAGTGCTTTTACCTCCTGTGGCATCCTTGATGATGTCATCCAGAGAAGCCCCAAAAAGTCTGTCGCCCTTAAAAGGCAGATTCAACAGGGCTTTCTTGGAAGTCTGGTCCGCAGACCAGCCTTTTAGCCAGATCAGGCGGCGTATTGCTACTGCAAAAACCGAAGCTTTAGACAGCAGGGGAATAGTATCCATGTCTGACTCGCAGACAAACCTAAGGCCCTGGACCAACTGGTGGGCCAATGTTATCTCATCAGGAGGAGCATCTCGCTCCTTAACCCCCGGAGTAGCAATCTTGCCCATTCAGTAAGTGTCTGAGACACTAGGGCCCCCGCCAATGCCGGGAGTACTGCCGAGCCTACCACTGAGTATAGGTAGCAAGCGAGTGCTTCAGCCTTCTTATCCACAGGGTCCTTGAAAACAGGAGCCCCTTCTACTGGAATAGTGGTGGCTCTATTAAGTCTGGACACCGGAGGGTCCACTATAGGGGGAGAGGTCCATTTCTTCAGAAAACTCTCCTCAAAGGGGTACCGTACCGCAAACCTCTTTGGGGCTGTAAAGACCCTCAGTGGGTTCACCCATTCCTTGTATAAGAGTTTATCAAAAGACACACAAGGGAACACCTTAGCAGTGCGGGCAGGTCTATGAAACCCAGGTGGACCAGAGTCTCTGCTGCTTCTGCAGTATTTTCCAACTTTAGCGTATCCCGCACTGCAGTAATAAGGTCAGATACCAATGCCGTCTCGCGTACTGACCTGGACTTGGAGTGCTCCTCACTGTCCGGTCACGGTCTGCAGTCTCTGATGCGTCAGAATCTGGGCCCTGAGCCGTAGCTAGACCTGGTTCTGCATCAGAATTATCCCCAGAAGCTTGCAGGGGATGGGGTGTTTACTACCCCCTGTATTCCCGTGTGCTGCTTCCACCCTGGCAGCAAACGCCTCTAGGATTGCCGACATAGCGTTCATAGACACCTCAGGGGCACCAGCTGCTAAATCTGGTGTTTCAGGGGAGAAGACATCTGGCTCAGATGCCATACTGACCACACGCTGACACCCACAGGGCTCTAGGCAAGATATCAATAGGCCACCCTCCCGCGCTGCAGAGAGGCTGGGTTACCCAGAGGACTGACCACCCTGAACCGGTACTGGTGTGCTGCGCCTGTGATTCTGTCCTACTGCTGCTGTGTCAGTCTGATTCTTTTATCAGCACTTCCTGTGTGAATTTTCGCGCCAGTGTAATGCACCCAAGAGGCCGGAGGCTCTCGCAAAATGGTTGCCAAAAACGTCTGTATGGAAGATAATGTGGGCTCTAAGAAAATGGCCGCCGAGCCGAAGATAGAGGTCAAGCAGCTGTAGCCCACAAAAAGATGGCCGCCGAACGGCAATATATACATACAGGGTGGACAAACATGGCCGCCGATCAGCTGATAGGGGCCAGTGGGTGTGGCCGAACCACAGGAAGATGGCCGCCGGGCAGTCACAAGAGGCCGAACTCGGCATGGACCACCCCAAAATGGCCGCCGACAGCATGGAGGGGGAAGCAGCACATACAGGTAAGCAGAAATGACATTTCTTTTAAATGTTAGTTACAGCCAGCCCCGCTCCAGTGGAACCCCTTAGGTGACCCCCAGCACCCAGCAACCTTTAGCTAGAAGCCCAGGGAGAGGCAGGGAGAGAGGGAAGAAAGGGGCCACAACCACTTACTTGGTCTCTCCAGGAATGTCCAGCCGAGGCAGGGGAGTTTTACTTACCTATCCTGCATGTATTATGCTGGAAGACATTCCAAACAGATCATCGTCTGCGCACGGAAGGTGACTGTTGGCCAGGCATGCTGTGATTGGACCCAAAAGGGACGATCATATGTATGCCCTGGAGCGTGACGCTCACCGGACAGGCTGCTGCGACTCGGCCGTAAGGTCAGCCGAAGCTGAGCGGTCCGATGCAGCCCCTAGAGCGTAGGCTCACCGGCCACCCGTGGAGCGACGGGCATGTCGTGGAAAACCCAGCACGTAGCTAGGGTCGGCACACGCTCGATGGCCGAAACTGGGGAGACTACAAGGATCGAGGATCCAGCCTGTCACCCAGTCGGTAGTTGATCGAAGATCGCAGGAAACAACAAATGTAGCAAAAAAATATATATCTTTTTTTCCCCAGACCAATGGGCCCGAAGGGAGCCATGTCCTACTCCTTGCTAGACAGAAAAAAACTGATCTGCGAGATGCAGACTGAGAGGTTATACCAGAGGGTCCGCCCCCTGGGCGGTACTGTAGAGGGCGTGATGCAACACTTTTTACAAGTTTTTCTGCCTAGTCACTCCTAATTAACGGATAATACCCACTTTGTCAATAGAGAAGCTGTCTCGGTCCATGGACGAAAGAGTAAAACTAATTTTTCGTCAGTGCACGTGTCAAGTCAGCATACCATAACATTCTGGACAATTTCATGCTCCCAACTTTGTGAGAACAGTTTGGTGTGGCCCCTTCCTATTCCAACATGACTGCGCACCAGTGCACAAAGCAAGGTCCATAAAGACATGGATGAGTGAGTTTGGGGTGGAGGAAATTGAATGACCTGCACAGAGTCCTGACCTCAACCCAATAGAACACCTTTGGGATGAATTAGAGCGGAGACTGCGAGCCAGACCTTCTCATCCAACATCAGTGCCTGACCTCACATACGCTTCTGGAAGAATGGTCAAATATTCCCATAGACACTCATAAACCTTGTGGACGGCCTTCTCAGAAGAATTGAAGCTGTTATAGCTGCAAAGGGTGGGCCAACTCAATATTGAACCCTACGGGCTAAGACTGGGATGTCATTAAAGTTCATGTGTGTAAAGGCAGGTGTCCCAATACTTTTGGTAATATAGTGTAAATACCTGTAATAAATAAATAAGTTGTAAAGATACTAAAAGGCCAACGTTATCTCTGATAGTCCTGTGACGCGCTTCTGGGCAGAACACGCAGCCCTGCGGCATTCCGGCGGACGCCATATGTGCCCAGGTTGAGAGCTGTCCAAGAGGAAGACAAAAGGAACATTCATGCTGAGATTGTAAGCAGGGGCATTCCCCGGCTGTGAGTGAATGCGTGTCTACCGGCCCGTGACCGGCTCGCAGGAATTGGCATGCAGGCTCTGTGCCAAGGGAGCTCTTAAAATGTGACAACTGAATGGCCCCCTCCTTCCCGGTGACACAACAGACGCTGCGGATCCTGGGAGCGAAGATCGCGCTGGATATGTGCGCTAAATAAAAATCCTAATAAGAGCGATGATGTGATGTCCTCAGAGTGGGAAGTCGCACCTCGTTGTGGGTCACGCTAATTGAGTGCGAGGATTATCACCGCCCGCTCTGCCAAGAAAATCTGCCGCTGTTTTATTTTAAAACGCGTTCACTAAAAAAGGCAAACTATTCCGCCTTTTCCCTGAGAAGATGTTCCAGTCATTATTGTAATATTCACTCAACAAGGTCACTCCACTCATAGGTGAGGATTTATAGTTATTGGTGGGGCCAGATGGGCCGAGCCAGTCCAGAACTTCGAATGTGTCTTTAATACTTCAATGGAGTCTTCTCCTGCCTGAGTTATGGATCTTCCCGCCCACTTTTGGGTTTTCCTGTTTTGTCTGTTATATTCTCCATAATATAAAATGAATTACAAAAAGTACTACATTGATGGTGGGAACCCCTCATAATGGGCCTAGCAGGTGTACAGACCAAGGAGCTCAGCACAGGGATGGTGGGAACCCCTCATAATGGGCACAGCAGGTGTACAGACCCGGGAACTCAGTACAGGGATGGTGGGAACCCCTCATAATGGGCACAGCAGGTGTACAGACCAGGGAGCTCAGCACAGGGATGGTGGGAACTCCTCATAATGGGCACAGCAGGTGTACAGACCAAGGAGCTCAGCACAGGGATGGTGGGAACCCCTCATAATGGGCACAGCAGGTGTACAGACCCAGGAACTAAGCACAGGGATGGTGGGAACCCCTCATAATGGGCACAGCAGGTGTACAGACCAGGGAGCTCAGCACAGGGATGGTGGGAACCCCTCATAATGGGCACAGCAGGTGTACAGACCAGGGAGCTCAGCACAGGGATGGTGGGAACCCCTCATAATGGGCACAGCAGGTGTACAGACCAGGGAGCTCAGCACAGGGATGGTGGGAACTCCTCATAATGGGCACAGCAGGTGTACAGACCAAGGAGCTCAGCACAGGGATGGTGGGAACCCCTCATAATGGGCACAGCAGGTGTACAGACCCAGGAACTAAGCACAGGGATGGTGGGAACCCCTCATAATGGGCACAGCAGGTGTACAGACCAGGGAGCTCAGCACAGGGATGGTGGGAACCCCTCATAATGGGCACAGCAGGTGTACAGACCAGGGAGCTCAGCACAGGGATGGTGGGAACCCCTCATAATGGGCACAGCAGGTGTACAGACCAGGGAGCTCAGCACAGGGATGGTGGGAACTCCTCATAATGGGCACAGCAGGTGTACAGACCAAGGAGCTCAGCACAGGGATGGTGGGAACCCCTCATAATGGGCACAGCAGGTGTACAGACCCAGGAACTAAGCACAGGGATGGTGGGAACCCTTCATAATGGGCACAGCAGGTGTACAGACCAAGGAGCTCAGCACAGGGATGGTGGGAACCCCTCATAATGGGCACAGCAGGTGTACAGACCCAGGAACTAAGCACAGGGATGGTGGGAACCCCTCATAATGGGCACAGCAGGTGTACAGACCAGGGAGCTCAGCACAGGGATGGTGGGAACCCCTCATAATGGGCACAGCAGGTGTACAGACCAGGGAGCTCAGCACAGGGATGGTGGGAACCCCTCATAATGGGCACAGCAGGTGTACAGACCAGGGAGCTCAGCACAGGGATGGTGGGAACTCCTCATAATGGGCACAGCAGGTGTACAGACCAAGGAGCTCAGCACAGGGATGGTGGGAACCCCTCATAATGGGCACAGCAGGTGTACAGACCCAGGAACTAAGCACAGGGATGGTGGGAACCCCTCATAATGGGCACAGCAGGTGTACAGACCAGGGAGCTCAGCACAGGGATGGTGGGAACCCCTCATAATGGGCACAGCAGGTGTACAGACCAGGGAGCTCAGCACAGGGATGGTGGGAACCCCTCATAATGGGCACAGCAGGTGTACAGACCAGGGAGCTCAGCACAGGGATGGTGGGAACTCCTCATAATGGGCACAGCAGGTGTACAGACCAAGGAGCTCAGCACAGGGATGGTGGGAACCCCTCATAATGGGCACAGCAGGTGTACAGACCCGGGAACTCAGCACAGGGATGGTGGGAACCCCTCATAATGGGCACAGCAGGTGTACAGACCCAGGTACTCAGCACAGGGATGGTGGGAACTCCTCATAATGGGCACAGCAGGTGTACAGACCAGGGAGCTCAGCACAGGGATGGTGGGAACCCCTCATAATGGGCACAGCAGGTGTACAGACCAAGGAGCTCAGCACAGGGATAGTGGGAACCCCTCATAATGGGCACAGCAGGTTGACAGACCCAGGTACTCGGCACAGGGATGATGGGAACTCCTCATAATAGGCACAGCAGGTGTACAGCCCCGGGAACTCAGCACAGTGATGGTGGAAACACCTCATAATGGGCACAGCAGGTGTACAGACCTGGGAACTCAGCACAGGGATGGTGGGAACCCCTCATAATGGGCACAGCAGGTGTACAGACCTGGGAACCAAGCACAGGGATGGTGGGAACTCCTCATAATGGGCACAGCAGGAGTACATACCTGGGAACTAAGCACAGGACTGGTGGGAACCCCTCATAATGGGCACAGCAGGTGTACAGACCCTGGAACTCAGCACAGGGATGATGGGAACTCCTCATAATGGGCACAGCAGGTGTACAGACCCAGGAACTCAGCACAGGGATAGTGGGAACCCCTCATAATGGGCACAGCAGGTTTACAGACCCAGGAAATCAGCACAGTGATGGTGGGAACTCCTCATAATGGGCACAGCAGGTGTACAGACCCGGGAATTCAGCACAGGGATGGTGGGATCCCCTCATAATGAGCACAGCAGGTGTAAAGACCTGGGAGCTCAGTGCAGGGATGGTGGGAACCCCTCATAATTGGCAAATCAGGTGTACAGACCCGAGAACTCAGCACAGGGATGTGCAATTGTCAGTTAAAGTAGCGCAGTGCTGAATAGCAAAAAATGGCCTGGCCATGAAGGGGGTAAAACCTTCCGGAGGGCAAGTGGTTAAAGAGACGAGGGTTTGCCTGTATTGTAATGAATTCTTGTAGCTGTGATTCCAGTCTCCTCTCACTGCAGGAAGTGGACTCCACACCGTAGTAGGGGTTTACAAGTCACACCATGACAATGACCAGATTTACTAGGCAGTGTAATGTGAGAGCTGTCCAGGTACGTTCCAGGTGTGGCCGAGACTGAATACAGACTTTGTGTCCCGATATCTGATCCGGCTTTTTACTCACTCCACACTCCGGGACAGATGGAGGGAAGTTTTGAGGTTATTACAGGGCCAAGGCCAGAGATTACTCATTCACCAAGGCCAGACTGACTTAAAGAGTCCCTTACACCAACTCAGTGTTTCAGTGTTTCTCCTTTCCACCAATTATGTTTGTTTTTTTTGGGGGCAATGTGGCTCTGAACTTTGTATATGACTTCTCCAGAAGAGCCGATTCCCTAACACAGTCCCCTCGCTCCTTGCATGTCATAGCCCTTCCACTTCTGGGAGTGTCCAATGACTGTGTGTGCTGCCCAAGCTCCTCTGCCCCTCCCCTTTCCTACATAAACCTTTTCCATAACAGCCAGGGGGAATACTGCAGAGCTGTGATTTCCAATCTCAGTCCTCAAGCACCATCAACCGGTCATGTTTTCAGGATTCCCTTCACTTTGCACAATGTCAATAGCTTGGTATTTTGTTGAAGGCCAAATTCCCAATACATGACTTGTTGGGGGTGTTTGGGGAATGAGGCTGGGAAACACGGCTATAGAGTGTCACTGGGAGTCTACTGCCATCCAAGATGGCGGCACCCAGCAGCAATCTCATGGCTTTTGGAGGTCTACACCAGTGTTTCTCAAACTATTTTCCTCAAGGCGTCCCAACAGGTCATGTTTTCAGGATTTTCCTCAGATGAAACGGCTGTGGTAATTACTAAGGCAGTGAAACTGATCAAATCACCTGTGCAAAATAATGGAAAGTCTGAAAACATGACCTGTTGGGGCGCCTTGAGGACTGGAGTTGAGAAACACTGGTCTACAAAAGGAGGGTTTTATCAGGTGCATCTCTCTGCATATAACTTGCTTAGCTCGTATGTGCAATACCAAGTGCACAGGGGTGTCCAGGGATATGCAAGTCAAAAAAGGTAACCACTTCCCATAAAGAATAAAAAAGTGTTAGGGAGAGGGGTGAGAAGCTGAATAAGTATCACTTCTTTCACTTTCCGGTGAAGGCCCACTTTAAAATATGCCCATGTAAATGAGGTTTTATGGGAGCCGGTATATAGGATTTATTACTATCACCCATTTGGGGTATAATGCACCTTCAACCTTATTTCTATATGAAATCCATCTAATCAGGATGGTGATAACTCCAGGGTAGGGCAGAAGAGCATTAGAGGATAAGAGATACCGGAATGATCCCTGGACATAGGACGGGTAGAAGGAGTACAAGAGGAGTATAAACACCAGAAGATGTATGGAAGGAGTACAATCATCAGAGGACAGGTGGAAGGAGCACAGGAGGAGTACAATCATCAGAGGACAGGTGGAAGGAGCACAGGAGGAGTAAAATCATCAGAGGACGGGTGGAAGGAGCACAAAAGGAGTACAATCATCAGAGGATGGGTGGAAGGAGCACAGGAGGAGTACAATCATCAGAGGATGGGTGGAAGGAGCACAGGAGGAGTACAATCATCAGAGGTCGGGCAAACGGAGCACAGGAGGACTGCAATTAGCAGAGAACAGATGGAAGGAGTACAGGAGGAGTGCAATCATCAGAGGACGGGCAGAAGGAGCACAGGAGTGCAAGCAGCAGAGGACAAACGTAAGGAGGTCATCACTGTGCAAACATTTCACAACCGGGGTCACCGATGTGCATACATCCCATCACCAGGGTCACCTCTTTACATACATGTCACCACTGGAGTCCTTGAGAAACATACAAAGCTGCTGCTAACCCACCAACATTCAACCCAGAACTGAAGGTCCACTTGTATCATTAAAAAAAGAAAAAAACGTATTTAAAAAAAATATTAATACTAACCCTTGCCCAATCTTCTCGAACCTTGTGTATTTTTTCTTTGGGTCTCCCACACTTACAATGGTTCCTGTAAAACCAGAATAAACAATATTAAAAGACTTCTAAATACAAAGGACAGACTCTACAGCCCCATCGGCTGTAGGTTTTTTTTTTTGTTCCTATTGGTCCACCTCACCATAACGTGCCTGGATATACCTACAGCCTAAAAATTTTATGTAAGCTTGATGGGTGTTGCCATCCGCCCACTTGCCATATTACTGCTGGGCAACCAAAAATAAAATAATTTCTTCCTTCAAGACACCGGGGGGTTCTGGCTATGCAGTTGACCAATGGGGCATAGGGTATTTTTATATGATTTTCCTACCCCTGACTATAATTAACCCAAAAGTAGCATAAATCCTACCCCCGGCTATACCCAACTCAAAAGTAAATATATCCTACCCATGACTATACCTAACTCAAAAGTAAAGTAAATTCTACTCCTGACTTTACCTAACCCAAAAGTAACATAAATCCTACCCCCAACTATACCTAACACAAAAGTAAAATAAATTCTACCCTCGACTATACCCGACTTAAAAGCAAAATAAATCTTACCCCGAAAAAAACACATAATCCAAAGTAAAATAAAACCTACCCCCAACAATACCTAACGCAAAAGTAAAATAAATCTTACCCCCCGACTGTACCTAACCCAAAAGTAAAATAAATCTTACCCACCGACTATACCTAACCCAAAAGGTAAAAAAATGTTTTATACAATCCTTTATACACAATCCTATACCCACATTTGATCCAGAAGAAGACAAAAAAAAAACCAATAAAGCATGATCCAATTTGTTCCAGCAAGGAGGGGGGGGGGGAAGATTCCCTCTTGATCCCACAAGGGGCAGTCGGATATTCCCTGGATCAACTTTAAGTAAATATTAATATCCAGTACACTAAAGCCCTGTACACACGATTGGTTTTCCTATGGATTCTAATCTGATGGATTTTTTCATCGGAAATCCGATGAAGCTGACTCTTCCATCAGTCTCGCCTACACACCGTCAGTCAAAAATCCGACCGTCCCAAACGCCGTGACGTAAAACACTCTGACAAGCCAAGAAAAATGAAGTTCAATGCTTCTGAGCATGCGTCGACTTGATTCTGAGCATGCGTGGGTTTTTTGTCTGATGGAGTTCCACACAGACGATCGGAATTTGCTATCGTTTTTTTTCCCATCGGATAAATTTAAAACAGGTTCTATTTTTTCACACCGATGGAAAATAGACCGATGAGGCCCATACACGATCGGTTTGTCCGGTGACAAAAGTCCATCGGACTGTTTTCATCGGTAAAACCGTTTGTGTGTACACGGCTTTAATCCAACGTAAAACAATTCCTGTCCCTCGACTATACCTACCCCAACAATAGAATAAATCCTACCCCTGACTATATCTACCGCAACGATAGAATAAATCCTACCACTGACTATACCTACCCCAACAATAGAATAAATCCTACCCCTGACTATATCTACCCCAACGATAGAATAAATCCTACCCCTGACTGTACCTACCCCAAAAGTTAAAAAAATATACCCCGACTGTACCTAACCTTGATCTTATCCTTCCCTTTCCTTCTATCCATCTTGCCCTTCTATCTACCTTGCCCACCACGATCTACCGTATCTTGAAACTATAAAACCAAAACCTACTCTAACACCGTACAACACAAACTTCCTAAGCTTAGGTGAATTACTGAATATTTAGTCTTCCAGGACTCAGTTCCTTCCAATGTCATTACATAAGTTGTCTGGGCCATGGGCAGGACAATACCTTTGGATTTGGACATTAGCTTTTACCAATTTCCCAATTCCCAGTAATCTAATAAGCATTTCTTTCCGGTACTTGTTATCTTGTTACCTTATCCCAACTGGACCATTCTGTATCTCAGAAATGTTTATGTAAAATCAATAAAAATGTAAACGTAAAATAAAAAGATTCTTACTTAGGTTTTCCAGGACCTCCTCGTCTGTCATCTTGGGTTTCTTCTTCAATCTATCCGCTCCTTTGGCCGCGTTGTCTACTGATGGCATGCTGTTTTCTGTTGGTTCTGAACAAGCCTCATCCTTGCCCAGCGGTGTGGGTACAACCACTGAGCGAGTATATATCTACAACACAAATCTACAGTCACCTGGCTAGTATGAAATGAAGTTTCAGATCTTCAGCCTATGTTTAGTTATACAATCCATGTGCTAGGTGAAACTTCCAATGGACAATTGTTATATACATACAATGAAGATAAGCTTATAAGAAAACCAAATAGTAAATACCGTGGGGTTATGTATATTGAATTAGAAATAGGCCACACAAGGCTCATTTTCAGCAAAACTCCAAGCAAATACAAAGACGACCTTCAGTCCAGTTACGCATTGACTAAAAACGTACCCATGGTAAACATTTTTATAAGCTAGCAGTAGAAGTAAATACGTACTTTTTACAGGGCCTCAGCCATCTGCTAGGGCATGTGTCTCCAAACTATGGCCCGTGAGCCAAATCTGGTCCGCTGCAAGATTTTATTGGGCCCTCTGAAGGGACTTTGATGGAGACCCTGATGTAAGGGGGCTGTTCTAATGGGGCCTCCTATGTAATGGAGGACATTGATGGGGACCCTGATATAAGGGGAACTCTGAGAGGCTCAAATTTATTTGGATTTTCTTTCCTTTACTGAAGTTTCTTCTGTTGTTCTAAATCAGGGGTGTCCAACCTATGGCCCCAGGAGAGTTTAGCATGTGACCTGGGCACATCTGGAGGGACGCCAGGGATGACGGGCAAATACAACAGCTGACACAGACAAGCCTGGCCCATGCACATCTGTAGGAAAGTCGGGGATGCCATGCAAAAATAGCAGCCACGACAGCCTACATTGACAATCCAGACAAATGCACGTCTGGAGGGATGCTATGTTTGACCTTTCACTAAAGGTAATGGGCCCAGCGGCCGCACCTACCGCTGAGAGCTGCAGGAGGAACTGCTCATCTGCTATCCTTATTGTTGGTGTATTTTATGTGTGGCCCAAAACCATTTCTCTTCTTCCAATGTGGCCCAGGAAGGTCAAAGGTTTAAACACCTCTGTTCTAAATCATACCTTGATGATTCAGGGACATAAGCCCGGAATCCTGGGAATATGTCCCTGAACATACAGGGCCCTGATTGTTATTACAGGTACACTGCAGTGCAGGGGTCAGCAACCTTTTTCCACTTAAGGGCCGGATTCAATGTATGTAAATGCATGGAGGGCCGCATTCACCTGCTAATAAATAAGGATAACCATTACACAGCCCCGCACCTCTGGCCCCCTTTACATTACACAGCCCTGCACCTCTGGCCCCCTTTACATTACACAGCCCCCTGCACCTCTGGACCCCTTTACATTACACAACCGCCGCACCTCTAGCCCCCTCTACATTACACAGCCCTGCACCTCTGGCCCCCTTTACATTACACAACCCTGCACCTCTGGCCCCCTTTACATTACACAGCCCTGCACCTCTGGCTCCCTTTGCATTACACAACCGCCACACCTCTGGACCCCTTTACATTATACAGCCCTGCACCTCTGGACCCCTTTACACAACCACCACACCTCTGGACCCCTTTACAATACACAGCCCTGCACCTCTGGCCCCCTTTACATTACACAGCCCCCTGCACCTCTGGACCCCTTTACATTACACAACCGCCGCACCTCTAGCCCCCTCTACATTACACAGCCCTGCACCTCTGGCCCCCTTTACATTACACAACCCTGCACCTCTGGCCCCCTTTACATTACACAGCCCCACACCTCTGGCCCCCTTTACATTACACAACCGCCACACCTCTGGACCCCTTTACATTATACAGCCCTGCACCTCTGGACCCCTTTACACAACCACCACACCTCTGGACCCCTTTACAATACACAGCCCTGCACCTCTGGACCCCTTTACACAACCGCCGCACCTCTGGCCCCCTTTACATTACACAGCACCATGCACCTCTGGACCCCTTTACATTACACAGCCCCGCACCTCTGGCCCCCTTTACATTACACAGCCCCCTGCACCTCTGGCCCCCTTTACATTACACAGCCCCCGTTCCGCTGGACCCCTTTACATTACACAGCCCCCCCCCCAGCTGTGTAAACAAGGAGGAATGGGGCGCTTTAAAAAAATATATATTTATTTTACACTGTCCCTTTGAAAGAAAAACATTCTGATCACTTTTATTGCTGTCAGAAGAAATGTAAACATCCCTTGTGACAGTAATAGGCAGTGACAGGTCCTCTTTAAGACCCCAAAGCCCTCCTTTGCAATTAAAAGCATTCAAAACGCCAAGTTTGGCAGATTTCCATACTGATTTTTTTTTAAATTTGGCGCCTTTTAAGTCCTCTGTAAGCCGGAAGTGATATCATGACATTGCTTCCGGGTTACTAGATCCCCTTCAAGCCGAGGCCGCATATTTGCGTACGGTCGGCGAGAAGGTGTTAAAAAATATACGCAGTCCGGGTGCACGTGAAATCATCACATTTAGTGGCGGAAGGCCGGGTGCGACCTGGGGGCCGTAGGTTGCCGACCCTTGCTTTAGTGAATGGGTAACTGGTCTAACCGTCCTTTTTGTATTTGTTTGGAGTCTTTAATTAAATAAGCCTTGTGTAGCCCATTATACTTTCAATTCTACATACATATCCCTTTCAGTATTTAACAAGATTGATAGTGTTTAAGGCCTCATTCACACTGGTGAAAGTCCGTTTTTGGATCGCACTCCAGCGAGAAGGCGTTGTAACTCCTCCTCAACCCCCCGCTATAGCCTCCTAAACTCAGCGGTTGCGGGGTGTTTGCAGAGACTTTCACCTGAAAATGCAAAATGTTCTCTAAATGGTTGCTATGCTGAGTGAGTGACCCACTGTGGATACTATGCAGAAGGGCAGCAGGCATGAATACCCAAAGACCATGGCATTCACTGTAATAGCAACAATTACTACAGTGATTTCCAGCTTCTAGAGGGATCTCACAGGTATAGCAATATACAGTGGGTACGGAAAGTATTCAGACCCCCTTACATTTTTCACTCTTTGTTATATTGCAGCCATTTGCTAAAATCATTTAAGTTCATTTTTTCCCCTCTTTAATGTACACACAGCACCCCATATTGACAGAAAAACACAGAATTGTTGACATTTTTGCAGATTTATTAGAAAAGAAAAAATAGAAATATTACATGGTCCTAAGTATTCAGACCCTTTGCTGTGACACTCATATATTTAACTCAGGTGCTGTCCATTTCTTCTGATTATCTTTGAGATGGTTCTAATCTACACCTTCATTTGAGTCCAGCTGTGTTTGATTATACTGATTGGACTTGATTAGGAAAGCCACACACCTGTCTATACAAGACCTTACAGCTCACAGTGCACGTCAGCAAATGAGAATCATGAGGTCAAAGGAACTGCCTGAAGAGCTCAGAGACAGAATTGTGGCAAGGCACAGATCTGGCCAAGGTGACAAAAAAATTCTGCTGCTCTTAAGGTTCCTAAGAGCACAATGGCCTCCATAATCCTTAAATGGAAGACGTTTGGGACGACCAGAACCCTTCCTAGAGCTGGCCGTCCGGCCAAACTGAGCTATCGGGGGAGAAGAGCCTTCTTGAGAGAGGTAAAGAAGAACCCAAAGATCACCGTGGCTGAGCTCCAGAGATGCAGTCGGGAGATGGGAGAAAGTTGGAGAAAGTCAACCATCACTGCAGCCCTCCCTCCACCAGTTGGGGCTTTATGGCAGAGTGGCCCGACGGAAGTCTCTCCTGAGTGCAAGACACATGAAAGCCTGCATGGAGTTTGCTAAAAAAACACCTGAAGGACTCCAAGATGGTGAGAAATAAGATTCTCTGGTCTGACGAGACCAAGATAGAACTTTTTGGCCTTAATTGTAAGCGGTATGTGTGGAGAAAACCAGGCACTGTTCATCACCTGTCCAATACAGTCCCAACAGTGAAGCATGGTGGTGGCAGCATCATGCTGTGGGGGTGTTTTTCAGCTGCAGGGACAGGACGACTGGTTGCAATCGAAGGACAGATGAATGCGGCCAAGTACAGGGATATCCTGGACGAAAACCTTCTCCAGAGTGCTCAGGACCTCAGACTGGGCCGAAGGTTTACCTTCCAACAAGACAATGACCCTATGCACACAGCTAAAATAACGAGGGAGTGGCTTCACAACAACTCCGTGACTGTTCTTGAATGGCCCAGCCAGAGCCCTGACTTAAACCCAATTGAGCATCTCTGGAGAGACCTAAAAATGGCCGTCCACCAACGTTTACCATCCAACCTGACAGAACTGGAGAGGATCTGCAAGGAGGAAGATCCCCAAATCCAGGTGTGAAAAACTTGTTGCATCTTTCCCAAAAAGACTCGTGGCTGTATTAGATCAAAAGGGTGCAAATACTAAATACTGAGCAAAGGGTCTGAATACTTAGGACCATGTGATATTTCAGTTTTTCTTTTTTAATAAATCTGCAAAAATGTCATCAGTTCTGTGTTTTTCTGTCAATACGGGGTGCTGTGTGTACATTAATGAGGAAAAAAATTAACTTAAATGATTTTAGCAAATGGCTGCAATATAACAAAAAATGAAAAATGTAAGGGGGTCTGAATACTTTCCGTGCCCACTGTATATATACACACACATATACATAACCATCTTCCGAAATTCAAATTTCGTATAGAATGAAATCAAATTTGAATAGAAAAGATTTTTTTTTTTTTTATAGCGCAAAAAATTAAAACCGCAGAGATGATCAAATACCTCCAAAAGAAAGCTCTATTTGTGGGGAAAAAAGGACGTCAATTTTGTTTATGTACAACGTCGCACGACCGCGCAATTGTCAGTAAAAAGCGACGCAGTGCCGTATCTCAAAAAATGCCCTGGTCATTAAGGGGGCAAATCCTTTCCGGGGCTGAAGTGGTTAACTTCTCCTTTCTTGCTATTTTTTTTATTTTTTCTGATTGAAAGGCGCACACAATGGCAGACCTTTTTTGTCATGAAACAAGATTAAAATAAAATAAGTACAGAGAAAGTCGCTGCGCTCACATCTATAATGTTCAGACCGCTTCCTGCTAATCACGGTTTATAAATTGGTATGGGAAGGAGTCTGGCCTGGGCTGCTTGTTTACTCCCTCTACAATGATACTCCAGAAGACATAATTATTATCTGTCTTCACAAGCAGGTCTAATTGTTTGTCTATGTGGCCCTCCCGGTTTCAGGCACTTAGGGGGAGTTATAATGGTAAACCAGACAAAGAAGGAGCAGTTTCACACTCCGGTCTGGTGTACACAATGGGGCTGATTTCCTAAAGGAGTAAAGACGGTTCCTTAGAAAAGTGTAGTCAACCTCTTGCCTACCAAAGTACGTTTATAAATGGCATGGTACACAAGTGATGAAATCCACCTCACTGCTGCTTTAGGAGACAGCAAAGAGCATTCCGAGTAAAGTGATCCAAGAGGGTCTACGGGGCTCTCAATGTGCAGCCCCCCTCCCCTTCCCCGCCGGAACGACCCATGGTGGTTCCCGGGTTCTCCCTTTCCTCCGGGAAACCTGGGACCATGCACCCATGTAAGTGAACAGGGCCGTGCCGTACTTGCAGCACAGTGGTGTGGGCTTTTACGGGTAAAACAGGCAGTGAGGAGGTGAATGAATGCCTCCTTTTTTGAATATCAACCACCTTCTGAAAAGTAAAAGAAGCAGCCGGCAACTCCATAACATCAAGCGTATTTATTGTGAAGCCTTCACATTGAGTACAGTCAGCAGCAGACTAGTTTCGGCGATAAGCCTTGTTCATGTGCTGTGAACAAGGCTTATCGCAGAAACAAGTCTGCTGCTGACTGTACTCAATGTGAAGGCTTCACAATAATAGGATTTTTATAACAGCTTACCTGTAAAATCCTTTTCTTGGAGTACACCACGGGACACAGAGCTAGTCATTACATAATGGTTAAGGGTCACCAGCGGTGATTGGACACTGGCACAACCAATGGAAGACAGTTCCCCTCCATATAACCCCTCCCATCAGGGAAGTACCTCAGTTTTGTAGCAAAGCAGTAAGGTTCCCATAAGAAGGGGGGGACCTCTGTGTCCCGTGGTGTACTCCAAGAAAAGGATTTTACAGGTAAGCTGTTATAAAAATCCTATTTTCTTTATCGTACACCACGGGACACAGAGCTAGTCATTACATAATGGGACGTCCCAGAGCAATGCTCATATGAAGGGGGGGAGACACAGATCAAAACAGGCCGCTTGCGGACCAGAAGCCCTATACTGCTGCCTGCAGCACACTTCGCCCAAAGGCGGAATCCTCATGTCCTTTCACATCTATTTGATAGAATTTGGAAAATGTATGGACTGAAGACCAAGTTGCAGCTTTACAGATCTGAGCCATCGAAGCCTGGTGGTGCACTGCCCATGAAGCACTTATCGCCCTGGTAGAGTGCGCCTTAACAGGAAAAGGAGGAGTCCTGTTCTTTAAACCATAAGCTTGAACAATTACTTGTCTAATCCACCTGGAAATGGTGGATTTTGATACCGCTTGGCCCTTCTTGGGCCCATCTGGTAAAATAAACAAAACATCTGTTTTACGTATCTGAGCGGTTGCTTGCAGATACACCCTTACCGCTCTCACTAGATCTAGAGAGTGTAATAATTTTTCCCCCGCCGTCCGCGGGTTTGGAAAAAAGGAAGGCAGAACAATGTCTTGATTCAAGTGAAAAGCCGACACCACCTTAGGTAGAAAAGCCGGATGGGGTCGTAGTACGATTTTGTCCTTGTGACAAATTAGATAAGGCTCTTTACAAGAAAGAGCTGCTAGCTCTGATACTCTCCTAGCAGAAGCTATAGCAATCAGAAAGGCCAACTTCCTACTCAATATAATTAAAGGAATATGGCGAATAGGTTCAAAAGGTTGCTTTTGCAACACTGACAATACCAAATTCAAATCCCATGGACACAAGGGAGTCCTAACTGGAGGATTTATCCTCAGTACCCCCTTAATGAATGTCTGAACTAGGGAGTGAGATGCCAATGGTCTCTGAAAGAAGACTGATAGAGCCGATATTTGCCCTTTGATGGTGCTAAGGGCTAAATTCATATCCACTCCTAACTGGCAAAAAGCAAGAATCCTACTTATTTCATACTTCTGAGGATTCCAACATCTGGATTCACACCAGGAAACGTATGCTCTCCAGACTCTCTGATAGATGAGTCTGGAGGCTGGCTTTCTAGCATTAATGAGCGTAGAAAGAGCCGGACCAGAGACCCCTCTCTTTTTCAAAATGTGGGTCTCAGCAGCCAGGCCGTCAACTTTAGCCTTTGTAAGGAAGGGTGGAATACTGGACCCTGTGACAGCAGGTCGTGTCGAAGTGGAAACTTCCAGGGCCTTCCTATCGCCATTTTTACAATCTCGGCGTACCAAGGCCTCCTGGGCCAGTTTGGGGCCACTAGGATTACTGGTATTCCCTCCTCCTTGATCCTGCGAAGCAGTCTTTGTAGAAGAGGGATCGGAGGGAATGCATAGATCAGTGAGAACTGATTCCATGGAGTTATTAGAGCGTCTGTATTATTAGAGCGTCTGTCCCGTAGGCTAGAGGATCTCTCGTTCTGGACACAAAGTTGTCCAATTTCTTGTTGAACCTGGCAGCTAGCAGGTCTACATCTGGGTTTCCCCATCTCAGACATATGGCCTGAAAGATCTCGGGGTGAAGAGACCACTCTCCTGGTAGCAGCTGCTGACGACTCAGGTAGTCTGCTTGCCAATTTTCTATCCCTGGAATGAAGATTGCAGAAAGGCAAGGTACATGCTCTTCTGCCCATGCCAGGATCCGGTTCACCTCTCTTTGGGCTGCCCGACTGCGGGTGCCTCCTTGGTGATTGATGTAAGCTACTGCAGTAGCATTGTCGGATTGAACCCGAACTGGGTAGCCCTGTAACCTGTATGTCCAGGTTTTGAGGGCTAGATATACCGCCCGGATCTCTAGCACATTGATGGGCAGGATCCCCTGAGTCTTGGCCCAGGTTCCCTGGGTAGAAGCCTCCTCGAATACTGCACCCCAGCCCGATAGGCTGGCATCCCTAGATACCACCTTCCAGGCCACTGGGAGGAAGGACTTTCCCTTCCGTAAATTCCTGGCTTCTAGCCACCAATCGAAGCTGTGGCGTACTTGTGAGGACAGGCGCATGGGTATATCCAGAGCTTGGCTCTTCCTGTTCCAGGAAGCTAAAATATTGCCTTGAAGTAGTCTCGAATGAAACTGGGCGTAAGGGACCGCCTCGAAGGAGGCTACCATCTTTCCCAATAGTCTCATGCAAAGGCGAATAGACGGCCTCTTGTTTGCTTTGACCTTGTGGATCAGGTCTTTCAGAGACTGTATCTTCGGTTCTGGCAGGTATACCCCGTTTTGGGCTGTATCTATGATCATGCCCAGGTACACTATCCTTCTTTGGGCCTGGAGAGAGGATTTTTGTAAATTTATAATCCATCCTAAATGCTCCAGGTATCCTACTGTAGTGTGTACAGCGTGACCCAATCCCTCCTTTGACTGATCTATTACTAGTAGATCGTCCAGATAGGCTGTTACCGCAGTGCCCCGTGTTCTTAGGTTTGCTAACAGAGGAGCTAGCACCTTTGTGAATACTATGGGCGCGGTGGCTACACCAAACGGCAGAGCCACAAATTGAAAGTGGCGATCTTCTACCGCAAACCTTAGGAATCTTTGGTGAGCGGGGAGGATGGGTATGTGTAAATGTGCGTCCTTGATATCTATGGGCGCCATGAATTTTCCGCCCTTTAAAGTGGCGGCCACGGATCGGATCGTTTCCATTCGAAAATGGCGATCGTTCAGGAACCGATTTAGGGATTTTAGATCCAGGATGGGTCTGACATCTCCATTTGGCTTTGGAATCACAAAGAGGTTTGAGTAAAAACCTGCACCTCGCTCTTTTTGGGGTACGTCTGTAACTACCCCTTGAGCCATTAAGTGATTCAAACCTTTGAAGAAGGATTCTCTTTTTTGTGGATCCTTGGAGAGTCTTGAACCTCGGAATTGAGAAGGTGGGATCTCTCGAAATTCCAGTTTGTACCCTGAGGATATTGTGGATACTACCCAATTGTCCTGGATTTCTGACCCCCAAGTCGCTCAGAACTTATAAAGCCTTCCTCCCACTCGGCCGAGCGGGGGCGCCCCTTCACTGAGAGGCTTTGGGGGCTTGCTTATTAGCTCTTGCACCCCACGGCTTCTTGTTCTTCTGAGCTTGCCCCTTGGCTTTTGTGGGCGGCTAAAACAGGCCGCCGCCACTGGTTGGAGTCAGATTTCCCGGGAGCTGGGGAGAGAGAGCGTTTAAAACAAGATCTCTTGTTTTTCTTTCTCTCAGGTAAAAGTCGTTTTACCACTTGATATCTTCTGTATATATTTTTCTAAATCTTCCCCAAATAGGCGTTCGCCATGGAACGGGAACTTGCCAACAGCTTTTTGCATGGGGTTTCCGCTGACCAATGCTTAAGCCAAAGTACTCTGCGCATCTGTACCAGCTGGAGTGTAAGGCGTGATGCCTGTATGATAGAATCTCTCATGGCATCCACTGTGAAGCATAAGGCTTTAGGCAAATTTTCCCAATTTCTAGCCTGCTCTGAAGGCAGTTCCTTCAGCCCCTGCTTTACCTGTTGGCTGATGACCTGACACATACCGACTGCTGCTACTGCAGGTTGGGTAATTGAGCCGGCCAAAAGGAAGGAGGATTTCAACTTCCTCTCAGAAGGATCTTTTAAACCCTTGTACATTATCCACCGGACATGTCAGGTTTTTATTTACACAAGAAATAGCCGCAACTACCGCAGGCAGGCTCCATTTCTTTAAAAAAATTTCCCCCATAGGATAAAGAATGTTAAAACTTTTTGGAGGTGAGAAACGCTTATCTGGATGTTGCCAGTTTGTGTATATTAGATCCTCTAGTAACTGATGAACCGGGAAGGAGCATGCACCTTGCAGGGATCTTAATGACCCTAGGGAGGAGACAGGTAATTTCGTTACCTCCGCAGAGGTTAACTTAAATGCACTGCTATAGCATTGTACCTGTGACCTTAAAATCTGGCTCCTCATCCTCTGCTGATGTAGCCTCCTCCTCCTCATCCTCCTCCCTCAGGTACTTCTGAAGGGAGGTCCAATACTGGAAGAGACCTGCTTCGCTTATTGTCCTTTTTAGAGGACTTAGCGATTAAGGTAGCAATTTTTTCCTCCAGATTATTTAGGGCAGCTGATAAAGTGTCCTCAGTGACATATACAGGCCCAGGCTTCACTGGGGAAGCCGCCATACCTGACAGAGGTAATGGCTCATCCTGTACAGGTGCATTTGGCAACACAGGAGAGGAAGGTACCGAGTCAGCACAGCTAGAGCCTCCTCTCAGGCGGTGGTGCTTTCTTATCTCTTTTTGTCCGTATTACTTCCCCTGGAAGGCTTACTGTTTAGACAAAATACAAGGTACCTAAATGCATATACTACCGTGTTCAGTTTAGCAAATACATTAAGTATGCAACTTTTAACACATAACTATGCATAACATGGATGTCTTCTAGGAAGTACCCAATCCAACCACATGGAGTCTTACGTCCCTGTATAGCTGCTGTGTTTCTCTGCCAGGAACAAGAGAACTAACGAGCTTGCTTGCTGCTGCAGTGCTTCCCACACTGACAGTCTTTTAAATTTGGCGCCGTTTCTGTGCCTGCGCGCGCCACGTGCCCGCGCACGCCTTCGCCCCCCCCTCCGATAAAGCGCGCTCCCGCGCGCGTGGCCCTTAGCGCTATGGCGGTGGCCATAGTGAGAGAGGACTCTCATCAGCCCTTGTTCCCACTTACCTGCATCTGCAGGTGTCTGGTCGGCCACCGAAAGGAGGATCGGGGTGCCCCAGCAAGCTCAGCAGCGGAGGTGACGAGCAGTGTACTTCGCCGAAGCCGACACTGAACAGAGTGAGGTGAGTATATTCAGCTCTTTACTCCCCCCAGTGGTGGAAAAAAAGAAGACATCCATTTTTTGAAAAAGGTCCCAACCTAGTTATGGACCTTCTAATCTCACCTTATCCACGCCGCAGGTTTTTCTGCTGAAAGATTTCAGACAGATACCAAACTTCACCCTTCACGGTGGGCTATGTGTGCCAACCTTCAGGGATATGGGTTCCTATTTAAAGGATACCCCCCTGGGCCTTGTACAAGACTCTTACCAGGACTTTATAGCGAAATAGCGAAAGTGCTGGATCTTAGAGCCCAGTCCTCCGAAGAGAGACATTACAGGCGACGCCTCATGGATGAGGCCCGGATCCCATCCAGATTCAGCTCATTTGTAGGCGTCTTGGATGGATCCGAAAGCATAGCTCTTTTACCCCCAGAGGGTCTCTTTGGTAGAGCTTTCCTTTAGCACCTCCTAACGCGTCCAACACCTTTCGACACTGGCGAAAAAACTGAGGTACTTCCCTGATGGGAGGGGTTATATGGAGGGGAACTGTCTTCCATTGGTTGTGCCAGTGTCCAATCACCGCTGGTGACCCTTAACCATTATGTAATGACTAGCTCTGTGTCCCGTGGTGTACGATAAAGAAAAATACGCTTGATGTTATGGAGTTTCCGGCTGCTTCTTTTACTCGATGACCGTTTGTCTATTGGTTTGTGGGAGGACACCTCAGCTTGGACACCCTGACTGCAAACTTCCAAAGTTAGACTTTGTTTCCCACTGTTCTGAGCCATACAGTCTTTGATCAAACCTTCTGAAAAGTGATCCACCACAAATCAATCTTCAGATGGCCAACACAAGCATATGCAAGCCCTTGCTGAACTCAGTAAATAGGCTGAATGCATGTTCCCTTCAATCAGTAAGATGACATTGTGTTCCCTTCAACCAACAGAGATATGAGAAGTTTGGTGCTAGTTTAGTCATTTATGCCCAGTGATCACTCATAAAGGCTCTTATTTAGGCTACAGAAGTAGCACAATCTGCACTACAGTATCTGTCTCTCAGATCTGAGTCCAGAAATTAATAAAGTTTTTTCACACTTGACAAGGTTTGGCTGAAGGACAGATGACATCTACTGATGATATTTAAAGGATTTCCCCATCCTCTTTAGCGAGCAAGCAGATGCAGGGAGATGTTTGCACTGCAGGTCCTCAGGTACAGCTTCCTCTCCTGCAAGGAGAACAGTGAGAAGAACAGTAGTGACATCACCAAATTTCACTCCAAATCTCCTTAGCCTAGCAGTCAGAGGCAGCAGTGCCATAGAACTCACACTGCCGATATTACACTTTGATGCTACAGAACAGGAGTGCCTAGGCACAGTCACATGGCAGTAAGTGCATTGCATCCAAAACACAGATCTATCAGGGTACTGCTTTGGTCACAATTGACACTTCTAGATGTTCCTTAAAAGATAGCAAATCTTCCCCTATTAGTTCAGGTTCACTTTAACTGACTCAATGACAATGTGACAATGCCCTCAGTAAAAGTGAGATGATCTTCCTTCTGGTCATCTTATAGATTTTCTGACCTGGAGATGACCAGCTAATAGCTCTCACAGCTCTTCTGATCTGGAGAGGATCTCCCTCCTGGTCATCTCAGAACTTTCTGATCTGGAGATCTCCCGTATGGTCATCTCATAGATTTTCTGACCTGGAGATGACCAGCTAATAGCACTCATAGATCTTTTGATCTGGAGATGATCTCCCTCCTGGTCATCTTAAAACTTTTCTGATCTGGAGATCTCTCCCTTCTGGCCATCTCATAACTCTTCTGATCTGGAGATCTCTCCCTTCTGGCCATCTCATAACTCTTCTGATCTGGAGATCTCTCCCTTCTGGCCATCTCATAACTCTTCTGATCTGGAGATCTCTCCCTTCTGGCCATCTCATAACTCTTCTGATCTGGAGATCTCTCCCTTCTGGCCATCTCATAACTCTTCTGATCTGGAGATGACCAGAGAAAAGCTCAGTTCACATACCGATCTTGTGTACTCTGGACGTGGAGCCACTGCAGGCGGTGAGTCCGGCTCTTTGATATCTTCATCTTGAAGTTCATCCTCCAAAACGGGAGTCTCTGATGCACCTTTTGAATTCTGCAATCAAAACATGCATACTCTGTATAAGAGGGTAGTACCATTACATGCCTAAAACTAAGGTCAGTCTGAGGGGTGGGCAAGAGAGGCAACCTCTTTGGACTCTACAGCAGGAGGAGGTTGCATAAAGGGCAGAACCTGCAACTCATGCTGCTGAAGTCGTTTAGAGCTTGTGTGGGTGGGGGTGGTGGCCTTTTTGCCTGCAGTGCTCAAGGACTTTGCCCCAGCACTTTCTACATCTGAGCAGGTAAAAAGGGAAAGAATTATCTTAGCCTCATCCATCTCCCCTCCAGCACATATATTCTTGTACTGCTCTGCCCCCCATCCTTATACCTCCTCTCAGATTCTTCACACCAAAAACACTCTACATCTGACCTGAAAGGATGAAGATGAAGGAATCCCCTCTCGTACTCAGCTCAACCTGTGCAGGTATCCTTTAGTACGGTCATGTGACTTAGTTATGATGTCACTTCAAAAAGCAAAGTCAAAGCATGCATGGCGGGGGGGGGGGGGGGGGAGGGGAGAGAAGGAGCTTCCCTAAGCAACTCTGCATATAAGAAAATATTGCTGTGTGACAATGCCAATGTAACCCCATACACCAACATAGTGATCAGACAGTCTAACTAAATGGACAGGCTCTGGTACAGCTGTTCCTGCACAACTGGATATTCTCTCACACACGGTCCTTACACAATATGGGGTGATGTCTTTCATAGCAGTCTCTGTGTACCAGGGCAGTCTCTCACAGCAAGTTAGTCCGAGTCAGGGCAGTCTCTCACATACCAGTCTCTGTGTACCAGGGCAGTCTCTCACATAGCAGACCCTGTATAACAGGGCAGTCTCTCACATACCAGTATCTGTGTACCAGGGCAGTCTCTCACATAGTAAACCCTGTATAACAGGGCAGTCTCTCACATACCAGTATCTGTGTACCAGGGCAGTCTCTCACAAAGCAGACCCTGTATAACAGGGCAGTCTCTCAAATACCAGTCTCCGTGTAACAGGGCAATCTCTCACATACCAGTCTCCATGTAACAGGGCAATCTCTCACATACCAGTCTCCATGTAACAGGGCAGTCTCTCACACACCAGTCTCCTTGTAACAGGACAGTCTCTCACATACCAATCTCCTTGTAACAGGGCAGTCTCTCACATACCAGTCTCCATGTAACAGGGTAGTCTCTCCTCCCAGTCTCCTTGTAACAGGGCAGTCTCTCACATACCAGTCTCCATGTAACAGGGCAGTCTCTCCTCCCAGTCTCCTTGTAACAAGGCAGTCTCTCACATACCAGTCTCCTTGTAACAGGGCAGTCTCTCACATACCAGTCTCCTTGTAACAGGGCAGTCTCTCACATACCAGTCTCCTTGTAACAGGGCAGTCTCTCACATACCAGTCTCCATGTAACAGGGCAGTCTCTCCTCCCAGTCTCCATGTAACAGGGCAGTCTCTCACATACCAGTCTCCTTGTAACAGGGCAGTCTCTCACATACCAGTCTCCATGTAACAGGGCAGTCTCTCCTCCCAGTCTCCTTGTAACAGGGCAGTCTCTCACATACCAGTCTCCATGTAACAGGGCAGTCTCTCCCCCCAGTCTCCATGTAACAGGGCAGTCTCTCACATACCAGTCTCCTTGTAACAGGGCAGTCTCTCACATACCAGTCTCAATGTAACAGGGCAGTCTCTCACATACCAGTCTCCATGTAACAGGGCAGTCTCTCCTCCCAGTCTCCTTGTAACAAGGCAGTCTCTCCCCCCAGTCTCCATGTAACAGGGCAGTCTCTCACATACCAGTCTCCTTGTAACAGGGCAGTCTCTCACATACCAGTCTCAATGTAACAGGGCAGTCTCTCACATACCAGTCTCCATGTAACAGGGCAGTCTCTCCTCCCAGTCTCCTTGTACCTGGGCAGTCTCTCACATACCAGTCTCCTTGTAACAGGGCAGTTTCTCACATACCAGTCTCGCACATAACAGTCTACCCATACACAATATTAGATTTTCTGCAGCTTTTTGTCTTCAGATTTACCAAAACCATATAATATGGAGGTCAAACCTTAATACCACATACACACGGTCGTAATTTCCGACAACAAATGTTCAATGTGAGCTTGTTGTCGGAAATTCCGACCGTGTGTAGGCTCCATCGGACATTTTCTGTCGGAATTTCCGACAACAAAAATTTGTTTGCTGGATCTCAAATTCCGACCGTGTGTACACAATTCCGACGCACAGAAGTCCACGCATGCTCGGAATCAAGCAGAAGAGCCGCACTGGCTTTTGAAATTTTTCATTTTTCTCGGCTCGTCGTACGTGTTGTACGTCACCGCGTTCTTGACGTTCGGAATTCTCGACAACATTTGTGTGACTGTGTCTATGCAAGACAAGTTTGAGCCAACATCCGTCGGAAAAAAAATCTGCGGTTTTGTTGTCGGAATGTCCGATCGTGTGTACGCGGCATAAGACTTTCAATTTGTATGCAATCAGGCAGGCCCTTGCACTACATGGTTTTGGTAAATCTGAAAACAAAAATCTGCAGAAAAACTAATAGTGTGTATGGGGTCTTAGTGATGCGGAGCAGCCTTTCACAGTAATTCTAAGCCAGGGCAGCCTCTCTCTCTCTCTTTCTCTAAAACAGCAGTCTCTTTAGGGAACAGGATTACTCTTTCGTCCATGGACCGACACAGCTTCTCTATTGACAAAGTGGGTATTATCCGTTAATTAGGAGTGTCTAGGCAGAAAAACTTGTAAAAAGTGTTGCATCACACCTTCTACAGTAGCGCCCAGGGGGCGGACCCTCCAGGTATAACCTCTCAGTCTGCATCTTCGCAGATCAGTTTTTTTCTGTCTAGCAAGGAGTAGGACATGGCTCCCTTCGGGCCCATTGGTCCGGGGGAAAAAGATATATATTTTTTTGCTACATTTTTGTTTCCTGCGATCTTCGATCAACTGCCGACTGGGTGACAGGCTGGATCCTCGATCCTTGTAGTCTCCCCAGTTTCGGCCATCGAGCGTGTGCCGACCCTAGCTACGCGCTGGGTTTTCCACGACATGCCCGTCGCTCCACGGGTGGCCGGTGAGCCTACGCTCCAGGGCCTGCATCGGACCGCTCAGCTTCGGCTGACCTTACGGCCGAGTCGCAGCAGCCTGGCCGGTGAGCTTACGCTCCAAGGCTTGCATCGGACTGCTCAGCTTCGGCTGACCTTACGGCCAAGTCGCAGCAGCCTGTCCGGTGAGCGTCACGCTCCAGGGCATACATATGATCGTCCCTTGTGAGTCCAATCACAGCATGCCTGGCCAACAGTCACCTTCCGTGCGCGGACGATGACCTGTTTGGAATGTCTTCCAGCATAATACATGCAGGATAGGTAAGTAAAACTCCCCTGCCTCGGCTGGGTGATTTAGCTGGACATTCCTGGAGAGATCAAGTAAGTGGTTGTGGCCCCTTTCTTCCCTCTCTCCCTGCCTTTCCCTCCTCCCTGGGCTTCTAGCTAAAGGTTGCTGGGTGCTGGGGGTCACCTAGGGGGTTCCACTGGAGCGGGGCTGGCTGTAACTAACATTTAAAAGAAATGTAATTTCTGCTTACCTGTGTTTGTGTGCTTCCTCCTCCATGCTGTCGGCGGCCATTTTGAGGTGGTCCATGCCGAGTTCGGCCTCTTGTGACTGCCCGGCGGCCATCTTCCTGTGGTTCGGCCACACCCACTGGCCCCTATCAGCTGATCGGCGGCCATGTTTGTCCACCCTGTATGCATATATTGCCGTTCGGCGGCCATCTTTTTGTGGGCTATGGCTGCTTGACCTCTATCTTCGGTCGGTGGCCATTTTCTTAGAGCTCACATTATCTTCCATACAGACGTTTTTGGCAACCATTTTGCGAGAGCCTCCGGCCTCTAGGGTGCATTACACTGGTGCGAAAATTCACACAGGAAATGCTGATAAAAAAAGCAGATTGACACAGCAGCAGTGGGACAGCATCACAGGCGCAGCACACGGCAGCATAGCAGTACCTATCCAGGGTGGTGAGTCCTCTGGGTGACCCAGCCTCTCTTCAGCACAGGAGGGTGGCCTATTGATATCTTGCCTGGAGCCCTGTGAGTGTCAGCGTGTGGTCAGCATGGCATCTGAGCCAGATGTCTTCTCCCCTGAAACACCAGATTTAGCAGCTGGTGCCCCTGAGGTGTCTATGAACGCTATGACGGCAATCCTAGAGGCGTTTGCTGCCAGGGTGGAAGCAGCACACAGGAATACAGGGGGTAGTAAACGCCCCGTCCCCTGCAAGCTTCTGGGGATAATTCTGATGCAGAACCAGGTCCAGCTACGGCTCGGGGCCCAGATTCTGACACATCAGAGACTGCAGACCGTGACCGGACAGTGAGGATGACTCCAAGTCCAGGTCAGCACGCAAGACGGCTTTGGTATCTGACCTTATTACTGCAGTGCGGGATATGCTAAAGTTGGAAAATACTGCAGAAGCAGCAGAGACTCCGGTCCACTTGGGTTTCATAGACCTGCCCGCACTGCTAAGGTGTTCCCTTGTGTGTCTTTTGATAAACTCTTATACAAGGAATGGGAGAACCCAGTGAGGGTCTTTACAGCCCCAAAGAGGTTTGCGGTACGGTACCCCTTTGAGGAGAGTTCTCTGAAGAAATGGACCTCTCCCCCTATAGTGGACCCTCCGGTGTCCAGACTTAATAGAGCCACCACAATTCCTGTAGAAGGGGCTCCCGTTTTCAAGGACCCTGTGGATAAGAAGGCTGAAGCACTCGCTTGCTACCTATACTCAGTGGTAGGCTCGGCAGTACGCCCGGCATTGGCGGGGGCCCTAGTGTCTCACACACTTACTGAATGGGCAAGATTGCTACTCCAGGGGTTAAGGAGCGAGATGCTCCTCCTGATGAGATAACATTGGCCGACCAGTTGGTCCAGGGCCTTAGGTTTGTCTGCGAGTCAGACATGAATACTATTCCCCTGCTGTCTGAAACTTTGGTTTATGCAGTAGCCATACGCCGCCTGATCTGGCTAAAAGGCTGGTCTGTGGACCAGACTTCCAAGAAAGCCCTGTTGGATCTGCCTTTTAAGGGCGACAGACTTTTTGGGGCTTCTCTGGATGACATCATCAAGGATTCCACAGGAAGTAAAAGCACTTTGCTTCCCCAAATTAGCAAGGGTAAGGGGCCACGCCAAGGGGCAAGGGCCCTCCTTTACTGCATGCAAGCGGTTTTTTCGTCCCCCTAGGGCGACAGGGAAAAGACCCCAGGCCGATAAAGCGCCTGCCCAAGGACAAAAGCGTCCTTGGTCCCGCATACCCAATAAGCCTGCGGACAAATTTGCGTCCGCATGAAGGTCCACCCCCACCCAGCTCTCGGGTGGGGGGACGTCTTCACAAATTCGCGACTCAGTGGACAGCTCTAATCTCCGACAGGTGGGTTTGCGAAGTAATCTCCTCAGGCTACAAGATAGAGTTTCTCTCTTGTCCACTGGACAGATTCAACACCTCCCATCTCCAGCTACTACCGACCCGTCGGGAGGCCCTGTATAGGGCGGTCCAGGGTCTACTGGAACGCGGGGTAGTTATTCCAGTTCCAGAACTGGAACAGGGTTTTTACTCAAATCTGTTCTTTGTGCCGAAGAAGGAGGGGGTTCGTCCAAGCTTGGATCTCAGAGCCCTCAATTGCTTTGTGAAGGTACAAAGATTTCGGATGGAGTCGGTTCGATCTGTAGTCACGGCTCTCCATCCGGGGGACTTTCTGGCCTCCTTGGACATCAAGGACGCATACCTGCATGTCCCCATATACTCCAGACACCAGAGGTTTCTGCGATTTGCTATCGGGAAGGACCACTACCAGTTTGTGGCCCTCCCGTTGGGCCTTGCCTCAGCACCCAGGACGTTCACCAAGGTGCTCGCTCCGATTCTGGCACTTCTAAGACAGCGGGGTATCGCTATCACAGGCTACTTGGACGACCTTCTGCTGAAGGCCCCTTCAAGCTCAGAATTAGAGGTAAGCGTGTCCATTACCTGTCAGACTCTTCGAGACTGTGGTTGGATACTAAACACGCAAAAGTCAGTATTGGTGCCCACTCAACGCCTAGTGTACCTGGGGTTGATTCTGGATTCCTCAGAGGCAAAGGTATTCCTCCCTGTGGAGAAGTTGCAGACCCTCCGGGCTGCAGTACAGCAGCTGACTTCCAGGAATTTGTCGTCACTCCGTTTTTGCATGCGAGTGTTAGCCTCCTTCGAGGCGGTCCCATATGTTCAATACCACACTCGAGTGTTACAGAAGGAAGCTCTGTCCAGATTGAACAGATGCCCTTCATCTCTGGATTATCAAATCCGAGTGAGCCACCTAGTCAGGAGATCCCTGGTATGGTGGCTGACAGCACCGGCTCTAATGGCCGGGAAGTCATTTCTTCCGGTTTACTGGATAGTGATCACGACGGACGCCAGCCTTACAGGTTGGGGGGGAGTCTGGGGTGTCCAGTCGGCGCAAGGTCGCTGGACACCAGAGGAAGCCCTCCTGCCGATCAATGTCCTGGAGATCCGGGCAATCAAGCTGTGCCTCTTCAAATGGTCTCAGAGGCTGCAAGGGCGTCCAGTCAGGATCCAGTCAGACATTGCCACAGCGGTGGCATATGTCAATCATCAAGGAGGGACAAGAAGCTCAGCTGCAGCATCGGAGGTTGCTCGCATCCTGAAGTGGGCAGAGAAGAGCGTACCGGCACTATCGGCCGTGTACATTCCCGGCGTGGAAAACTGGCAGGCGGACTACCTGAGCCGCCAGATGCTGGACCAGGGAGAATGGTCCTTACACCCGGAGGTGTTCCAACTCCTCTGCCAAAGATGGGGCACACCAGACGTAGATCTTCTGGCTTCCCGACTCAATCGGAAGGTATTGAGATTTGTGGCCCGGTCAAGAGACCCATGGGCAGACGCAACGGACGCGTTGGTAGCATCGTGGGGTCAGTAATCGGCTAATCTATGCCTTCCCTCCCTTAAGGCTTCTTCCTCTTCTGCTCCGCAGAGTGGAGGCAGAGGGAATTCCAATGATCCTAATTGCTCCAGATTGGTCTCAGCGTCCTTGGTACGCCGATCTAGTACGTCTGGTAGCAGACGTCCCCTGGCGCCTACCACTACGGAAGGACCTGCTATCGCAAGGTCCCATACTCCATCCTGCTTTACGGTCACTGGCTTTAACGGCATGGCTATTGAGAACCAGGTACTGAGAGACCGGGGCCTGTCAGATTCAGTAATCTCTACTATGAGAAGTGCTCGGAAACCGTACTCTAGGAAGGTTTATCACCGCACTTGGAAGGCCCACATCTCCATGTGTGAGGAAATGAAATGGCATCCGCGTACTTATTTGGTTTCCAGAATCCTGCTGGTTTTACAGCATGGGGTGGACCAAAGGCTTGCCCCAAGTATGATTAAGGGACAGATATCTGCCCTGGCTGTCTTTTTTCAGCGACCCCTGGCGGCTCACTCTCTCGTGAGTACATTTGTGCAGGGGGTCCGACAGGTGGCCCCTCCGGTCCGTCCCCCGTTACTTCCGTGGGACTTGAACCTGGTCCTCTCGGTGCTTCAGAAGGCACCGTTTGAGAATATTAGAGATATTCCCCTGTTGACACTTTCTCAGAAAGTGGCCTTTTTGGTGGCTGTTACGTCAGTTAGACGAGTCTCTGAGCTGGCAGCCTTGTCCTGCAAGGCTCCCTATTTGATTTTCCACAAGGATAAGGTGGTGCTGTGGCCACAGCCTTCCTTTCTTCCGAAAGTCGTTTCGGCTTTTCATCTCAACGAAGACATTGTACTTCCATCCTTGTGTCCTCAGCCGTCGAATCCTAAGGAGTCGGCGTTGCATTCCTTGGACGTTGTCCGAGCTTTGAGAGTATACCTATCTGCTACTTCCCGGTTCCGGAAGTCAGACTCACTGTTTGTTTCGGTGGCTGGTCCCAAGAAGGGCCAAGCAGTCTCATCGGCCACCATCTCTAGGTGGATCCGACAGATAGTAATCCAGGCTTACGCCTTAAAGGGTCAAGCGCCCCCCTTCCCGGTCATGGTGCATTCGACCAGGGCAATAGGTGCCTCTTGGGCTTTCCGACATCAAGCGTCTGTTTCCCGATTATGTAAAGCGGCGACTTGGTCGTCCGCTCACACTTTCACAAAATTCTACAAAATTGATGTAGGTGCATCTTCGGATGCCTCTTTTGGCCGCAAGGTTTTACAAGCGGCTGTTTAGAGTTGCAGCTCCTCCGTTGGAGGAGTGCTGTTTTGTGTTTGGGGTGAAGTTTATTTTTATGCTGTTACCACCCCTCGTTTTTTCTCTGACACTGCTTTGGGACATCCCACTTTGTCAATAGAGAGGCTGTGTCGGTCCATGGACGAAAGAGTAAATAGGATTTTTTACTCACCTTAAAATCCTTTTCTCTGAGTCCATGGACCGACACAGCACCCACCCCTCCTTTTAAGTTTGTACTGCTTTTTGACGAACTGATCTGCGAGATGCAGACTGAGAGGTTATACCCGGAGGGTCCGCCCCCTGGGCGGTACTGTAGAAGGTGTGATGCAACACTTTTTACAAGTTTTTCTGCCTAGTCACTCCTAATTAACGGATAATACCCACTTTGTCAATAGAGAAGCTGTGTCGGTCCATGGACTCAGAGAAAAGGATTTTACGGTGAGTGAAAAATCCTATTTTTGCATCATCATGCACAATCTTTATAAAAATAAAAATAAATGACTGGTATTCAGATTGTGTCTGAACATTGTATCCTATTTATTATTTATTTATTTTACAATATAATTTTTGTCTGAATTTATATTTTAGTTTTCTGAAGAACGACTATTTAAAAAAAAAAAAAAACACCTTTACACACAATGCAGCGTTGGCTTCTTTCAACAGACAGCAGAGGTGCCAATGCTGCATTGTGTGTAAAGGTGTTTTTTTTTTTTTTTTTAAATAGTCGTTCTTCAGAAAACTAAAATATAAATTCAGACAAAAATATGTAATGAGGGCTGGAAGCAAAGTCAGCATTTGCACACTACTCTCACTTCAGCTTCAGGAGCTCTTTGGGTACGTCAAGGAGAAGTCAAAAGCAGGGATAGGTATGGATTTTTTTTTATTTTTTATTTTTTTATTGGTTAACTCAAAAAGATTAACAGTACACACATACATGTGAAGTTAGAAAAAGCAAATACAGGGACAGGACAATGCGCGGCATATACGCAATAGCGTTGAGAAGGGATGTATGGAATTTTAAATGCCCCTACTCTGGTCTTGGCAAGGTCCACAATACAATGACCAGTGAAGATAGGCTGAGAAATTAATAATTTCTTCTCATTAAGTCTCTTCAGCATAGAAGACCACCAACAGCTTTGTCAAAGCCACAGGAAGTCTCAGAGCTCCTTTGACTTGTCAGGAGCGGGTTAAAGGCCAGATATCAAGCATGCGGATCCCCAATAATGCTGCCTTGGCTTTGTGGATTCCATTACAATATAATCATAGGGCTGGAAATCCCCTGAACACATCATACGACACAGTAAATTACAAACATACACCGCCGGGGCTGCCAAGTTATTGTGGCCAAGACATGGAAATCAAAGTCTCCTCTGCGAACACTGCCAAGAATGAACGTGCCAGCACTCTAATTACTCAAAAAAAAAGCTTCAACACAGTTTCCTGGTAAGCAAGCTTGCCTTATAGCTCTGGGGTGCTGAGCTCAGCTGCCACTAGGAACACTATCTGGGGTGACTTCTATGTTCTAGCCACATTTCCAAATGTTTCTACTGGAAACACATACAGCAGCTTCACTGGCTTCTGACCAAACAGGCTTCAAAAATTGTGAATGCGTGCATTATACCCTATGTATTCCTCTCCTGCACATACTTCCACCTGTCATACCCTCTGCATGCCTCTACTGCACATACTGCTCACCGTCATACCCTCTACATGCCGCTTCCGCACATACTGCCCACCGTCATACCCTCTGCATGCCTCCACTGCACATACTGCCCACCGTCATACCCTCTGCATGCCTCTACCGCACATACTGCCCACCGTCATACCCTCTGCATGCCTCTACCGCACATACTGCCCACCGTCATACCCTCTACATGCCACTTCTGCACATACTGCCCACCGTCATACCCTCTGTATGCCTCTACTGCACATACTGCCCGTCATACCCTCTGCGTGCCTCTAATGCACATACTGCCCACCGTCATACCCTCTGTATGCCTCTACCGCACATAATGCCCACCATTTTACCCTCTGCATGCCTCTAATGCACATACTGCCAACCAACATACCCTCTGCATGCCTCTACCGTACATACTGCCCACCGTCATACCCTCTGCATGCCTCTACCGCACATACTGCCCGCTGTTATACCCCATACATTCCGGCAAATACTTCCACCTGTCATACCATTTCCTGCACATACTGCCCACCGTTATACCTTCTGCATGCCACTGTGCTTCTCCCACACATACTGCCCACTTTCATACCCTTTGTACTCCTCTTCTGCACATACTGCCCACTGTCATACCTTCTGCACTCCTCCTGTACATAATGCCCACAGTCATACCCTCCTGCACATATTTCCCCCTTTCCTACGCTCTGCTCTCCTTTCCTGAGTATTCTTCCCCCTTCATACCCTCTGTACTTCTCTCTTCCACATACTTCCCCAATCATACCCTCTGCACATATTTCCCCCTTTCCTACGCTCTGCTCTCCTTTCCTGAGCATTCTTCCCCCGTCATACCCTCTGTACTTTTCTCTTCCACATACTTCCCCAATCATACCCTCTGCACATATTTCCCCCTTTCCTACACTCTGCTCTCCTTTCCTGAGCATTCTTCCCCCGTCATACCCTCTGTACTTCTCTCTTCCACATACTTCCCCAATCATACCCTCTGCACTCCTCTCCTCCACATAATTCCCTGTCATACCCATTCCATTACTCTCCTACACATACTGCCCACTGTCATACCTTCTGCACTCCTCTCCTCTACATACTGCCAGCAGCCATACCCTCCTGCACATATTTCCCTTTTTCGTACCCTCTGCTCTCCTTTCCTGAGCATTTTCCCCCTCATACCCTCTGCACTTCTCTCCTCTACATAATTCTCAGTGTCCTACCCTCTGCACTCCTCTCCTCCACAGACTGCCCGCAAGTATACCTTCTGCATACCTCTGCTGAATATACTGTCCACTGTCTCTCTTTACATGTCCTCACATCTTCTGCACTCCTCTCCTACACATCTGATCTATTAAAACATTTCTTCAGCATTGTTTGTAATATCCCCACTTCTCTTTCTTTTACACAGAATGGATATCCCCCTTGGAAGGTTTCCCCTCGCCTCCTGTTACGGTGAAAACTGGAGATTTCTGTCCCTTTGACAATAGTTACTATATCAAAAATCTCAGCGGAGACATAGTGAATTATATGTTCTAAATTGTGCAAAGAAAGGGGTCAGCCGTCTTGTGGTCAGAAGAGGAGGGTATTTCAGGATTGTACTTTTTTGTTTGCTAGCAGCAGCATGGAATATTGACAGACCTGAAGCCAATTTTAGACTATAGGTCCCCTTTAACTTTCAAAGCCATTTTTTGCAGCCAACTCAACAGAAAAATGTAAGAAAAAATAAATAAAAAAATCCTTTGACTTTGAACATAGTACAAGGATGGGCATCTACACTTACCGGGCTTATAGCTGAACTGAAGGCAGGAGAGTTTTCTGCAAGAGAACAAAGACATGTTAGTGAATGGCTGGCCAATGATACTCCATATTAGGTGGAATATTTATTGGAAGAGGTCTATGAAAATGGCAGTCAGGGACTAATGACAATCTCCTAGCAATATGCAAAATGGTCTAGGACAGCCTTTCTCAACTTCTGTTACCCAAAAGGAACCCTTTACATAATTTTTAGGTTTCAGGAAACCGCTGCTAAAATTAATTAATTGGGGGTCAGTGGGAGGCTTCCTTCTGGTAGTCAGTGTAAAGTATTCCCTTTACCTTGGTGACCAGTGGATACAATGACCTTTACATTGTTGGTCATTGAGAAGAACGTCCCTTACATTGGTGATTAGTGGAAAGAATGTCACTTACAATGGAGATCAGCGGAAAGAATGTCCCTTACAATGATGGTCATTGGGAAGAATGTCCCTTACATTGGTGGTCATTGGGAAGAATGTCCCTTACAACGATGGTCATTGGGTAGAATGTCCCTTACAATGATGGTCATTGGGAAGAATGTTCCTTACATTGGTGATCAGTGGGAAGAATGCTCTTTACATTGGTGGTCAGTAGGAAGAATGATCCTTACATTGGTGATCAGTAGGAAGAATGTTCCTTACATTGGTGATCAGTGGGAAGAATGTTCCTTACATTGGTGATCAGTGGGAAGAATGTTCCTTACATTGGTGATCAGTGGGAAGAATGCTCCTTACATTGGTGATCAGTGGGAAGAATGCCCCCCCCTTAAAGACAGATCATTGGTTTTATGCTGCTGGCTCCTCTAAATGTGGCGATGGACCTGGAATCATGCAGGCACCATCAGATGAGAGGCCAATCAGCAACAGCTCAAAGAACCCCTACAAAACCATGGAGGAACCCTAGTTGAGAATGCCTCATCTAGGACAATCAGCAGTTGCAAAGAGATTATCCAACATGGTAGAAACCTCATTGAGTTATAAAGGACAGCTCCAGTTGCATCACTTATTTTATTGGGTCTTGCATGGCCTGGCTTAGGGCTTGTATAATCAGACAAATGCAACACACTTTCAAGGGCAACCACCTTGCATCCTAATTGAATTTGAAATGCTTCTGACCTGTTAGTGACTTGTAGAAAGAAAAAACAGCTCTAAAGCCAATTACAATCATAAAGCGGGCCATAGACAGTTCAAATCTCGGCTGGTTCAGCAGAGACCGGGGGAGATTTGAGCCATGTATGGGCAGGCTGATGGTACTCAAGTACCCCCAGGAAAGAAAATTGCACCCTCTATGGCCAGCTTAAGGGAATGCTCATCACAGTAAAAAGATCTACAAGTCACACATGGGACATATTACCGGTAACACTTATGCCTCGTACACACGACCGGTTTTCTCGGCATGAAAAAAACAAAGTTTTTCCCGACAGGATTCCTCTCAAGCCTGCCTTGCATACACACATTTAGACCAACTACCACCCGTCCAAAGCGCAGTGACGTACAACACGTATGACGGGACTATAAAAGGGGAAGTTCCATTCAAACGGCGCCACCCTTTGGGCTGCTTTTCCTGTCCTCGTGTTAGTAAAAGTTGGGAGAGAGACGATTCGCGTTTTTCAGCCTCGTGCTTTTCAGTCCGTTACAGCGTGACGAATGTGCTATCTCCATTACGAGCGCTAGTTTTACCAGAACGAGTGCTCCCATCTCATACTTTATTTTGAGCATGCGTGCTTTTTTTCCCCCTCGGAAAAGCATACACACGACTGGTTTTCCCAGCGGGAAAAAGTCAGTCGGGAATCCCGACGGGAAATAAGAGAACATGTTCTCTTTTTTTTTCCCCGCAGTTTTCCTGTCGGGAAAACTGTGATGGAGCATACACACGGCCGGGATTCCCGACCGAAAGCTCTCATGGCAGTTGTACGAGGCATTAGAAATATTAAAACTTATGAGGAGAGATTCTCAGGAAACAAGCAAAGTTCAGATAAGAAAATATAGAAGGTCAGTGTGTTTTAAAGGATAAGAGTATTTGTCTTTAGAGAAAAAGTACCCAGTCTTTAGAATGTATAATTCGTACCTAAAAGGCAATTTACGGGCCATAAGGTTTCTCTTTAAAGTGAAGCAAAGATCATTAGGGAGCTGCATTTTAGGCTATTTTCATTATGGACATGCTGGGGGAGGGGACTTAAGAGCGATTGCACTAAAAATGCACTTTAAGTAAATCCGTCACAGTCAAAGACAAGCCATACTGAGCATATAATGGGAAACAAAATAAATAAAACATACCCTAAGGTTACCTTCGGTGAAAACAACACATTAAAACAACCTATAAATTCAGATATAAGCTCAGCCGGAAGTGACCAGGTTTGTTGGAGGTTTGCTTTATATCAAAAAAGTCCATTCAAATTAAACACCAGTTTTTTTTTTGAAAAGCCCATGGCATGTGAAACACACCCAAAAACTCCACCAGGTACCAAAAAAAGTGCACACGCATAAAGAGTGACACAAAACGTGCAACGGGTGTTACACTTGTCCTCCACTAGGAAGGACCTTACCCTGATCCCCCGGGGCGTTAGGCTCCAGACGGGGACTGAGGTACATCACGCGGTCCATCTGGCCGAAACCAGACGGACCCCTTTCTCTGGAGGGTCTGCCGAGGGAGACCCACCCAAGTACTAAGTGGGGCTCCCCCCGAAGGGAGACCCCATGAGAGCAGGTGAACTAAGCCAGAAGGCCATGTCCACCGACTCCCAAGTCGTTCAGGGCAGGCCCGAGGACCTACACCCTACTAAACACACTGTGACAAAACGTGTACACAACCAACAAAAAAAGACATAAAAGTGACGCACACAGGGATAAATAAAAAGAAAGTGGGGAGAAGGAAGGTGGGAGAGTGAAAAGTGGCCATTGTGCAATACAATGGCTAGGCCCTCCGGCCAGGAATAAAAAATTCCTCCGGTCCCAGCCAAAAGGCCCGGTCCAGGAGGCAGGTGCTAAAAAAAGCGTATTTATGGTGCAGTGACCGTGGTGCCATATATCAATGTGACCCTCACTCACAGTGATCGTCTGGCACCCTTGGACTGCCACTCCAAGGGCACATACACCATGGGCTTTTCGGTTCCTATCCGACCCCCCGACCGGTCAGTGCAGCCCTCTGTCCTGCTGATAGAGAGCCCTTCAAGGTTTTCTCAGGGAGAGCTTCCCCCTTGACACAGCCTCCACCGATACTAGCCCTTCCAGACTCCCATCAATCCGGGGGATTTGCATGGCTGCGCCCCGCCTCATCTACAAGGCTTAGCCAGCTCCTCCCTCCAGATCGCCAACAGGGACAGCACTTACACCATCCGGCCAGAAGGCCAGAATAAGACTCGGCAAAAAGACCAGACCAAATGCAGCATTCCATCCTCACCAGGAGCACCCTTCCAGACGGCTCAGACTCGACCATGGGGCGGCCCCCAGTTTACTGTCGGGCAGCCGGCGTAGTCACTACCAAAACCATCCTTCCAGGTGCAATGACGTTATTGGATTTGCATCCGCCCTCCCCATGTAGGAGGTGCTTCAGCGCATCTTCTGGCAACTGATAAGAACAGATACTACACTTGATCTTAGCCAAAGGGCCGAGAAGCGATTAAACACCAGCAGCCCATTTGTTACTATCCCCCTGTCCAATAAAAGGTTTTGCATCAATACGAATTTACTGATTGTTTCATTAGGTCATGGGTAGGCAATTTGGCACTTTTTTGGTTCTACAAATTCAATGAGGTATTGCAAGACTCTAACAGCCATAGGTATGACTCCCAGAGGCATGAAGGGATTTGTAGTTTCACAGTGGCTGGAATACTGAGGTTGCCTAGCCATGCATTAGGTCTTAAAAGGTTGATTAAATATGCAAATCAAGGGTTGGGGAATTGGTGATGGCTGACATGTGTTCCAGGAAAGCCTCTTCCCTCTTTCCTAAGCTGGATGACATCAGGCTAACCCAGATGTGGTTATTCACCGGGAATTAAATATGTAATGAGTCACCCAATGCTCATCAGTGAGGACACAGGCAGAAAAAGAGGATAAAAATACAATAAATTCTGAAACTGCTGAATGCTGACATCATGGCAGCCAGTTTCTTCAACAATGACATGTAGATGGAAAGAAGACTACTGCACATACACTGTATTACCAAAAGTATTGGGACGTCTGCCTTTACACGCACATAAACTTTAATGACATCCCAGTCTTAGTCTGTAGGGTTCAATATTGAGTTGGCCCACCCTTTGCAGCTATAACAGCTTCAACTCTTCTGGGAAGGCTGTCCACAAGGTTTAGGAGTGTGTCTATGGGAATGTTTGACCATTCTTCCAGAAGCGCATTTGCAATTTACCAACCTAGACAAGTGTGCAAATTACAGCTATAGACTTTTCTCCAACACATTTCAGGTCAGAAAATGGAACTGCTAAAGCCACAGGGGCAGCATAACAGCCATGCAACTAGCATTTTTAGAAGGTCAGCAATGCTAGCTCCACACGAGTCAGCAATGAGCCCTAAAAGTCAAAAATGTACTTTTAGGGCTCATTCACACTTCTAAAAAGTCTACTGCAGTGCATTGCGCAAAGGGAGCCCATTCATTTGAATAGGCTGCCAATGCACGTCAATGGACCAATTAACAGACATGCAGCACACTACAATGCACGGTATGTCACACATCAACCACTACTCTATAGAGCAGGGATCTCCAAACTTTCTAACCAAAAGGGCCAGTTTACTGTCCCTCAGATTTTACAAGGGCTAGACAATGGTCAGTAGGAATCCAAAATGTCCAGACATCAGTGGGAAAAAATAATGCCCCGTTGTTTGTTTTAGTGGGAGTAATTGTGCCCCATTATTGGCATCATTGGGCCCCATTGTTGGTGTCATTAAGAGAAATCGTTCCCTGTTGTTGGTGTCATTGGGAGAAATTGTGCCCCATCACTGATGTAATTGTGCCCCATCATTGGTGTCATTGGGCCCCATTGTTGGTGTCATTAAGAGAAATTGGTCCCCTTAGTTGGTATCATTGGTAGGAATTGTGCCCCATCACTGATGTCATTGGGCCCCATTGTTGGTGTCATTAAGAGAAATTGGTCCCCTTAGTTGGTATCATTGGTAGGAATTGTGCCCCATCACTGATGTCATTGGGCCCCATTGTTGGTGTCATTAAGACAAATCGTTCACTGTTGTTGGTGTCATTGGGAGAAATTGTGCCCCATCACTGATGTAATTGTGCCCCATCATTGGTGTCATTGGGCCCCATTGTTGGTGTCATTAAGAGAAATTGGTCCCCTTAGTTGGTATCATTGGTAGGAATTGTGCCCCATCACTGATGTCATTGGGCCCCATTGTTGGTGTAATTGAGAGAAATTTTGCCCCATCCTTGATGTTATTGGGAGGAATAGTGCTCCATCTTTGGGGTCATTGGGAGGAATTGTGCTCCATCCTTGGTGTCATTGGGAGTAATTGTGCCCCATCATAGAAGTCATTGGGCCCCATTGTTGGTGTAATTGAGAGAAATTGTGCCCCATCCTTGATGTCATTGGGAGGAATAGTGCCCCATAACTGATGTCATTGGGCCCCATTGTTGGTGAAATTGAGAGAAATTGTGCCCCATCCTTGATATGTTTGGGAGGAATTGTGCCCCATCCTTGGTGTCATTGGGAGGAATTGTGCCCCATCCTTGGTGTCATTGGGCCCCATTGTTGGTGTAATTGAGAGAAATTGTGCCCCATCCTTGATGTCATTGGGAGGAATAGTGCCCCATAACTGATGTCATTGGGCCCCATTGTTGGTGAAATTGAGAGAAATTGTGCCCCATCCTTGATATCTTTGGGAGGAATTGTGCCCCATCCTTGGTGTCATTGGGAGGAATTGTGCCCCATCCTTGGTGTCATTGGGCCCCATTGTTGGTGTAATTGAGAGAAATTGTGCCCCATCCTTAATGTCATTGGGAGGAATTGTGCCCCATCTTTGGTGTCATTGGGAGGAATTGTGCCCCATCCTTGGTGTCATTGGGAGGAATTGTGCCCCATCCTTGGTGTCATTGGGAGGAATTGTGCCCCATCCTTGGCGTCATTGGAAGGAATTGTGCCCCATTACTGAGGTCATTAGGCCCCATTGTTGGTGTCATTAAGAAAAATTGGTCCCCTTAGTTGGTATCATTGAGAGGAATTGTGCCCCATCACTGATGTCATTGGGCCCCATTGTTGGTGTAATTGAGAGAAATTGTGCTCCATCCTTGATGTCATTGGGAGGAATCGTGCTCTATTGTTGGGGTCATTGGGAGGAATTGTGCCCCATCCTTGGCATCATTGGGAGGAATTGTGCTCCATCCTTGGTGTCATTGGGAGGAATTGTGCCCCATCAAAGAAGTCATTGGGCCCCATTGTTGGTGTAATTGAGAGAAATTGTGCCCCATCCTTGATATCATTGGGACAAATAGTGCCCCATAACTGATATCATTGGGCCCCATTGTTGATGTAATTGAGAGAGATTGTGCCCCATCCTTGATATCATTGGGAGGAATAGTGCACCAACGTTGGGGTCATTGGGAGGAATTGTGCCCCATTCTTGGCATCATTGGGAGGAATTGTGCCCCATCCTTGGTGTCATTGGAAGGAATTGTGCCCCATCCTTGGTGTCATTGGGCCCCATTGTTGGTGTAATTGAGAGAAATTGTGCCCCATCCTTGATGTCATTGGGAGGAATTGTGCCCCATCTTTGGTGTCATTGGGAGGAATTGTGCCCCATCCTTGGCATCATTGGGAGGAATTGTGCCACATTACTGATGTCATTGGGAGGAATTGTGCCCCATCCTTGGCGTCATTGGGAGGAATTGTGCTCCATCCTTGGTGTCATTGGGAAGAATTGTGCCCCATCCTTGGCGTCATTGAGAGGAATTGTGCCCCACTACTGAGGTCATTGAGAGGAATTGTGCCCCATCGTTTGCGTCAGTGGGAGTAAAAATGCCCCATTGTTGGTACCAGTGGATGAAATAGTGCCCCAAGGGCCAGATAAAAGCAAGCAAAGGGCTGCATCTGGCCCTCTGCCCGCAGTTTGGAGACCAATGCTATAGAGTGTTAACAATAAATGTCAACACACCACACAGAGCTGAGCATTATTGTGCATTGTGGTAAAATACAGGGGTGTGAATGGGCCCCAAGTGGTAGTTGTTGGGTTCCCTAATCAACTGTGTTCCCTGCATCTTCCAGGTCAAGAGGGAGATGCACACAGACAGACAAGAGAATAAGATATCTGCAGCGAATCAGAATGATTCCGCAGCAAAGAGAAGCCCTGACATTGCCCCCAACAACTAATCACAATCTATTCGTCACATTCCGTGCAAAGATGTGAAAATCAAACCAAGCGCCCCTGGACACATTCTAACCATGGCGGGGATTTACATGAATTATTTGGCCTTGCTGGAGAGCAGACGTTTTCTTTTTTTTGTGTTTCTGAAGATGCCGTCGGTGAATGCCAGGCCCTCACACCGACACCCCGCTGAGCAAACACAGTAGCGCAGTCAGCTGCAGCAGGGCTTGCCAACCCAAACAATGCGTCCATGTCTGAAGATGGCCAGAGAGCAGCGCGGGGAGGGACCCGGAGAGACGGGGACGGCAGGATGCCGGTGACTCATATCGGAAACAATTAGAATCTATTGCTTGGCTTGTAAAAATCCCAGAGCTCCCAACGCCAGCAGCTTATCAGAAATGTCTGGCTAAGTGAGGAAACTGCTGACAGCAGCGGCTGAGGCTTTGCTAAGAGATCAGATCTCACACCATGGGCTGAGAATACTACTACTTACTGGGAGGGATTTACCAACATCTACCGGGACTGCCAGGGCAAAATACTAGACAACAATAACAATGCAGGAGAAAATGCCTTCTAATAACGTTAATAAAGAAAAAAAAAAAAAGTGGGAAATAATGAGAAGCATTTGAACTGTTCCCGGTCTATAAAGTAGCAAGCCTTTCTCAGCCAGGGATCCTCCAAAGGGTGCCAAGGGCTCCTTGAGCAATGAGCGATTTCTGACCCTCAGATAAGTAAACATGCAAACCAATTATATTTTTGTCTACTTTATCTGTAAGAGGGGCATTCATCCCACTGACCACCAATGTAAGGAGCATTCTTCCCACTGATCACCAATGTAAGGAGCATTCTTCCCACTGATCACCAATGTAAGGAGCATTCTTCCCACTGATCACCAATGTAAGGGACATTCTTCCCACTGACCACCAATGTAAGGAACATTCTTCCCACTGATCACCAATGTAAGGAGCATTCTTCTCACTGATCACCAATGTAAGGAGCATTCTTCCCACTGATCACCAATGTAAGGAGCATTCTTCCCACTGATCACCAATGTAAGGAGCATTCTTCCCACTGATCACCAATGTAAGGAGCATTCTTCTCACTGATCACCAATGTAAGGGACATTCCTCCCACTGATCACCAATGTAAGGAACATTCTTCCCACTGATCACCAATGTAAGGAACATTCTTCCCACTGATCACCAATGTAAGGGACATTCCTCCCACTGATCACCAATGTAAGGAGCATTCTTCCCACTGATCACCAATGTAAGGGACATTCTTCCCACTGATCACCAATGTAAGGAGCATTCTTCTCACTGATCACCAATGTAAGGGACATTCCTCCCACTGATCACCAATGTAAGGAACATTCTTCCCACTGATCACCAATGTAAGGAACATTCTTCCCACTGATCACCAATGTAAGGAGCATTCTTCTCACTGATCACCAATGTAAGGAGCATTCTTCCCACTGATCACCAATGTAAGGAGCATTCTTCTCACTGATCACCAATGTAAGGACCATTCTTCTCACTGATCACCAATGTAAGGAACATTCTTCCCACTGATCACCAATGTAAGGAACATTCTTCCCACTGATCACCAATGTAAGGAACATTCTTCCCACTGATCACCAATGTAAGGAGCATTCTTCTCACTGATCACCAATGTAAGGAGCATTCTTCCCACTGATCACCAATGTAAGGAGCATTCTTCTCACTGATCACCAATGTAAGGACCATTCTTCTCACTGATCACCAATGTAAGGAGCATTCTTCCCACTGATCACCAATGTAAGGAGCATTCTTCCCACTGGCCACCAATGTAAGGGACATTCTTCCCACTGATCACCAATGTAAGGAGCATTCTTCCCACTGATCACCAATGTAAGGAGCATTCTTCCCACTGGCCACCAATGTAAGGGACATTCCTCCCACTGATCACCAATGTAAGGAACATTCTTCCCACTGATCACCAATGTAAGGAGCATTCTTCTCACTGATCACCAATGTAAGGAGCATTCTTCCCACTGATAACCAATGTAAGGAGCATTCTTCTCACTGATCACCAATGTAAGGAGCATTCTTCTCACTGATCACCAATGTAAGGAGCATTCTTCTCACTGATCACCAATGTAAGGAGCATTCTTCCCACTGATCACCAATGTAAGGAGCATTCTTCTCACTGATCACCAATGTAAGGAGCATTCTTCTCACTGATCACCAATGTAAGGAGCATTCTTCTCACTGATCACCAATGTAAGGAGCATTCTTCTCACTGATCACCAATGTAAGGACCATTCTTCTCACTGATCACCAATGTAAGGAGCATTCTTCCCACTGATCACCAATGTAAGGAGCATTCTTCTCACTGACCACCAATGTAAGGGACATTCTTCCCACTGATCACCAATGTAAGGAGCATTCTTCCCACTGATCACCAATGTAAGGACCATTCATCCTACTGATCACCAATGTAAGGACCATTCATCCTACTGATCACTAATGTAAGGGACATTCTTCCCACTGATCACCAATGTAAGGACCATTCATCCTACTGATCACTAATGTAAGGAACATTCTTCCCACTGATCACTAATGTAAGGGACATTTTTCCCACTGATCACCAATGTAAGGAGCATTCTTCCCACTGACCACCAATGTAAGGACATTCTTCCCACTGATCACCAATGTAAGGAGCATTCTTCCCACTGATCACCAATGTAAGGAGCATTCTTCCCACTGATCACCAATGTAAGGACCATTCTTCCCACTGATCACCAATGTAAGGAACATTCTTCCCACTGATCACTAATGTAAGGAGCATTCTTCCCACTGATCACCAATGTAAGGATCATTCTTCCCACTGATCACCAATGTAAGGAGCATTCTTCCCACTGATCACCAATGTAAGGACCATTCTTCCCACTGATCACCAATGTAAGGAACATTCTTCCCACTGATCACTAATGTAAGGACCATTCTTCCCACTGATCACCAATGTAAGGGACATTCTTCCCACTGATCACCAATGTAAGGAACATTCTTCCCACTGATCACCAATGTAAGGACCATTCATCCTACTGATCACCAATGTAAGGACCATTCATCCTACTGATCACTAATGTAAGGTACATTCTTCCCACTGATCACCAATGTAAGGACCATTCATCCTACTGATCACTAATGTAAGGAACATTCTTCCCACTGATCACTAATGTAAGGGACATTTTTCCCACTGATCACCAATGTAAGGAGCATTCTTCCCACTGACCACCAATGTAAGGACATTCTTCCCACTGATCACCAATGTAAGGAGCATTCTTCCCACTGATCACCAATGTAAGGAGCATTCTTCCCACTGATCACCAATGTAAGGACCATTCTTCCCACTGATCACCAATGTAAGGAACATTCTTCCCACTGATCACTAATGTAAGGAGCATTCTTCCCACTGATCACCAATGTAAGGAGCATTCTTCCCACTGATCACCAATGTAAGGACCATTCATCCTACTGATCACCAATGTAAGGAGCATTCTTCCCACTGATCACCAATGTAAGGACCATTCATCCTACTGATCACCAATGTAAGGACCACTCATCCTACTGATCACTAATGTAAGGGACATTCTTCCCACTGATCACCAATGTAAGGACCATTCATCCTACTGATCACTAATGTAAGGAACATTCTTCCCACTGATCACTAATGTAAGGGACATTTTTCCCACTGATCACCAATGTAAGGAGCATTCTTCCCACTGACCACCAATGTAAGGAGCATTCTTCCCACTGACCACCAATGTAAGGAACATTCTTCCCACTGATCACCAATGTAAGGACTATTCATCCTACTGATCACCAATGTAAGGACCATTCATCCTACTGATCACTAATGTAAGGGACATTCTTCCCACTGATCACCAATGTAAGGACCATTCATCCTACTGATCACTAATGTAAGGAACATTCTTCCCACTGATCACTAATGTAAGGGACATTTTTCCCACTGATCACCAATGTAAGGAGCATTCTTCCCACTGACCACCAATGTAAGGACATTCTTCCCACTGATCACCAATGTAAGGAGCATTCTTCCCACTGATCACCAATGTAAGGAGCATTCTTCCCACTGATCACCAATGTAAGGACCATTCTTCCCACTGATCACCAATGTAAGGAACATTCTTCCCACTGATCACTAATGTAAGGAGCATTCTTCCCACTGATCACCAATGTAAGGAGCATTCTTCCCACTGATCACCAATGTAAGGAGCATTCTTCTCACTGATCACTAATGTAAGGAGCATTCTTCCCACTGATCACTAATGTAAGGAGCATTCTTCCCACTGATCACCAATGTAAGGAGCATTCTTCCCACTGATCACCAATGTAAGGAGCATTCTTCCCACTGATCACTAATGTAAGGAGCATTCTTCACACTGATCACCAATGTAAGGAACATTCTTCCCACTGATCACCAATGTAAGGAGCATTCTTCCCAATGACCACCAATGTAAGGAGCATTCTTCCCACTGACCACCAATGTAAGGAGCATTCTTCCCACTGATCACCAATGTAAGGACCATTCTTCCCACTGATCACCAATGTAAGGACCATTCATCCTACTGATCACCAATGTAAGGACCATTCATCCTACTGATCACTAATGTAAGGGACATTCTTCCCACTGATCACCAATGTAAGGACCATTCATCCTACTGATCACTAATGTAAGGAACATTCTTCCCACTGATCACTAATGTAAGGGACATTTTTCCCACTGATCACCAATGTAAGGAGCATTCTTCCCACTGACCACCAATGTAAGGACATTCTTCCCACTGATCACCAATGTAAGGAGCATTCTTCCCACTGATCACCAATGTAAGGAGCATTCTTCCCACTGATCACCAATGTAAGGACCATTCTTCCCACTGATCACCAATGTAAGGAACATTCTTCCCACTGATCACTAATGTAAGGAGCATTCTTCCCACTGATCACCAATGTAAGGATCATTCTTCCCACTGATCACCAATGTAAGGAGCATTCTTCCCACTGATCACCAATGTAAGGACCATTCTTCCCACTGATCACCAATGTAAGGAACATTCTTCCCACTGATCACTAATGTAAGGACCATTCTTCCCACTGATCACCAATGTAAGGGACATTCTTCCCACTGATCACAAATGTAAGGAACATTCTTCCCACTGATCACCAATGTAAGGACCATTCATCCTACTGATCACCAATGTAAGGAGCATTCTTCTCACTGATCACTAATGTAAGGAGCATTCTTCCCACTGATCACCAACGTAAGGAGCATTCTTCCCACTGATCACCAATGTAAGGGACATTCTTCTCACTGATCACCAATGTAAGGAGCATTCTTCCCACTGATCACCAATGTAAGGAGCATTCTTCCCACTGATCACCAATGTAAGGAGCATTCTTCCCACTGATCACCAATGTAAGGAGCATTCTTCTCACTGATCACTAATGTAAGGAGCATTCTTCCCACTGATCACTAATGTAAGGAGCATTCTTCCCACTGATCACCAATGTAAGGAGCATTCTTCCCACTGATCACCAATGTAAGGAGCATTCTTCCCACTGATCACTAATGTAAGGAGCATTCTTCACACTGATCACCAATGTAAGGAACATTCTTCCCACTGATCACCAATGTAAGGAGCATTCTTCCCAATGACCACCAATGTAAGGAGCATTCTTCCCACTGACCACCAATGTAAGGAGCATTCTTCCCACTGATCACCAATGTAAGGAACATTCTTCCCACTGATCACCAATGTAAGGACCATTCATCCTACTGATCACCAATGTAAGGACCATTCATCCTACTGATCACTAATGTAAGGGACATTCTTCCCACTGATCACCAATGTAAGGACCATTCATCCTACTGATCACTAATGTAAGGAACATTCTTCCCACTGATCACTAATGTAAGGGACATTTTTCCCACTGATCACCAATGTAAGGAGCATTCTTCCCACTGACCACCAATGTAAGGACATTCTTCCCACTGATCACCAATGTAAGGAGCATTCTTCCCACTGATCACCAATGTAAGGAGCATTCTTCCCACTGATCACCAATGTAAGGACCATTCTTCCCACTGATCACCAATGTAAGGAACATTCTTCCCACTGATCACTAATGTAAGGAGCATTCTTCCCACTGATCACCAATGTAAGGATCATTCTTCCCACTGATCACCAATGTAAGGAGCATTCTTCCCACTGATCACCAATGTAAGGACCATTCTTCCCACTGATCACCAATGTAAGGAACATTCTTCCCACTGATCACTAATGTAAGGACCATTCTTCCCACTGATCACCAATGTAAGGGACATTCTTCCCACTGATCACCAATGTAAGGAACATTCTTCCCACTGATCACCAATGTAAGGACCATTCATCCTACTGATCACCAATGTAAGGACCATTCATCCTACTGATCACTAATGTAAGGTACATTCTTCCCACTGATCACCAATGTAAGGACCATTCATCCTACTGATCACTAATGTAAGGAACATTCTTCCCACTGATCACTAATGTAAGGGACATTCTTCCCACTGATCACTAATGTAAGGGACATTTTTCCCACTGATCACCAATGTAAGGAGCATTCTTCCCACTGACCACCAATGTAAGGACATTCTTCCCACTGATCACCAATGTAAGGAGCATTCTTCCCACTGATCACCAATGTAAGGAGCATTCTTCCCACTGATCACCAATGTAAGGACCATTCTTCCCACTGATCACCAATGTAAGGAACATTCTTCCCACTGATCACCAATGTAAGGAGCGTTCTTCTCACTGATCACCAATGTAAGGAGCATTCTTCCCACTGATCACCAATGTAAGGAGCATTCTTCTCACTGATCACCAATGTAAGGAGCATTCTTCCCACTGATCACCAATGTAAGGAGCATTCTTCCCACTGATCACCAATGTAAGGACCATTCATCCTACTGATCACCAATGTAAGGAGCATTCTTCCCACTGATCACCAATGTAAGGACCATTCATCCTACTGATCACCAATGTAAGGACCACTCATCCTACTGATCACTAATGTAAGGGACATTCTTCCCACTGATCACCAATGTAAGGACCATTCATCCTACTGATCACTAATGTAAGGAACATTCTTCCCACTGATCACTAATGTAAGGGACATTTTTCCCACTGATCACCAATGTAAGGAGCATTCTTCCCACTGACCACCAATGTAAGGAGCATTCTTCCCACTGACCACCAATGTAAGGAACATTCTTCCCACTGATCACCAATGTAAGGACTATTCATCCTACTGATCACCAATGTAAGGACCATTCATCCTACTGATCACCAATGTAAGGAACATTCTTCCCACTGATCACCAATGTAAGGAACATTCTTCCCACTGATCACCAATGTAAGGAACATTCTTCTCACTGATCACCAATGTAAGGAGCATTCTTCCCACTGATCATCAATGTAAGGACATTCTTCCCACTGATCACCAATGTAAGGACCATTCATCCTACTGATCACCAATGTAAGGACCATTCATCCTACTGATCACTAATGTAAGGGACATTCTTCCCACTGATCACCAATGTAAGGACCATTCATCCTACTGATCACTAATGTAAGGGACATTCTTCCCACTGATCACCAATGTAAGGACCATTCATCCTACTGATCACTAATGTAAGGAACATTCTTCCCACTGATCACTAATGTAAGGACATTCTTCCCACTGACCACCAATGTAAGAACATTCTTCCCACAGATCACCAATGTAAGGAACATTCTTCCCACTGATCACTAATGTAAGGAGCATTCTTCCCACTGATCACCAATGTAAGGAGCATTCTTCCCACTGATCACCAATGTAAGAAACATTCTTCCCACTGATCACCAATGTAAGGACCATTCATCCCACTGATCACCAATGTAAGGAACATTCTTCCCACTGATCACCAATGTAAGGACCATTCTTCCCACTGATCACCAATGTAAGGAGCATTCTTCCCACTGATCACCAATGTAAGGACCATTCATCCTACTGATCACTAATGTAAGGGACATTTTTCCCACTGATCACCAATGTAAGGAACATTCTTCCCACTGATCACCAATGTAAGGAGCATTCTTCCCACTGACCACCAATGTAAGGACATTCTTCCCACTGATCACTAATGTAAGGAACATTCTTCCCACTGATCACCAACGTAAGGAGCATTTTTCTGACTGATCACCAACGTAAGGACCATTCTTCCCACTGATCACCAATGTAAGGACCATTCTTCCCACTGATCACCAATGTAAGGAACATTCTTCCCACTGATCACTAATGTAAGGACATTCTTCCCACTGATCACCAATGTAAGGACATTCTTCCCACTGATCACCAATGTAAGGAGCATTCTTCCCACTGACCACCAATGTAAGGAGCATTCTTCCCACTGACCACCACTGTAAGGGGCATTCTTCCCACTGATCACCAATGTAAGGAACATTCTTCCCACTGATCACCAATGTAAGGAACATTCTTCCCACTGATCACCAATGTAGGGGACATTCTTCCCACTGATCACCAATGTAAGGAACATTCTTCCCACTGATCACTAATGTAAGGGACATTCTTCCCACTGATCACCAATGTAAGGAACATTCTTCCCACTGATCACTAATGTAAGGGACATTCTTCCCACTGATCACCAATGTAAGGAACATTCTTCCCACTGATCACCAATGTAAGGAGCATTCTTCCCACTGATCACCAATGTAAGGACCATTCTTCCCACTGATCACCAATGTAAGGAACATTCTTCCCACTGATCACTAATGTAAGGACATTCTTCCCACTGATCACCAATGTAAGGACCATTCATCCTACTGACCACCAATGTAAGGAGCATTCTTCCCACTGATCACTAATGTAAGGAGCATTCTTCCCACTGACCACCACTGTAAGGGGCATTCTTCCCACTGATCACCAATGTAAGGAACATTCTTCCCACTGATCACCACTGTAAGGAGCATTCATCCCACTGACCACCAATGTAAGGAGATTCTTCCCACTGATCATCAATGTAAGGGACATTCATCCTACTGATCACTAATGTAAGGGACATTCTTCCCACTGATCACCAATGTAAGGAACATTCTTCCCACTGATCACTAATGTAAGGGACATTCTTCCCACTGATCACCAATGTAAGGAACATTCTTCCCACTGATTACTAATGTAAGGGACATTCTTCCCACTGATCACCAATGTAAGGAACATTCTTCCCACTGATCACCAATGTAAGGACCATTCTTCCCACTGATCACCAACGTAAGGAGCATTTTTCTGACTGATCACCAATGTAAGGACCATTCTTCCCACTGATCACCAATGTAAGGAACATTCTTCCCACTGATCACCAATGTAAGGAACATTCTTCCCACTGATCACCACTGTAAGGAGCATTCATCCCACTGACCACCAATGTAAGGACATTCTTCCCACTGATCACCAATGTAAGGACCATTCATCCTACTGATCACTAATGTAAGGGACATTCTTCCCACTGATCACTAATGTAAGGGACATTCTTCCCACTGATCACCAATGTAAGGAACATTCTTCCCACTGATCACCAATGTAAGGAGCATTTTTCTGACTGATCACCAATGTAAGGACCATTCTTCCCACTGATCACCAATGTAAGGAACATTCTTCCCACTGATCACCAATGTAAGGGACATTCTTCTCACTGACCACCAATGTAAGGACATTCTTCCCACTGATCACCAATGTAAGGACCATTCATCCTACTGATCTCTAATGTAAGGGACATTCTTCTCACTGACCACCAATGTAAGGACATTCTTCCCACTGATCACCAATGTAAGGACCATTCATCCTACTGATTACTAATGTAAGGAACATTTTTCCCACTGATCACCAATGTAAGGAACATTCTTCCCACTGATCACTAATGTAAGGGACATTCTTCCCACTGATCACTAATGTAAGGGACATTCTTCCCACTGATCACCAATGTAAGGAGCATTCTTCCCACTGACCACCAATGTAAGGAGCATTCTTCCCACTGACCACCAATGTAAGGAGCATTCTTCCCACTGACCACCACTGTAAGGGGCATTCTTCCCACTGATCACCAATGTAAGGAACATTCTTCCCACTGATCACCAATGTAAGGAACATTCTTCCCACTGATCACCACTGTAAGGAGCATTCATCCCACTGACCACCAATGTAAGGACATTCTTCCCACTGATCACCAATGTAAGGACCATTCATCCTACTGATCACTAATGTAAGGGACATTCTTCCCACTGATCACCAATGTAAGGAACATTCTTCCCACTGATCACTAATGTAAGGGACATTCTTCCCACTGATCACCAATGTAAGGAGCATTCTTCCCACTGATCACCAATGTAAGGAGCATTCTTCCCACTGACCACCAATGTAAGGAGCATTCTTCCCACTGACCACCACTGTAAGGAGCATTCTTCCCACTGACCACCACTGTAAGGGGCATTCTTCCCACTGATCACCAATGTAAGGAGCATTCTTCCCACTGATCACCAATGTAAGGACCATTCATCCTACTGATCACCAATGTAAGGGACATTCTTCCCACTGATCACCAATGTAAGGAACATTCTTCCCACTGATCACTAATGTAAGGGACATTCTTCCCACTGATCACCAATGTAAGGGACATTCTTCCCACTGATCACCAATGTAAGGGACATTCTTCCCACTGATCACCAATGTAAGGAGCATTCTTCCCACTGACCACCAATGTAAGGAGCATTCTTCCCACTGACCACCACTGTAAGGGGCATTCTTCCCACTGACCACCACTGTAAGGAGCATTCTTCCCACTGACCACCACTGTAAGGGGCATTCTTCCCACTGATCACCAATGTAAGGAGCATTCTTCCCACTGATCACCAATGTAAGGACCATTCATCCTACTGATCACCAATGTAAGGGACATTCTTCCCACTGATCACCAATGTAAGGGACATTCTTCCCACTGATCACTAATGTAAGGGACATTCTTCCCACTGATCACCAATGTAAGGGACATTCTTCCCACTGATCACCAATGTAAGGGACATTCTTCCCACTGATCACCAATGTAAGGAACATTCTTCCCACTGATCACTAATGTAAGGGACATTCTTCCCACTGATCACCAATGTAAGGGACATTCTTCCCACTGATCACCAATGTAAGGAACATTCTTCCCACTGATCACTAATGTAAGGGACATTCTTCCCACTGATCACCAATGTAAGGAACATTCTTCCCACTGATCACCAATGTAAGGAGCATTCTTCCCACTGACCACCAATGTAAGGAGCATTCTTCCCACTGACCACCAATGTAAGGAGCATTCTTCCCACTGACCACCACTGTAAGGGGCATTCTTCCCACTGATCACCAATGTAAGGACATTCTTCCCACTGACCACCAATGTAAGGGACATTCTTCCCACTGACCACCACTGTAAGGGGCATTCTTCCCACTGATTACCAATGTAAGGAACATTCTTCGCACTGATCACCAATGTAAGGAACATTCTTCCCACTGATCACCAATGTAAGGAACATTCTTCTCACTGATCACCAATGTAAGGAACATTCTTCGCACTGATCACCAATGTAAGGAACATTCTTCCCACTGATCACCAATGTAAGGAGCATTCTTCCCACTGACCACCAATGTAAGGAGCATTCTTCTCACTGATCACCAATGTAAGGACCATTCTTCCCACTGACCACCACTGTAAGGGGCATTCTTCCCACTGATTACCACTGTAAGGGGCATTCTTCCCACTGATCACCAATGTAAGGACATTCTTCCCACTGACCACCAATGTAAGGGACATTCTTCCCACTGACCACCACTGTAAGGGGCATTCTTCACACTGATTACCAATGTAAGGAACATTCTTCCCACTGATCACTAATGTAAGGGACATTCTTCCCACTGACCACCACTGTAAGGGGCATTCTTCCCACTGATTACCACTGTAAGGGGCATTCTTCCCACTGATCACTAATGTAAGGAACATTCTTCCCACTGACCACCACTGTAAGGAGCATTCTTCCCACTGATTACCAATGTAAGGAACATTCTTCCCACTGATCACCAATGTAAGGAACATTCTTCCCACTGATCACCACTGTAAGGAGCATTCATCCCACTGACCACCAATGTAAGGAGCATTCTTCCCACTGATCACCAATGTAAGGGACATTCTTCCCACTGATCACCAATGTAAGGACCATTCATCCTACTGATCACCAATGTAAGGGACATTCTTCCCACTGATCACTAATGTAAGGGACATTCTTCCCACTGATCACCAATGTAAGGGACATTCTTCCCACTGATCACCAATGTAGGGGACATTCTTCCCACTGATCACCAATGTAAGGAACATTCTTCCCACTGATCACCACTGTAAGGGGCATTCTTCCCACTGATCACCAATGTAAGGACATTCTTCCCACTGACCACCAATGTAAGGGACATTCTTCCCACTGACCACCACTGTAAGGGGCATTCTTCCCACTGATTACCAATGTAAGGAACATTCTTCGCACTGATCACCAATGTAAGGAACATTCTTCCCACTGATCACCAATGTAAGGAACATTCTTCTCACTGATCACCAATGTAAGGAACATTCTTCGCACTGATCACCAATGTAAGGAACATTCTTCCCACTGATCACCAATGTAAGGAGCATTCTTCCCACTGACCACCAATGTAAGGAGCATTCTTCCCACTGACCACCAATGTAAGGAGCATTCTTCCCACTGACCACCACTGTAAGGGGCATTCTTCCCACTGATCACCAATGTAAGGACATTCTTCCCACTGACCACCAATGTAAGGGACATTCTTCCCACTGACCACCACTGTAAGGGGCATTCTTCCCACTGATTACCACTGTAAGGGGCATTCTTCCCACTGATCACCAATGTAAGGACATTCTTCCCACTGACCACCAATGTAAGGGACATTCTTCCCACTGACCACCACTGTAAGGGGCATTCTTCACACTGATTACCAATGTAAGGAACATTCTTCCCACTGATCACTAATGTAAGGGACATTCTTCCCACTGACCACCACTGTAAGGGGCATTCTTCCCACTGATTACCACTGTAAGGGGCATTCTTCCCACTGATCACTAATGTAAGGAACATTCTTCCCACTGACCACCACTGTAAGGAGCATTCTTCCCACTGATTACCAATGTAAGGAACATTCTTCCCACTGATCACTAATGTAAGGAACATTCTTCGCACTGATCACCAATGTAAGGAACATTCTTCCCACTGATCACCACTGTAAGGGGCATTCTTCCCACTGATCACCAATGTAAGGAGCATTCTTCCCACTGATCACCACTGTAAGGAGCATTCTTCCCACTGACCACCACTGTAAGGGGCATTCTTCCCACTGATCACCAATGTAAGGAGCATTCTTCCCACTGACCACCACTGTAAGGGGCATTCTTCCCACTGATCACCAATGTAAGGAGCATTCTTCCCACTGACCACCAATGTAAGGAGCATTCTTCCCACTGACCACCAATGTAAGGAGCATTCTTCCCACTGACCACCACTGTAAGGGGCATTCTTCCCACTGACCACCAATTTAAGGGACATTCTTCCCACTGACCACCAATGTAAGGAGCATTCTTCCCACTGACCCCCAATGTAAGGAGCATTCTTCCCACTGACCACCAATGTAAGGATCATTCTTCCCACTGATCACCAATGTAAGGGACATTCTTCCCACTGACCACCAATGTAAGGAGCGTTCTTCCCACTGACCACCAATGTAAGGGACATTCTTCTCACTGATCACCAATGTAAGGAACATTCTTCCCACTGATCACCAATGTAAGGGACATTCTTCCCACTGATCACCAATGTAAGGGACATTCTTCCCACTGATCACCAATGTAAGGAACATTCTTCCCACTGATCACCAATGTAAGGGACATTCTTCCCACTGATCACCAATGTAAGGAACATTCTTCGCACTGATCACCAATGTAAGGAACATTCTTCCCACTGATCACCAATGTAAGGAGCATTCTTCCCACTGACCACCAATGTAAGGAGCATTCTTCTCACTGATCACCAATGTAAGGACCATTCTTCCCACTGACCACCACTGTAAGGGGCATTCTTCCCACTGATTACCACTGTAAGGGGCATTCTTCCCACTGATCACCAATGTAAGGACATTCTTCCCACTGACCACCAATGTAAGGGACATTCTTCCCACTGACCACCACTGTAAGGGGCATTCTTCACACTGATTACCAATGTAAGGAACATTCTTCCCACTGATCACTAATGTAAGGGACATTCTTCCCACTGACCACCACTGTAAGGGGCATTCTTCCCACTGATTACCACTGTAAGGGGCATTCTTCCCACTGATCACTAATGTAAGGAACATTCTTCCCACTGACCACCACTGTAAGGAGCATTCTTCCCACTGATTACCAATGTAAGGAACATTCTTCCCACTGATCACCAATGTAAGGAACATTCTTCCCACTGATCACCACTGTAAGGAGCATTCATCCCACTGACCACCAATGTAAGGAGCATTCTTCCCACTGATCACCAATGTAAGGGACATTCTTCCCACTGATCACCAATGTAAGGACCATTCATCCTACTGATCACCAATGTAAGGGACATTCTTCCCACTGATCACTAATGTAAGGGACATTCTTCCCACTGATCACCAATGTAAGGGACATTCTTCCCACTGATCACCAATGTAGGGGACATTCTTCCCACTGATCACCAATGTAAGGAACATTCTTCCCACTGATCACCACTGTAAGGGGCATTCTTCCCACTGATCACCAATGTAAGGACATTCTTCCCACTGACCACCAATGTAAGGGACATTCTTCCCACTGACCACCACTGTAAGGGGCATTCTTCCCACTGATTACCAATGTAAGGAACATTCTTCGCACTGATCACCAATGTAAGGAACATTCTTCCCACTGATCACCAATGTAAGGAACATTCTTCTCACTGATCACCAATGTAAGGAACATTCTTCGCACTGATCACCAATGTAAGGAACATTCTTCCCACTGATCACCAATGTAAGGAGCATTCTTCCCACTGACCACCAATGTAAGGAGCATTCTTCCCACTGACCACCAATGTAAGGAGCATTCTTCCCACTGACCACCACTGTAAGGGGCATTCTTCCCACTGATCACCAATGTAAGGACATTCTTCCCACTGACCACCAATGTAAGGGACATTCTTCCCACTGACCACCACTGTAAGGGGCATTCTTCCCACTGATTACCACTGTAAGGGGCATTCTTCCCACTGATCACCAATGTAAGGACATTCTTCCCACTGACCACCAATGTAAGGGACATTCTTCCCACTGACCACCACTGTAAGGGGCATTCTTCACACTGATTACCAATGTAAGGAACATTCTTCCCACTGATCACTAATGTAAGGGACATTCTTCCCACTGACCACCACTGTAAGGGGCATTCTTCCCACTGATTACCACTGTAAGGGGCATTCTTCCCACTGATCACTAATGTAAGGAACATTCTTCCCACTGACCACCACTGTAAGGAGCATTCTTCCCACTGATTACCAATGTAAGGAACATTCTTCCCACTGATCACTAATGTAAGGAACATTCTTCGCACTGATCACCAATGTAAGGAACATTCTTCCCACTGATCACCACTGTAAGGGGCATTCTTCCCACTGATCACCAATGTAAGGAGCATTCTTCCCACTGATCACCACTGTAAGGAGCATTCTTCCCACTGACCACCACTGTAAGGGGCATTCTTCCCACTGATCACCAATGTAAGGAGCATTCTTCCCACTGACCACCACTGTAAGGGGCATTCTTCCCACTGATCACCAATGTAAGGAGCATTCTTCCCACTGACCACCAATGTAAGGAGCATTCTTCCCACTGACCACCAATGTAAGGAGCATTCTTCCCACTGACCACCACTGTAAGGGGCATTCTTCCCACTGACCACCAATTTAAGGGACATTCTTCCCACTGACCACCAATGTAAGGAGCATTCTTCCCACTGACCCCCAATGTAAGGAGCATTCTTCCCACTGACCACCAATGTAAGGATCATTCTTCCCACTGATCACCAATGTAAGGGACATTCTTCCCACTGACCACCAATGTAAGGAGCGTTCTTCCCACTGACCACCAATGTAAGGGACATTCTTCTCACTGATCACCAATGTAAGGAACATTCTTCCCACTGATCACCAATGTAAGGGACATTCTTCCCACTGATCACCAATGTAAGGGACATTCTTCCCACTGATCACCAATGTAAGGAACATTCTTCCCACTGATCACCAATGTAAGGGACATTCTTCCCACTGATCACCAATGTAAGGAACATTCTTCCCACTGATCACCAATGTAAGGAACATTCTTCCCACTGACCACCAATGTAAGGAACATTCTTCCCACTGATCACCAATGTAAGGGACATTCTTCCCACTGACCACCAATGTAAGGAGCGTTCTTCCCACTGACCACCAATGTAAGGGACATTCTTCCCACTGACCACCACTGTAAGGGGCATTCTTCCCACCGATTACCACTGTAAGGGGCATTCTTCCCACTGATCACCAATGTAAGGACATTCTTCCCACTGACCACCAATGTAAGGGGCATTCTTCCCACTGATTACCAATGTAAGGAACATTCTTCCCACTGATCACTAATGTAAGGGACATTCTTCCCACTGACCACCAATGTAAGGAGCGTTCTTCCCACTGACCACCAATGTAAGGGACATTCTTCCCACTGACCACCACTGTAAGGGGCATTCTTCCCACTGATTACCACTGTAAGGGGCATTCTTCCCACTGATCACTAATGTAAGGAACATTCTTCCCACTGATCCCCAATGTAAGGGACATTCTTCCCACTGACCACCAATGTAAGGAGAATTGTTCCTAATGGCCACAGTGTAAAGCACATTTTTTTCATTGACAACCAATGTAAGAAGCATTCTCCCCACTGACCACCAGAGTAACATGTCCCTTCTCTCAATTACCACCAATATATGGTAGGCCTTTACACCCTGACCACCAATGTCAGTGGGCACTACACTCACCACCAAGGGAACATTTTACTGACTACCAGTGTAAGTGTAAATTTTTAAACAGACCATAAATGTAATTGGGCTCTCCACCAACAACTATGTCAGGGAACACTACAATTTTTACTGCCTGTATTATTACTGATAATAACTTTGTTATGCCATGAAATTTTCTACATTTTGTCTTATTACAACCAAAAACCTTATTTGAGATTTTAGTGATAGACCAACACAAAGTGGCACATAATTGTGAAGTGGAAGGAAAATTATAAATGGTTTTCAATTCTTTTTTTACAAATAAATATGTGAAACGTGTGGGGGGCATTTAAATTCAGCCCCTTTACTCTGATACCCCTAACTAAAATCTAGGGGAACCAATTGTCTTCAGAAGTCATCTAATTAGTAAATAGAGTCCACTTGTGTGTAATTTAATCTCAGTAAAAATACAGCTGTTCTGTGAAGCCCTTAGAGGTTTGTTAGAGAACCTTAGTGAACAAACAGCATCATGAAGGCCAAGGAACACACTAGACAGGTCAGGGATAAAGTTGTGGAGAAGTATAAAGCAGAGTTAGGTTATATAAAAATATCCCAAGCTTTGAACATCTCACAGAGAACTGTTCAATCCATCATCTGAAAATGGAAAGAGTATGGCACAACTGCAAACCTACCAAGACATGGCCGTCCACCTAAACTGACCGGGCCGGGTAAGGAGAGCATTAATCAGAGAAGCAGCCAAGAGGCCCATGGTAACTCTGACACTGGCTTTGCTGCCCTTCATGGATAGGGGTAACAAACGATAAGAAAAAAAGAACAAGGGCGCACCAGCCTAGTGTATTATCGTTTGGGTAGATTTTATTTAAAAGAAAATATAAAAGCTACTCACAAAAGTAGTAGAAAGGTTCGCAGTAAAAAAGTTATTCCATAGGTGGCTGCAGCATGTAGAACCTAAACCGCACTCCGAATGGTCATGGAGGATGTGATGAGGGTCACTGCCGGCTAACGCGTTTCGAAGCGCAAAGCTTCTTCATCAGAGCCCAGCAGTGTGCTACCCTCATGCAGTCCCTTTATATACGCATACATGCATGTTCACCACAAATCAGGCAATGGAGGACCTGTCCACAGGACAACTATAGTGGAATCTTGGATTACGAGCATAATCCGTTCCAGGAGAATGCTCATAATCCAAAGTACTCGAATATCAAAGCGAGTTTCCCCATTGAAGTCAATGGAAATGAAAATAATTTGTTCTGCATTGACTTCAATGGCATGCAATACCGCATGTGGCCAGAGGTGGGGGGCGCCGGAGAGCATCGGAGACACTCGGAAAGGCCCGAGGACACCTCGGCTGAACTCGGAAAACCTCGGGAACAGAGTATTTCTGAGATTTTCCAAGCATTTCCGAACAGCTCTGAATGGCGCCGTTTGGCTCTGCTTGGCTCCGGCGACCCCCCACCCCCCCAGGCCAAACGTGGTATTGCACACCGCTTTGGCTTGAATCCTGCTCGTTTGAGTCGTGATTTTTAAAAATACAGTGCTCGTATTGCGAAAAGCTCGTTACCTGCGTAACTCTCAATCCGAGGTTCCACTGTATTAGTCGTGCGCTACACAAATCTGGCCTTTATGGATAGGTGGGAAGAAGAATGCCATTGTTGAAAGAAAGCCATAAGAAATCCAGTTTGCAGTTTGTGAGAAGCCATGTGGGGGACACAGCAAACGTGGAAGAAGGTGCTCTGGTCAGATGAGACCAAATTGGAACTTTTTGGCCTAAAAGCAAAAAGCTATGTGTGGTGGAAAACTAATGCCGCATACACACACCCGGAATTTCTGATAGAAAATGTCTGATGGAATTTTTTCATCGGATATTCCGACCGTGTGTATGTCCCATCGGACTTTTTCTATCAGAATTTCCGTTCGTCTGGATGCAATTTAGACGGACTAAAAACCACGCATGCTCATAATCAAGTCGACGCATGCTCGGAAGCATTGAACTTAATTTTTCTCGGCTTGTCGTAGTGTTGTACGTCACCGCGTTCTTGACGGTCGGAATTTGGTGTGACAGTGTGTATGCAAGACAGCTTGAACGGAATTCCCGTCGGAAAAACCCATCAGAGTTTATTGTGATGGAAAAAACGGTCTTGTGTACGCGACATAATACTACACCTACACATCACCCTGTACACACCATCCCCACTGTGAAACATGGTGGGGGCAGCATCATGTTGTGGGGATGCTTTTCTTCAGCAGGACAAACCAATCGTGTATGGGCCCCATCGGTCTTTTTTCCATCAGTGTTTAAAAATAGAACATGTTTTAAAATTATCCGATGGTTAAAAAACTGATAGCAAATTACTATCGTCTGTGGGGAACTCCATCGGATAAAAAACCCACGCATGCTCAGAATCAAGTCGACGCATGCTCAGAAGCATTGAACTTAATTTTTCTCGGCTAGTCGGAGTGTTTTACGTCACCGCGTTTGGAACGGTCAGTTTTTTGACTGATGGTGTGTAGGCAAGACTGATGGAAGTCAGCTTCATCGGTTTTCCGATGGAAAAATCCATTGGTTTAAAAACCATAGGAAATCTGATCGTGTGTACAGGGCTTTAGAGTGTGCATAAGACTTGAGACTGGGGCGGAGGTTCACCTTCCAGCAGGACAACGACCCTAAACATACAGCCAGAGCTACAATGGAATGGTTTAGATCAGAGCATATTCATGTGTTAGAATGGCCCAGTCACAGTCCAGACCTAAATCACATTGAGAATCTGCAGCAAGACTTAAAAATTGCTGTTCACAGACGCTCTCCATCCAATCTAACAGAGATTGAGCTATTTTGCAAATAAGAATGGGGGAAAATGTCACTCTCTAGATGTGCAAAGCTGGTAGAGACATCCCCAAAAAGACTTGCAGCCGTAATTGCAGTGAAAGGGGGTTCTACAAAGTATTGACTCCGGGGGGCGCCATACAAATGTACCCCCCACACTTTTCACAGATTTGTAAAAAATTTAGAAAACCATTTTATAATTTTCCTTCCACTTCACAATTATGTGCCACTTTGTGTTGGTCTATCACATAAAATCCCAATAAAATACATTTACGTGTTTGGTTGTAACCTGACAAAATGTGGAAAATTTCAAAGGGGTATGAATACTTTTTCAAGGCACTGTAATTCGCCAATCCTTGCTTACCTGTGAAGCTCATGTACTTCTGGCTGTTGGTGCTTTTCTTGGAATTGTAGAATTCGAGGGCGTCCAGCACGGCCTGCGGGTTCTTCTTCTGCTCTTGTTTGGTGATGGTGGAGGTTTGCAGTAATAGCGCCCATTGCTCCGGCATACCCTGCACAGACATAGTATGGAAAGGCTAATGAGCAACACACATGCCCACCAAAGAGGTTTATGAATATTCAACATATACAATACCCAGCTCTGCTTACATTTCACACATTGAGGTAAGGCAGGCGTTATAATGCAGGTTTTTATGTCATGGCATCAGGCTGGGCTTGGTCATTACACGCACACACACCCGCACACGCCCGCCCACACAAGCCCACGCCCGCACACACGCCCGCCCACACAAGCCCACGCCCGCACACACCCGCCCACACAAGCCCACGCCCGCACACACCCGCCCACACAAGCCCACGCCCGCACACACCCGCCCACACCGGCACAAGCCCACGCCCGCACACACCCACAGAGGGAGGGGGAGAGAGGAGGGGAGAGAGGGAGGGGGAGAGAGAGGGAGGGGGGAGAGAGAGGGGGAGAGAGAGAGGGAGGGGGGAGAGAGAGAGGAGAGAGAGGGGGGAGGGAGAGGGGGGAGGGGGAGGGAGAGAGAGAGAGCGAGGGAGAGGGGGGAGAGAGAGCGAGCGCGCGCGCGAGAGAGAGAGAGAGAGAGAGAGAGGCCGTTCACAAGACAATGACAACACTGGGGTCTATTGAACTGCAGATGAAATGTCTCCAGAATGTCCTGGTCACAGCTCTCCACAGTACTTAAAGGAAACCATTCTTTCCAAAGCATTTATTTGGTTTAAAAAATGACCTTTTAGGTCATTGAAGCACAAAGGCCAAGTCGAAATTTGTCAGCCTTAGTCAATTTTCTAGAATTCTTTGGCTAATTTGCATACACTTATGCCGCGTACACACGGTCGGAATTTCCGACAAGAAAAGTCAGATGTGAGCTTTTGGTCGGAAATTCCGATCGTGTGTACATGGCATAACACTCACCGGCCACTTCATTAGGTGCACCTTTGCTAGTACCGGGTTGGACCCCCTTTTTCCTTCATTCTTCCTTGTATAGATTCAACAAGGTGTTGGAAACGTTCCTCAAAGATTTTGCTCCATAGTGACAGAATAGCATCACATAGTCGCTGAAGATTTGTCGGCTGCACATCCATGATGCGAATTTCCCGTTCCACCACATCCCAAAGGTGCTCTATTGGATGAGATGTAGTGAGTGTGGAGGCCATTGGAGTCCAGTGACCTCATTGTCCAGTGGTGAGATGATTGGAGCTTTGTGACATGGTGCATTATCCTGCTGGAAGGAGCCATCAGAAGATGGGGACACTGTAGTCATAAAGGGATGGACATGATCAGCAACAATACTCAGGTAGGCCGTGGGGTTTAAACGAGGCTCAGTTGGTACTAAGGGGCCCAAAGTGTGCCAAGAAAATCTCCCCCCCACACCATTACACCACCATCAGCCTGAACCGGTGATACAAGGCAGGATGGATCCATGATTTCATGTTTACACCAAATTCTGACCCCACCATCTGAATGTCGCAGCAGAAAATCGAGACTCATCATCCCGGCAACGTTTTTCCAATCTTCTATTGTCCAATTTTGGTGATCCTGTGCGAATTGTAGCCTCAGTTTCCTGTTCTTATCTGACAGGAGTGGCACCCGGTGTGGTCTTTTGCTGCTGTAGCCCATCATCTTCAAGGTTCGATGTGTTGTGTGATCAGAGATGGTATTCTGCATACCTTGGTTGTAACAAATGTTTTTTGGAGTTACTGTTGCCTTTCGATCCTCTACAACAGTCTGCTCATTCTCCTCTGACCTCTGACATCAACAAGGCATTTTCCTCCACACAACTTCAGCTCACTGGAAATTTTCACTTTTTTGGACCATTCTCTGTAAACCCGAGAGATGGTTGTGTGTGAAAATCCCAGTAGATCAGCAGTTTTTTTTAAATACTCAGAACAGCCCGTCTGGCACCAACAACCATGCCACGTTCAAAGTCACCTAAATCCCCTTTCTTCCCCATTCTGATGCTCGGTTTGAACTTCAGCAAGTCGTCTTCACCCCGTCTAGATACCTAAATGCATTGAGTTGCTGCCATGTGATTGGCTGATTAGCAATTTGTGTTACCAAGAAATTGAACAAGTGTAACTAATAAAGTGGCAAGTGAGTGTAATTTTTAGTTAATTTTTAAGGGCATATAAGGATTTGGCATAATGTTTTCATAAAATAAATAATATTGTTTTTACTATAGGCTGACAAATGGACAAAAATGTGTAAAACAAACAATATCTTATTTTTTTTTTTTTTTTGTACTATAATTGTGCAAGACAAATGTGGTCTTAAAAAGGGGCAAATTGCCACCTACAGGCAGCAGTGGCTTCTGCAAGCAAAATCATGAATAAAATCGTGTGCTTGCATGTGATCATCATAGAGAACATTGTGATCACTTGAAAGGTTTCCAATTGTTAGTGGGGGGGGGGGGGGGAGAGGTGTCAGGAACAGACAGGTTTGACAGCTAGCAGTCACACAAAGTGTGGGCTGTTAGCTGTCAAAGTGAAGAAAGCATTATGAACAGGACATCCTACTTGGATGTTAATATACAGATTGTGGGTGGCAAGGGGTAAATGCAAAAATATTTTTTTATCAGTAAACGTTACTTTTGCATCCTGCTTGCTTGCGCAATTCAAGTCTCTGGTTTGAATCTAAGGGACTGTAAGCAGTGTACTATGTAGCTCAAAGCAGATCTAAAAACTCTGCAAGATACTCACCTCCATCTTCCAGCGATGCAGCGGTTACATCCCTTGCTGGCTGCTTTCATCTTCTCCTCGGACTACATGTGAGTGCCAGGTCGGGCACCCAAGGAAGCCCTGACGTCAGGCGCCCAAGGAAGCCCTGACGTGGGGCTCCCAAGGAAGCCCTGACGTGGGGCTCCCAAAGAAGCCCTGACGTGGGGCTCCCAAAGAAGCCCTGACGTGGGGCACCCAAAGAAGCCCTGACGTCGGGCACCCAAGGAAGCCCTGACGTCGGGCACCCAAGGAAGCCCTGACGTCGGGCACCCAAGGAAGCCCTGACGTCGGGCACCCAAGGAAGCCCTGACGTCGGGCACCCAAGGAAGCCCTGACGTCGGGCACCCAAGGAAGCCCTGACGTCGGGCACCCAAGAAAGCCTTGATGTCGGGCGCCCAAGGAGGCCCCGACGTCGGGCGCCCAAGGAGCCCTCGACTTTGGGCGCCCAAGGAGGCCCCGACGTCGGGCGCCCAAGGAGGCCCCGACGTCGGGCGCCCAAGGAGGCCCCTACGTCGGGCGCCCAAGGAGGCCCCTACGTGGGCCGCGCAAGGAGGCCCCTACGTGGGGCGCGCAAGGAGGCCCCTATGTCGGACGCGTAAGGAGGCCCCTACGTGGGGCGCCCAAGGAGGCCCCTATGTAAGGCACGCAAGGGGGCCCTTATCTCAGGCATGCAAGGAGGCCCCTTCTTCAAGCATGTGATACGGTCCCCATTCATGGCTCTAAAACTTTTCAATAAGATGTGATCTTTCAGTAAAAGATTTGACCGCAAAACATCATATTTCACCTACTTCACGCAGAGAGGAGTACTGTTTAACTGAAACTACTGTGAGATGTTTCCTAGAGATCATCAAGTCTATAAGAATATGACAAAAATGTTACTTATTTCCATAATGCATCCTAACTTACAGTGAATTCTCCAGTGACAGGATTGTATCCAACATGAATGGGGTGTTCAAAGTTCCAGGGGTGGGAAATCACTGGTTTGCTAGTCGGCTTTTTGCCACCTGGAAAGGTAAAAAAAAAAATTGAATTAGGTACTTTTCATTTACCAGCAGATTTTGTATAAAGCTAAACTCCATCAAGCGGTTAAATACACAAATAAAATGCATATCAGGAATTCGTTTTGCTGGCCAAACGATTTTCATTTCTGTCCACGCAATCATACATTGGAGTTCCACAGCTCATTGTTCCATCAACTCAGTGGAATCCAATTACAAATTTATTATGAGATTGTGCCTAGTTCCTAAAAGCCTAGCTCATCACTTCCCGGAAAACACTTTGTGATGCTACTGGGAGCTGCGCAGAAGATGTTCTGCTAAAGTATATATTATGGGATTACCCAAAGATGTGTCACTTTTGGAATAGAGTGCATTAGCTCCTCTACACAGTCCTTGGAAACCCAGTAGACAAAAACTCATTTGAAGGCCTACTTAGGCCCCTTTCACACTTGTGAAACCCCAAAGTCAAGCAATTTTGCCACGATTTTGCGGCTGCGATTTTTAAAAGACAGTTATACGACTGTGGATCCGACTTTGCCCACGACTTGAAGTACGACTTCAATGAGCAGGGACGCGACTTTGATCCCCCAATAATTAGGAGGAACTCCACGCCAATTTTTTGGGGGGAAAAAAACGGCATGGGTTCCCCCTTGATGAGCATACCGGGCCCATCGGTCTGGTATGGATTTTAAGGGGAACCCCCCACGCTGAAATAACGGTGTGGGGTCCACCCCAAAATCCATACCAGACCCTTATCCGAGCACCAGACCGGCCGGTCAGGAAAGAGGGTGGGGACGAGTGAGCGCGCCCCCCTCCTGAGCCGTACCAGGCCGTATGCCCTCAACATGGGGGGGTGGGTGCTTTGACGCAGGGGGGGTCCTGCGCCCCCCCCACCCCAAAGCACCTTGCCCCCATGTTGATGAGGACAAGGGCCCCATCCCGACAACCCTGGCCGTTGGATGTCGGGGTCTGCAGGCCGGGGGCTTATCAGAATCTGGGAGCCCCTTTAATAAGGGGGCCCCCAGATCCTGGCCCCCCACCCTATGTGAATGAGTATGGGGTACATCGTACCCCTACCCATTCACCTGGAATGATAAGTGTCAAAAATAAAACACACTACGCAGGTTTTTAAAGTAATTAATTAGGCAGCTCCGGGGGGTCTCTTCCGACTTCGGGGGTCTCTTCCTTCTTCTCTGTGCTCTCCGGCCTCTTCTCCGCGCTCTCTGGTTCTCCTCCCGCTGTCCGGTCGTCTTCTGCCGGGTTCTTGTGCTCTTTTGCCTGCTCTTTTGCTAGCTCTTGCCCGGTCTTTTCTCCGTCGTCTTCTTCCCTCCGCTCTTCTTCTGATGTTGACTTGACGCTCTCTCCCGCTGTAATGCTGTGTGCGCAACGACTTATATTAGGCATGGGGCGGGGTCACCGTGGGATGTCATCAGGTGACCCCCCCCCTTATGACATCACCGCCCAGGGCATGCTGGGACTGTAACGTCATAAGGGGGCGGCTCAGGAGGGGGGGCACTCGCTTGTCCCCACCCCCTTTCCTGACTGGCCGGTGCTTGGATAAGGGTCTGGTATGGATTTTGGGGGGACCCCACACTGTTTTTTTGGCGTGGGGGGGTTCCCCTTAAAATCCATACCAGACTGATGGGCCCGATATGCTCATGAAGGGGGAACCCATGCCGGGTTTTAAAAAAAAAAAAAATTGGTGTGGAGTTCCCCTTCATGCACAAGTCGCATGCCAAAGTCGGATCCTTTAATACGAATCCGACTTTGATCCGACTTCAGAAAAAAAGTAGTGCAGGAACTACTTTGAAGTCGGCATGACCTAAAGTCGTGCCGATATGAATGGTAGTCATTCAAAGTCATGGAGAATGGACTTGTCGTGCGATTTTGCAGTCCAAAAATCGTGGGACAAGTTGTAGAAGTGTGAAAGGGGGCTTAGCGAAAAGCCTGTTGAACTGTGAAAGCATCAATTTTATCTGTTAATAAATAGATCTCGCCACTGCTGCATGATGATCTTCAACACTGGACTTCAAAGCTTGTTTAAAGTGGACAATACTCAATGAAAAGCACGCTGCAGTCCTCACAGGATCTATTCCAAATTTTACCAAAATTTGGCCCCCCTGGACAAATATATATTTTTTTTTTTCAGGAATTTTATTCAATTCGTCTTTTAGATTTTAAAACATAGGTCCACTTTAAAATTAATCTAAACCCAAGAACATATGCTTAATATGTTGCAGCTTACCCATTCTTAGATATGGTAGCTACATTAGTTTTATTTTTTCCCCCTTTATTCACCTGGTGATCCTGCTAATAACACACTTCCTGTCCTAGAGTGACAATGCTCACTCGCTGTACAGTATCTACACTATATTACCAAAAGTATTGGGACGCCTGCCTTTACACGCACATGAACTTTAATGACATCCCAGTCTTAGTCCGTAGGGTTCAATATTGAGTTGGCCCACCCTTTGCAGCTATAACAGCTTCAACTCTTCTGGGAAGGCTGTCCACAAGGTTTAGGAGTGTCTATGGGAATGTTTGACCATTTATCCAGAAATACATTTGTGAGGTCAGGCACTGATGTTGGACGAGAAGGCCTGACTCGCCGTCTCCACTCCAATTTATCCCAAAGGTGTTCTATCGGGTTGAGGTCAGGACTCTGTGCAGGCCAGTCAAGTTCCTTCAACCCAAACTCGCTCATCCAGGTCTTTATGGACCTTGCATTTTTTATTGGTCCAAATCATTTGGTGGAGGGGGGATTCTGGTGTGGGGTTGTTTTTCAGGGGTTGGGCTTGGCCCCTTAGTTCCAGTGAAGAGAACTCTTAAGGAGTCAGCGTACCAAGACATTTTGGACAATTTCATGCTCCCAACTTTGTGGGAACAGTTTTGGGATGGCCCCTTCCTGTTCCAGCATGACTGCACACCAGTGCACAAAGCACTCCTAAACCTTGTGGACGGCCTACCCAGAAGAGTTGAAGCTGTTATAGCTGCAAAGGGTGGGCCAACTCAATACTGAATCCTACGGACTAAGACTGCTATGCCATTAAAGTTCATGTGCGTGTAAAGGCAGGCGTCCCAATACATTTGGCAATATGGTGTATAATAAGGTGACCAGACATACCCTGTTATGAGAACTAGTCTCTGATTTTTTTCCAGCCAATAATAATGACATCCTAGCCTGAACGGCTACAGTTTAATTAATCTTTGCAGCGTTTCTGTCAGGACCTCCTTCCTTCTGCTGGTGACCCCTCTAATGATATAAAGATCTATATAGAGGAATCAGGACCTCCTTCCTCCTTCAGTTGATTCCTCTAATGATAAGTAAAGGGCTGTTATATAGGGGAATGAGGACCTCCTTCTTCCTGCTGGTGACTCCCCTAGTAATAACTAAATATCTACCATATATACTGGTGTATAAGCCGACCCGAATCTAAGCCGAGGCACCTAATTTTACCACAAAAAACTGGGAAAACGTATTGACTCAAGTATAAGCCTAGGGTGGGAAATGCAGCAGCTACTGTAAGTGGAAAAGAGGGTCAACAATGCCCATTTGCAGCCTTGCTGTGCCCACTTGCATCCTCACTGTGCCCACTTGCAGCCCTTACTGTGCACATTTGCATCCTCACTGTGCCCATCTGCAGCCCTTACTGTGCCCATTTGCAGCCTCATGTACGGTACCTTGTTGCATGCTGTACCAACTTCTCCCGCTGTGGACACGGTAACTAGACAGGGCTCAATACCAGCCATTTACCGCATATACTCGAGTATAATCCGACCCGAATATAAGCCGAGGCACCTAATTTTACCACAAAAAAATGGGAAAGCTTATTGACTCGAGTATAAGCCTAGGCTGGGAAATGCAGCAGCTACTGTAAGTGGAAAGAGGGTCAACAATGCCCATTTGCGGCCCTCACTGTGCCCACTTGCGGCCCTCACTGTGCCCACTTGCATCCTCATTTGCGCCCTTACTGTGCCCATCTGCAGCCCTTACTGTGCCCATCTGCAGCCTCATGTACGGTACCTTGTTGCATGTTGTACCAACTTCTCCCGCTGTGTTAACTGTAGACGGCGGCCGTTGCCGGGTGTATTGTGCATGCGCGAGCACGTCCTTCGTTCCAACGCACGATAATCCCCCATTACACACCAAGAAAGACGACGTTCTCGTGGACGTGCTTGCGCATGCGCAGTACACCCGGCAACGGCTGCCGACTAGTTAACACAGCGCTCCCGAGTGAGACTCGAGTATAAGCTAAGGGGGGTATTTTTTAGCATAAAAAATGGGCTGAAAAACTGGGCTTATACGCGAGTATATACGGTATGTAGGAGAATCAGGACCCCCTCTAGTAATAAGGAATCAGGACGTCCGTCTTCCTGCTGGTGATCTTTCCCACGATAACCAATGTAGCACACAAACCTTTTTCTCGCCTGGCGTGCTATATGCCCGTACCCTCCTGTTTGAAGAGGTTAAGCGGTGTTCACAAATTTTGGGTCCTGCAGCGAATCACCTCTTCCACTGGTTCTCTTCCCCAGAGTATGGGGTCAAGTCTCTATTTCTTCCCCCAAAGAAGGCCAATGTCCAGAAACACTTCAAACTCCAACATAGAGTTTATTTTCTATTTGCTGCGTAGTAGATAGAGACAGATGGATGAAAGAAGAATAAGTGTGAGGGATTAGATCCAGGCACAACCAGTAACCTCGTCGCCACTCGATCCCGAGTGGGTTTAGCTCACCCGGATAGTCCTCTCTCACAGTCCTAGCAACCGGTGTGGAGCTCGAACATTTCAGCCACCCTATCCCCTCCTGGGACAGGTGTAGGAAATCCTCTAACCTCTGTAGACTTTAAGAACAGGATAATGCCAATGGGCACTCTACAGGTTAGCTTCCCTGAAGAACGAATCCTTCCCTCTGACAGGTCACCAGGCCTCTCCCGAGACAGCGATCTTCCATTACTCATCTCCTCAATGGGACCGATCCTCCCCTGGCTTCCTCTCGGTCAGAGCGGGTACCCTCCCCCGGGACTTTTCTTTCAGGGGTAGGCCCCAGCCAAAGGTGTTGGGCCCACTAGTAAAGTTGCAGGCCCCAGGCTAAAAGGTGCCTGGGCCTGATCACTCCCACACATACCCCTGGCCATGAGGGCCACCGAAGGTGGGGTACGTGTCTCACTCCTACTCCGACTTCTCCTCCCCCCGCTCAATGGCGTCTACCCCTTAAGTACCCTCTCCTGGCATGCACAGCAGGTTGACCACGCCCACTGTACCGATGCCAAGAGAGGACACCCAAAGGCGTAGCAATGCCACCCCTGGCTCAAAACTGACCTGACATGACAGCGCCACCTACAGGCCACAGGGAGCTATACACAGGCAGCATCACATAGGCAGAAGCAAATACCTAGCAATCAGAATGGTCTGAGCCTGGCAACCAGCTCAGACCAACCCCTAAATTTAGGCGCATAACACCCCTAAAAAGTAACAGGGCGCTACACCAATAATCTATAGAGAGGAATCAGGACCTCCTTCCTCCTGCTGGTGATCCCTCTAGTGATATAAAGATCTATATAGAAGAATCAGGACCTCCTTCCTCCTGCTGGTGACCCCTCTAGTGATATAAGATCTATATAGAGGAATCAGGACCTCCTTCTTCCTGCTGGTGATCCCTCTAGTGATATAAAGATCTATATAGGGGAATCAGGACCTCCTTCCTCCTGCTGGTGATCCCTCTAGTGATATAAAGATCTATATAGAAGAATCAGGACCTCCTTCCTCCTGCTGGTGATCCCTCTAGTGATATAAAGATCTATGTAGAGGAATCAGGACCTCCTTCCTCCTGCTGGTGATCCCTCTAGTGATATAAAGATCTATATAGAGGAATCAGGACCTCCTTCCTCATGCTGGTGATCCCCCTCTAGTGATATAAAGATCTATATAGAGGGATCAGGACCTCCTTCCTCCTGCTGGTGATCCCTCTAGTGATATAAAGATCTATATAGAGGAATCAGGACCTCCTTCCTCATGCTGGTGACCCCTCTAGTGATATAAAGATCTATATAGAGGGATCAGGACCTCCTTCCTCCTGCTGGTGACCCCTCTAGTGATATAAAGATCTATATAGAGGAATCAGGACCTCCTTCCTCATGCTGGTGACCCCTCTAGTGATATAAAGATCTATATAGAGGGATCAGGACCTCCTTCCTCCTGCTGGTGATCCCTCTAGTGATATAAAGATCTATATAGAGGAATCAGGACCTCCTTCCTCATGCTGGTGACCCCTCTAGTGATATAAAGATCTATATAGAAGAATCAGGACCTCCTTCCTCCTGCTGGTGATCCCTCTACTAGTGATATAAAGATCTATGTAGAGGAATCAGGACCTCCTTCCTCATGCTGGTGATCCCTCTAGTGATATAAAGATCTATATAGAGGAATCACGACCTCCTTCTTCCTGCTGGTGATCCCTCTAGTGATATAAAGATCTATATAGGGGAATCAGGACCTCCTTCCTCCTGCTGGTGATCCCTCTAGTGATATAAAGATCTATATAGAAGAATCAGGACCTCCTTCCTCCTGCTGGTGATCCCTCTAGTGATATAAAGATCTATGTAGAGGAATCAGGACCTCCTTCCTCCTGCTGGTGATCCCTCTAGTGATATAAAGATCTATATAGAAGAATCAGGACCTCCTTCCTCCTGCTGGTGATCCCTCTAGTGATATAAAGATCTATGTAGAGGAATCAGGACCTCCTTCCTCCTGCTGGTGATCCCTCTAGTGATATAAAGATCTATAGAGAGGGATCAGGACCTCCTTCCTCATGCTGGTGATCCCTCTAGTGATATAAAGATCTATATAGAGGAATCAGCATCTCCTTCCTCATGCTGGTGACCCCTCTAGTGATATAAAGATCTATATAGAGGGATCAGGACCTCCTTCCTCCTGCTGGTGATCCCTCTAGTGATATAAAGATCTATAGAGAGGGATCAGGACCTCCTTCCTCATGCTGGTGATCCCTCTAGTGATATAAAGATCTATATAGAAGAATCAGGACCTCCTTCCTCCTGCTGGTGATCCCTCTAGTGATATAAAGATCTATATAGAAGAATCAGGACCTCCTTCCTCCTGCTGGTGACCCCTCTAGTGATATAAAGATCTATATAGAGGGATCAGGACCTCCTTCCTCCTGCTGGTGATCCCTCTAGTGATATAAAGATCTATAGAGAGGGATCAGGACCTCCTTCCTCATGCTGGTGATCCCTCTAGTGATAATAGGATTTTTATAACAGCTTACCTGTAAAATCCTTTTCTTGGAGTACATCACGGGACACAGAGCGACATAGTCATTACTATGTGGGTTATATAGATTACCTTCAGGTGCTGGCACTGGCAACTTCCAAGACCGGAAGTACCCTCCCCTATATAAGCCCCTCCCATCCGGGAGTACCTCAGTTTTGTAGCAAAGCAATACGTGTCCCCAAAAAGAGGGGTGGGAGCTCTGTGTCCCGTGATGTACTCCAAGAAAAGGATTTTACAGGTAAGCTGTTATAAAAATCCTATTTTCTTTCTCGTACATCACGGGACACAGAGCGACATAGTCATTACTATGTGGGACGTCCCAAAGCAATGCCAAATGAGGGGGGGATACACCATACATAAGCTGGGCGCCATCAGACATGAGGATCTTTTGCAGCCTGCAACACACTGCGCCCAAAGGCGGTATCCTCCTGACTTCTAACGTCCACCTGGTAGAACCTAGTAAACGTGTGTACTGAAGACCATGTTGCGGCCTTACAGATTTGAGCCAGGGAGGCCTGGTGATGCACTGCCCATGAAGTTCCAACTGCTCTCGTGGAGTGCGCCCTAACTTTGAACGGAGGCGGTCTCCTTCTCAAGCCATAGGCTTGCATTATGACCTGTCGAATCCACTTGGCTAAAGTAGATTTTGACGCTGCCTGACCCTTTCTGGGGCCTTCCGGCAGAATAAACAAAGTATCCATTCTGCGAATCTGAGCAGTGGCTTTTAGATAAGCTTTAACTGCTCTTACTACATCCAAGGAATGTAATAACTTTTCCTCTACCGAGCTCGGTTTGGGGAAAAAAGAAGGAAGAACCACATCTTGGTTCAAATGAAACCTCGATACCACCTTAGGAAGAAAGGCTGGATGAGGACGTAACACTACTCTGTCCTTATAAATGACTAGATATGGCTCTTTACAGGACATGGCGGCTAATTCCGACACTCTTCTAGCCGTACAAATGGCTACTAAAAAAATCAATTTCCTGGTGAGTAGAACCAAGGAAATGTGCCGCAAAGGTTCAAATGGCTGCTTTTGCAAAACCGATAGAACCAAATTTAGATCCCATGGGCATATGGGAGCTTTAACCGGTGGAATAATACGAGTCACCCCTTGTACAAAGGATTTGACAAGTGAATGCATAGCCAGGGGCCTTTGAAATAGTATTGACAAGGCCGAAACCTGACCCTTGATAGTACTTAAGGCAAACTTCCTGTCTACAGCCCACTGCAGGAAGTCCAGAATTCTGCCTATAACGTACTTACGTGGATGCCATTTCCTGGCCTCACACCAAGTGATGTACGCCTTCCAAACTCTATAGTAGATCTGCCTGGATACAGGCTTCCTGGCATTGATTATAGTAGATACCACAGAGTTAGAGAGACCTCTCTTTTTTAGGATGTGGGATTCAATAGCCAGGCCGTTAAACCTAGAGTTAGTAAGGAAGGGTGGTATATCGGTCCTTGCGAAAGCAGGTCCGAACGACGTGGAAGGGTCCAAGGACTCCCCACAGACATTTTTACAATCTCCGCGTACCAGGCCCTTCGGGGCCACGCTGGAGCCACCAGGATCACCGGCTTCTTTTCCAACCTGACTCTGCGAAGGAGTCGAGGCAACAATTGTAGCGGAGGGAAAGCATATATCAGTTTGAACTGATCCCAAGGGAACACCAGAGCATCCGAGCCGCAAGCGAGGGGATCCCTTGTCCGGGAGACAAATCTGTCCACCTTTGCGTTGAATCTGGATGCTAGCAGATCTACATCCGGTGTTCCCCACCGCTGACATATTGCTCGGAAGACCTCGGGATGAAGGGACCATTCCCCTGGGCATAACTGTTGGCGACTCAGAAAGTCCGCCTTCCAATTCTCCACCCCTGGAATGAAGACAGCTGATATGCATGGGACATGCTTTTCTGCCCATTCCAGGATGTGACTTACTTCCCTCTGGGCTGCACGACTCCTGGTGCCCCCTTGATGATTGATATATGCTACTGCCGTGGCATTGTCTGATTGAATTCTGACAGGGGACCCTAGGAGTTGGGATGTCCATGCTACTAGGGCATACCGGGCTGCTCGTATCTCTAAGAGATTGATGGGCAGGGTCTTTTCTGTATCTGACCATCTGCCCTGGAGAGACCATTGCTCCAGTACTGCCCCCCAGCCTATAAGGCTGGCATCTGTAGTGACCACCTTCCAGGAAATCGGACTGAAGGATTTTCCCTTCTGGAGATTCTGGGGGACCAACCACCAGCAAAGACTCTTCCGAACGGAAGGGGATAAGGACATCGGGAAGTCTAGAGCCTGAACCTTTCTGTTCCAGGCTGACAGTATGGCCCTCTGCAAATTCCTTGAGTGGAATTGGGCGTATGGCACAGCTTCGAATGATGCTACCATCTTTCCCAGCAGCCTCATGCACAGGCGTATGGACGGCTGTCTTTTTGCACAAAGTAGGCGGACCAAGTCCCTCAAAGAGGATACTTTGTCTTGAGGTAGGAAAATCTTCCTCTGGTCTGAATCCAGCCGTAGCCCTAAGTACACCAGACTTTTGACTGGCTGTAGGGCTGACTTGTCCAGGTTGATGATCCAACCGTGAGATTCTAGATACCTGATCGTATCGAGAATTACCACCTCTAGTTTGGCAACTGAGTGGTCCATCAACAACAGGTCGTCTAGGTATGCCATTATCGTTACACCTCGTGTTCTTAGATCGGCCAACAGTGGGGCCAGAATTTTTGTGAACACCCGTGGTGCTGTGGCCAGACCGAAGGGTAAGGCTCTGAACTGAAAATGGCGCCCTTCTACCGCAAAGCGTAGAAATCTTTGATGACCTGGAAAGATGGGAACATGCAAGTAAGCATCTTTGATGTCGATCGAGGCTAACCATTCCTCCCCTTGTAGGGCAGCGGCTACCGACCGGATCGACTCCATCCGAAAGGATCGGATGTTCAGGAATTTTTTTAGACCCTTTAGATCCAATATGGGTCTTATGTCCCCGTTTGGTTTCGGGACTGTGAAAAGGTTTGAGTAGAAACCCAACCCCCACTCTTCCATAGGAACCTCCATAATTACTCCTTGGAGCAATAGTTGTTCTAACGCCAACAGGAGAGACCTCCTTTTTAGAGGGTCTTTTGGCATGCCTGACCACATAAAATGGGAAGGAGGAGACTCTCTTAACTCCAATTTGTATCCCAGAGTTACAGCGGAGAGCACCCATCTGTCTCTGATCGTCTCCCGCCAGGTCTCTGCGAACAACCGAAGTCTTCCCCCCACCCGTTTGAATGGGGGCAGCCCTTCATAGGCTTGACTTGGAGGCTGGTTTAGTACCTCTTCGGATCCAGGGTTTTTTGTTACCCTGTGATTGTCCCTGATTTTTACCTCCGGAGTTTGACCGAGGAGGCCGTCGGAACTGCTTAGCAGCAGATGTCCCAGGGATTGGAGAGGTAGGCCTCTTAAAAGATGGACCTCTAGACCTCCTTTTAACCGGTAAGAGAGTACTTTTACCACTGGAAATCTTCTGGATATACTTATCCAGGTCTTCGCCAAATAGGCGTTCACCATGAAATGGGAAGCTAACTAGGAGCTTCTTACAGGGAGCTTCAGCAGACCAGTTCTTAAGCCACAGAAGTCTACGCATATGTACCAAAGACAGCGTAAGGCGGGAGGCCTGATGGATGGAATCCTTAAGGGCGTCAACCGCAAAGCATAATGCTCTAGGCAGATCAGCCAGAGCCTGGGCTTGCTGGTCTGGCAAATCCCTTAAGATCAGTTTCATCTGATCCTTCAAAGCTTGGCAAACCCCAATGGCTGCCACTGCTGGCTGTGTAACCGCCCCTGCTGTGGAAAAAGCAGATTTTAACAAGGACTCCAATTTTTTATCTATTGGATCCTTGAACATTTGAACATTATCTACTGGACATGTCAGTGATTTGTTCACAGAAGAGATGGCTGCGTCCACCGTAGGAACACTCCATCTTTGGGTGAACTTATCCTCCATGGGATAGATCACCTGAAATCTCTTAGGTGGAACAAATAGTTTATCAGGATGTTCCCAGTCCTGGTATATAAGTCCTTCCAGTAACGGATGAATTGGAAAGGAACAATTAGTCTGGGGAGTTTTTAATGACCCCAATGAGGAGACAGAAGTAGTTGATGGTTCAACAAGAGGCATTTTAAATGCTGATCGAACCATGTCAGTTAGGGTCTGAACCCATAATCTTTCAGCTTGTGATGCTGAGAATGGTTCTTCTACTGTCGATTCCTCAAAGACAGAGTCAACCTCATCTTGATCCCCTTCAGGTAGGTCAATCCCTTCTTGGGACTGTTGCTCTGCCAACAGGTACTCTGACGGAGGTGACGGAGATCCGGCGCGCTTTCTTTCCCGTAGGGAAGAAGCGATCAATGCTGCCAATCTTTCCTCCACTCCTCCCAGAGTTGAGGCAAAAATCTCCTGTTATATACACAGGAGCAGGTGGACTGAGGACAGACGCAGTACCTGGCACTCCTGGGGGTTCTCTATGGGTGCTAACCTCTGATTTCTCAGGGGAGGTAGGTGCAGATGCCTGCTCCAGATCCTCAGAGCCCGATGGAGACCCCTTACACTTCCTGAGAGGTAAGTCCCGGAGCTTTTTAGGCGGCATATTCCTTAGTCCAAAGCTGAGGTATTCCAGCCGCAGTACACCCTTTACTGAAATAGTCTAATGCAATTTGCTGCTATGTGTATCAGTGGGTGTCTACCAATGCGCCTTTCTAGGGGGATGCCTGTATCAACCGCCTGCTGTAAACCTGCTATGACATGTTACCAGCCCCTTTTTTTGCTCTGTTCTCCACAGCTAGTGCATCGGACTGAGCCCTTTTACCTTGCTGGGATGCTCGCACATGCGCAGAAGCGCCCGGCGCACAGAGCGCGTCATCCGCCCGGCTCCGCCCCTTTTTGCGGCCTGTCTTTATAAAAAGAAAGCGTGTGCGCGCGCTGTTATGGAGATATTCCTAACCTCGCTTAAATGCTTAAAATAAGTGATTAAAAACCTTTTGTCTATATAAAATGAAATCAAACGATAGCGTCGGGAAAAGAGAAAACAATGACATTTATTTATACAGAACTGGTACCCCCTAATAGCAAGGTGATACCAATGTTACACGATACATAATAGGAATATTGCTATGACAAACATGATAATAGGAACAAGAGAGCAAACGCGAAGTAATATTAATCTTAAACATGGGAGAGAGAGAGAGAGAGGGAGAGAGAGAGGCAGAGAGGCCGAGCGAGAGGGAGAGAGAGAGAGAGAGAGAGAGAGAGAGAGGGAGAGAGGGAGAGAGACAGAGAGGCAGAGGGAGAGAGGGAGAGAGGGAGAGAGGGAGAGAGGGAGAGAGAGAGAGCTTATTACGTCACCATGTCGTCTGCGTCAGATCTTCATTCGCAAGGGCCCTAGCCATGAGTGTATCTGACTTTTATACCCCCTATGCCAACCAGAACCCAAAATCCTGTGGTCTCGTTGGTTTAAAGCTGACCACCTGATTGGTTGAAATCTCAAGTCTCTTTACCTAGCCTGCCCACTCTAAAGCTGAAATACTGGTTGCTTTATCAGCAGTGTAACCAGTTCCCGCATTAGCATGCTAAGGGCCCCTGCGGTGTAGACAAAAGATATCTGAGTATCACCTGAAACCTCCCTTATATTCTCAGTAGGCAGTAAAAACTGTCCTTTAGGAACATAACTTGGCATTATATCACAAAATATATATATATATTCCTGTAACATTATATACGGTTACACCCATCCCCCTACATATACATCCATTGGGGCATGGTGCTTTATTTAGTATATGAAATGTTCAAAATATCCACCACAGCGCGCGCGTGCACGTGTGCGCTATCAGCGCTATCCAGGGAGAGGAGCCAGGGTCCCTGTTTCCACCAGGACCCGGGGATGGAAGAGACTTTCTAGGCAACATGACAGAAGGATGCAGCTTCCCTTACAGAGAGCTTACCATCTGCCTGGACTTTTACCATGGAAGGAAATAGTCCCAGAAAAAAAGACGTTCCACAGCGGCCTCTAGTGGACAAACACAGGTACCGCACCTTGTCTTTTTTTTTTTTTTTTTAAAACTTACTCTATGAAAAACATTTCTAGGATTTAGCAGTTTTTTAGGCATATACAGCTATTAGCGGGAATACCGTTAGGTAACAGGCAGAAAGACATATCAGGATTGAGGGCCCCTCAATAGAACCAAGTTCCTGAGGGGCCCCCACTTACCTTTTCCCCGCCGCAGGACTCTGTTTGGTCCACAGGAGCCCAAACTTCACCTCTCACGGCAGGCATTGTACGTAGACCTTCAGGGACCGGGTTCCCAAGGATTCCACTCCCCTGGACCTGTATAGCACCCTGCACAGAAAACATCTTGGTTTTGGGTATGACCAGAGCTCTGGATCCCAGGGTCCAGCCCTCCTAAGAGAGGCGTTACAGGCAAAACCTTGCTCTTCTTTGCAAGGCCCGGGTACCGACCGTTTAGCTATGAAGCCTTTTTGGTCGGATCCAGAATAGCTTGCTAAGGCCCAAAAGAACCTGTACACAAGCCCAGATGAAAACATGTTAACCTTGGCCAACACCTTAGACACTGGCAAAAAACTGAGGTACTCCCGGATGGGAGGGGCTTATATAGGGGAGGGTACTTCCGGTCTTGGAAGTTGCCAGTGCCAGCACCTGAAGGTAATCTATATAACCCACATAGTAATGACTATGTCGTTCTGTGTCCCGTGATGTACGAGAAAGAAATAAAGATCTATATAGAGGAATCAGCATCTCCTTCCTCCTGCTGGTGATCCCTCTAGTGATATAAAGATCTATATAGAAGGATCAGGACCTCCTTCCTCCTGCTGGTGATCCCTCTAGTGATATAAAGATCTATATAGAGGAATCAGGACCTCCTTCCTCCTGCTGGTGATCCCTCTAGTGATATAAAGATCTATATAGAGGAATCAGGACCTCCTTCCTCCTGCTGGTGATCCCTCTAGTGATATAAAGATCTATATAGAGGGATCAGGACCTCCTTCCTCCTGCTGGTGATCCCTCTAGTGATATAAAGATCTATGAATCAGGACCTCCTTCCTCCTGCTGGTGACCCCTCTAGTGTACGACCCTATTTCTCACTTTTGTGTCATCAGCAAAAAGACATACAGTACCTTACCACCAAACCTTCAGGTAGTTCATTACATTACTTGCCTTGTGGGTCATCACTAGTGACTGGTCAGTGGTTCCAGTTCCCAATAAACTCTGTTTCTAACCCACACTCTGATATTTATCCATTAGCCAAGGGTTGAAGCGGACCTTCGGTCATTTTTTCAACTTTCCATCTATTAAATCTTCGGCCCTTGTTGTTGTTTTAACTTTGAGTAGTTAAAGAGGAACCGCAGTCTTCTCACATAAATTGTAATAAAAACATCATTGCCATTCTGAAGCTTCCCTCCAACCACTCTGCATATTATTTTATATATACTGTACTGTGATTCTGTACTTGCCAAATATGGTGCAGGAATCTCCCTCCAGTGAGTCTGGCTGCATCCATTTTAACTGTGGGCAGCTGAAGCTGCTGCCTGTTCATTTCCTGGATTTACACAGAGGCACACCTCCAGCTCTGCAGCTCTCATTGTCCCTGTAGCGCACCCACCTCTCCCCTACCTGCCTTTAACTTTGGCTCCTCGCAGGAAGGGAGAGGCACACCGCACCACAAGCCCCTACCCTCCTGTGTAAAGAGGTTGAGTGGTGTTATTTTTGGGCCTTGTCTGCGGCCAGAGTCAAAGTCCTCCTGAGAATGATTTCCTACCTCTACCTTGGATAGATGCAAGTCCTTGACTTCCCCAGGAACGTGAATGTCCACACTAGCTGAAAGTCCAACTCAATATTTATTTCTCATTTGATAATAAACAGTCTCTTTGATAGAAGAAAGGTTGGAGCAAAAGACACAGGACAGCTTTAAGGTGTGGAGGAGGTCCAGGCACAAACGTAGCTCAAACACTTTTGATTATTCAGGTTTCTCAAACAGCTTTGGCGCATGGTCTCTGCCACAGACCTGGTGAATAGGGCCACTGCCACTGACTGGGTGAATATGGCCACTGCCACTGGCCTGGTGAATATGGCCACTGCCACTGGCCTGGTGAATATGGCCACTGCCACTGACCTGGTGAATATGGCCACTGCCACTGGCCTGGTGAATATGGCCACTGCCACTGACCTGGTGAATATGGCCACTGCCACTGGCCTGGTGAATATGGCCACTGCCACTGGCCTGGTGAATATGGCCACTGCCACTGGCCTGGTGAATATGGCCACTGCCACTGGCCTGGTGAATATGGCCACTGCCACTGGCCTGGTGAATATGGCCACTGCCACTGGCCTGGTGAATATGGCCACTGCCACTGGCCTGGTGAATATGGCCACTGCCACTGACCTGGTGAATATGGCCACTGCCACTGACCTGGTGAATATGGCCACTGCCACTGACCTGGTGAATATGGCCACTGCCACTGGCCTGGTGAATATGGCCACTGCCACTGGCCTGGTGAATATGGCCACTGCCACTGGCCTGGTGAATATGGCCACTGCCACTGGCCTGGTGAATATGGCCACTGCCACTGGCCTGGTGAATATGGCCACTGCCACTGGCCTGGTGAATATGGCCACTGCCACTGGCCTGGTGAATATGGCCACTGCCACTGGCCTGGTGAATATGGCCACTGCCACTGGCCTGGTGAATATGGCCACTGCCACTGGCCTGGTGAATATGGCCACTGCCACTGGCCAGGTGAATATGGCCACTGCCACTGGCCAGGTGAATATGGCCACTGCCACTGGCCTGGTGAATATGGCCACTGCCACTGGCCTGGTACACTGTAGTTTTCTTCTTAGAACATGGTCCTTAAGGAGAAGATGTCCCCCCAGAGAGTCAACAGACCCCTTCCTTCACCGTGACCACCGCACCGGTCCCTCGGAATGGATCCTCCCTTCTCTTAGGGCGCGGGTCCCCTCGCAAGGCGGCACCCTGGACTCCTCGATCCCTAGTAGGCCCCAGCCGAAGGTGCTGGGCCTTTCCCGAGACTCCCTGGGTCTCCATACCCAGGAGGACAGGATGGCAGGATAGTACCTCACCCCAGGCCAAAAGCGCCTGGGATGGAACAGGAACACGGCCTCCGGGCCTAGGGCACCCGGAGCTGACCCTCACTCACCCCCAGGCTGAAGGTGCCTGGGCGTGAATGCAACCCGATCAGGATCAGGAGAGGTTTACCCCTTTTATATCCTCTCCCGGCATGCACAGCAGGTTCCCCGCCCCGCTGCACGGCTGCCGAGAAGGGTCATAAAAGGCACAGCACTGTATTGTTGGTTCAACCCTGGCCTACGGTGGCAGCGCCACCTGCAGGCCACAGGGAACTGCACACCAATAGTTCTCCCGAGGACAGAATGGTCCATAAACCCTTACAAAATTATGGTGTCTGAGCCCAATTACCACTTAAATTGACCACCCCGCTACATCCCTCTTATGACTCGTCCCCCATCCCTTCCTGACAAACTCTCACGAGAGTGAGAGAGAGAGAGCTGTGCATGATGTCATAAGCCTAGGCTAATGACCAGACAGGAAGTGGGCTGTATAAGGTATTTACTGGCAGGAAAAAAAAGGTTTTACTATCCAAAGTTAAAACAACAACAAGGGCAGAAGATTTATTAGATGGAAAGATGAAAAAATGACTGCCAGTAAATCCCTTATACAGCCCACTTCCTGTTTCTTGTCTGGTCATTAGCCTAGGCTTAGGATATCATGCCCAGCTCTCTCTCTCTCGTGAGAGTTTGCCAGGAAAGGGGGGGAGTCATAAGAGGGCCAATGAGAGCTCCAGAGATGGAGGTGTGTGTCTGTGTAAATCCAGGAAGTGAACAGGCAGGAGCTTCAGCTGCCCACAGTTAAAATGGCTGCAGCCAGACTCAGTGGAGGGAGATTTCTGCAGCATATTTGGCACAGTACAGAATCACAGTATATATATAAAATAATATGCAAAGTGGTTGGAGGGAAGCTTCAGAATGGCAAAGATGTTTTTATTACAAATTATGTGCAGTTCCTCTTTAAGTCCTGGCTTGTACAACTTTTTATGATATCATTACACGGAACTGTATCTAATGCTTTGCCTCAAGGTGGGCGATGTCCATGGCACCATCCTGGTCCAAAACATTTGTGATATGACAATAAAGACTTCAAGGGGCCAATAAAACTAGAACAAAAACAAGGTCTTCCATAAATCATACAGTGATAGGAAAAAAGACTTTCACAGTGATAAATATCTACGTTTACAAGCCAAGAAGTGGGGGAGAGTTGAAGTTTTACAGATTTATCACAAAACCTTAGGTGCAATTTCTGGGACAACAGACAGTTAAAAGAGGTTGTAAACTCTTCCATATACCCAATGAAGGGACTATCCTCAGGTGATACACAGAGATTAAACAAATCCTCCTACATAAGCTGTACCTGTTTATCTGCAGTCTTCTCTTCGTCTGTTCAAAGTCCAGAATTTTTAAAGCTTTTCTGAGAGTTCATAAAAAAGGGGGCGGAGAGCTCACTCAGTGAGAAGAGCTCTGAGAGGTGATTGGAGAGAAGACACACACCCTCCACACAGCACACAAGAACACAATTGAGGCTGTCAATCTGTTGGAGATCCCTCCCCTGTCACCATTTTTCTCTTGGTGTCAGGAAAACTTGTCAGAAACGATTCATGCTAATGGCAGAGGAACGAAACGGCAGACAGAAATCATACTTCTGGACAGTCGGAATTTCCGACAACAAATGTTCGATGGGAGCTTGTTGTCGGAAATTCCGACCGTGTGTAGGCCCCATCGGACATTTGCTGTCGGAATTTCCGACAACAAAATGTTTGAGAGCAGGTTCTCAATTTTTCCGACAACAAAAGTTCTTGTCGGAAATTCCGATCGTGTGTATCCAATTCCGACGCACAAAAATCCATGCTCGGAATCAATTTGACGCATGCTCAGAATCATCGTACTTAAAGCGTGGTTCCGGGCATAATTTATTTTTTTGCAAGCTAAAATGAATCATCACATTAAATAGTCCCTAAAACATATTAATAGCTCCCCAATCGTTCCAGAAATCATTGCAAACACTTCCCTTATATCCTCCAGCTCATGTTGTGGCCGTATCCATCATATGTGTGGGCATGTGAAGCCCAGTTCCTTTTTCTTCCTGGTTTTCAGGGAGAGGTGCATGCTGGGCGATTTTTAGGCACAGTAATGCCCAGAGACTCCTGGGAAATGAGTGTAATTTCCCAGGAGGCAATGGGGTCTTAGGACAGTAAGTTGAACCACCTAGGACCAGGAACTGGGCAGATTACGAAATCTGCCTAGTAACAGCCAGATAGAAGTGAGTAAAACATTATTATTATTTTTATTTTCTTACATTAACCACTTCAGATCCGCGCTATAGCCGAAAGACGGCTGCAGCGCGGACCTTAACTGCCGAGTGGACGTCCCCAGGACGTCCTTGTATTACACTCTCCCCGCGCGCATCAGGGAAAATCTGTGTTGGCCGTGTCCCTTGGACACAGCCAATCACAGATCGTGCTGAATGGCCAATCACAGAGGCCATTCAGCACTCGATCTCACTGCCCAATGAGAGATGATCTCAAATGTAAACATATGAGATCATCTCTCATTGCCGGCTTTCTCTCCTCACACAGAGACAACGTGTGAGGAGATTGAGAGATCTGTGCTGCTGCTGCTGTCAGTTATAGTGAGTGAACACAAATCCACAGTAAAAAACAGTGCCCTCTTGCCAGTCCCATATCTGCCAGTGCCCTCTCCCGTGCCATCTGCCCGTGCCATCTGCCATAAGTGCCACGTATCTGTGTCATCAGTGCCACGTATCAGTGCCACGTGTCTTCAGTGCCAACAATGGCTAGAAGATTATTTTCAGCCGAGGAGGCATACAATATTCTTGCGGCCGACGAGAGCAACGGGGAGCTCTCCGATTCGGATTCCTCCGCAAGTTCAGACTATGAGCCTGACTATGAGTCTGACGTGGACTACGAGCCTGTCCTAAGCAGTGGAACACTGACAACCTCAGAAGAGGAGGAGGAGGAGGAGGAGGAGGAGGAGGAGGAGGAGGGCCCGCCCGCCAGACGAAGGCGTTCTGCTGAGGAGGCAGTGCCATCCACCAGCACCGCAGTGCCATCCACCAGCACTGCAGTGCCATCCACCAGGCAAGCAAGGCCACGTACCAGTGGGGTGTCATCTCAGTCCCAAAGGGTTAGGTCCCATGCCAGCCTTCCCTATTCCCTTCAGAACCCCTTGTGGCTTCCTCCTAATTCAGGAGAAGCCAACATTCCCCCTTTCACTGCCCAGCCAGGAGTCCAGGTGGACACAGAAAATTTTGCCCCTACTGACTTTTTCAATTTAATTTTCACTGACGACATGCTTGCATCAATTGTGGCCCAGTGCAACCTATACGCCCAACAGTTCATAGCAAGCAACCCAACGTCCTATTATGCCCGTCCCTACCAGTGGAGAGCCCTTACAGTGGAGGAGTTTAGAATGTTTTTGGGCCTCACATTCTGCATGGGACTAAAAACGGAAAAAATCAAGTGCGTTCATATTGGTCATCCCGCCCCATCTACCATATGCCCATCTTTTCCTCAGTAATGCCCAGGTCCCGATATCTAATGATTATGAGATTCCTACACTACAACGACAATACCCAGTGCCCTCCCCGAAATGACCCAAATTTTGATAAGCTTTATAAAATTCGGCCGCTACTAAATTATTTTTCTGAAACCTTCCCCCAGTTGTTTACCCCAGACAAACACATATGCGTGGATGAGTCCCTAATAAAATTTTCTGGCAGGCTGGGCATAAAACAATTTATACCCAGCAAAAGGGTCCGCTATGGGGTGAAGCTCTATAAACTGTGTGACCGAGAAACTGGGTATGTGTATGGCTTCATCATATATGAAGGGAAGGACACCGAACTGAACCCCCCTAATTGCCCAATCTACATTGGAACCAGTGGGAAAGTAGTTTGGGAACTCATAAACCCACTTCTGGAGAAAGGCTACCACTTGTATGTGGACAATTTCTATACGTAAGTTTGCCCCTGTTCCGAAACCTACATAGAATGAAGACTTCAGCATGCGGCACCGTAAGGGCGAACCGGAAGGGCTTTCCTCAAAGCCTGGTCACCAAAAAATTGAAAAGAGGGGAGACGGCGAGTTTGAGGAATGAGGAAATTTTGGCTGTGAAGTGGAGGGACAGAAGAGATGTCTACGTGCTTTCTTCCATCCACAACAATGAATTTGTTGAAATCACCAGGAGGAATGGCCAGATACAAAAACCCAAATGCATCTACGATTACAATAAGTTCATGGGGGGTGTCGACTTCAACGACCAGATGCTCGAACCCTACCTTTCCACAAGAAGAACATACCAGTGGTATAAGAAAGTTTCCATTTATTTATTTAATTTGGCCATGTACAACTCATATGTAATATATAAAAAATCCACTATAAGACCCAAATCCTTCCTTTTCTTCCAGGAGGAAATCACCACTGCCCTTATATCAGGGCTCGACAAACCCCGGGCGCCAGGTCGCCATTGCGACTAGAATTAGCGACCTGGCGCCTGGGGCAGCACAGCTGGGGTATCCTGTGTCTCCGTGGAAACCCCCTCCGCGCCGCGGGATCGCGTCGGCCCGCACCGGCCAGTAATTGAGGCCGCGGCTTTGCGGCCTTCTGCAGGCCTATGCTTCCTTCTGTGGTCTAGCGCCATCTTGTGGTGGCCGTTGGTATTGCAACCAGCAATGCTAATGAGTTTCCCTGTCTGTTTTCCCTGCCATCTCCTTCCCTCTAATTAGAACCCCCAAACATTATATATATTTTTTATTCTAACACCCTAGAGAATAAAATGGCGGTTCGTTGCAGTACTTTCTGTCACACCGTATTTGCGCAGCGGTCTTACAAGCGCCCTTTTTTGGGAAAAAAATTGGATTTTTGTACTCACCGTAAAATCCGTTTCTCTGACGTCCATGGACCGACGCAGCTCTCATACCGATTACATGTGGGTATATGTCCCTGCTCGCAGGAGAAGACCTAGGCAGAATGTTAGAGGTTAAAACATTCTAGAACAAGCCAGAGCTGAACAGCCCCGCCCAGGGGGCGGTCCCTCCGGACATTACCCTCCCACCTGCAGCTAGCAGCCTCAGTTCGTAACAAAGCAGTACAAACTTAAAGGAAGGGTGGGTGCTGCGTCGGTCCATGGACGTCAGAGAAACGGATTTTACGGTGAGTACAAAAATCCTATTTTCTCTTATCGTCCATGGACCGACGCAGCTCTCATACTGATTACATGTGGGACGTCCCAAAGCAGTATAAGAAAAGGGTGGGAGCAAAAAAAGTAAGGAACAACCAAAACTTCACTCCAAACCAGCAGAGCCCCTCAACGGAGGAGTTGCAACATTAGACAGCGGCCTGCAACACTTTGCGGCCGAAGGAAGCATCCGAAGATGCAGCCACATCAACCTTGTAGAACTTTGAAAAGGTATGAACGGACGACCAGGTCATCGCCTTGCACAATTGTGCAACCGACGCTTGATGTCGGAAGGCCTGGGAAGCACCAATTGCCTTGGTGGAATGTGCCACAACCGGAAAGGGAGGCGCCCGCCCCTTAAGGGCATAGGCCTGTATGACGGTCTGCCTGATCCACCTAAAGACGGTGGCAGACGACACCGCTCGGCCCTGTTTTGGACCAGACACAGATTTCCGAATGGAAACAGTAGCAGACAGGTACACTCGTAAGGCTTGTACCCATCTTAATGTATGAAGCGCAAACTCTCAGGGATGCGATGGGTGAGGACACAAGGACGGAAGAACAATGTCCTTCTTAAGGTGAAAGGCCTCAGAAAAGAAGGATGGTCGTGGGCGCAACACCAACATATCCTTATGGAGGACCAAGTAAGGCGACTTGCCAGACAAGGCCGCCAACTCAGACACCCGTCTAACCGAAGCAATGGCCACTAAGGCCAACTTCCGAGACAAGGCCAAGAGAGGAATCTCTCTGATATTCTCAAAGGGATGTTCTTGGAGAACCGAGATGCATCAGAATCAGATCCCAAGTAGGGAGAGGAGGCTTGACCGGGGGGATCACATGGCGAACCCCCTGCACAAAAGGTGCTAATCAAGGAATGGCCCGGTAGCGGTCGTTGAAAAAGACAGCCCGGGTCGAAATCCGACCCTCAAAAAAGGTATGCAAGGCCAGCTTTTGGGTCACACCACGCTGTAAGAACAGCAAAATCCTGGGAACGGAATACATCCGAGGATGCCACTCAAGTTCCTTGCACATAGCGATGTAAGCCTTCCAGGTACGGTGAGATATCTTTCTGGAGGAAGATTCCCGTGTCAACAACATAGAAGAGATGACCGAATACAAGAGAACTCGGTCCTTTAGCACCTGGCTTTAAACAGCCATGCCATTAAAGCCAAGGACTGTAAAGCAGGATGAAGTATGCTCTGCGAAGCCGGCGAGGCAACAACAGTAGCAGAGGGTAATCATATATCAGGCGATACTGCCCCCACGGGCTTCCAACGCGTCTAACGCATCCGCCCAGGGGTCCCTGGACCTGACCACGATCTTGCCACCTTGCGAGTGAGTCGAGAGGCCACAAAGTCCACTTCCGGTGCCCCACCTCCGGTAAAGAAGGTGGAAACACCTCCGGATGCAAGGACCCTTCGCCTGCAATGCACACGGCCGACAGGACTGTCTTGCAGCGAGATGTATGAAAATCCCAGAGACTCTGCAATGTATCGGAGAAGGGAGGCCCCAGTGTACAGGGTGCCTCAAATGTTGGCCAATAAAGGCAACTTGACGGAACTTCCCTAGAAACTCGGTCAGAGGACTAGTACCTCAGCCTCCACAGGTGGCGCAAACCCACCCCGGGCACAGAGACCCTAAAGGCTAAAGCAGTTGTAGTGCACCTGCTAGACGACTGATGGATGAAGCAGAGGCTTTTGCCCAGTCATTGAGCTACAAAAAATGCCAGAGACGCAGCTACTAACGGGCGCAACGCCAACCCCAGCCTGGCGAACACAGTCCAAGCCAGCGCTTCCGATCACCACTGAAAGCAGGTGGAAAGTGATACCCCTGAAACCAGGGATCCTTGTGACAATGCTCCATCCAGCAGCTACCCATGGATAGGTGCTGATTGTGCAAACACATAGTTTATACTATGTATTGCGTCAAACGCACAAATGGAGAGTGTGGGAGGAAACCCACCCAGCCACAAAGAGCATAATACCACCACATACGGCGTATGTAGTTTAGTATTTGTGGATAAACCTATTAAACGCGTATATACTGTGCCAGCGACGAAGGCGCGCACATCATCGGGGCCTGGACGTAAACCAGCCACGCAGATTGCGTACACAACCATGTAGGTATGTTAGCCTGCGAATAAACAAATTGCACATGTTTATACTGTGCATAGCGCTGAGAATGCGCACACCATTGGAACGCAGGGGAGAAACCTGAGCACCCGGATGAAACCCATGCAGACTGCATACGCATACCATGTATGGTATTATAGTATGTGTGCTAAACATTTTGCACAAGCCCATGTGTGCATAGCACCGAAGGCGCGCACACTGTTGGCGCGTGGGAGGAACCGAAGTACCCCACGCATACTCCGAGAATGCAATACCTACAGCTACTGTAAATGTATTTAGTGTAGTGTATAGACATAATGTGTATGTTTACATCGTGTATTGCACCAAAGGCATGCATGTCATGTAGCATAGGCAGAAACCCACGCAGACTGCATACGCATACCGTGTAGGTATTATAGTGTGTGCGCTAAACATTTTGCACAAGCTCATGTGTGCATAGCACCGAAGGCGCGCACACCGTTGGCGCGTGGGAGGAACCGAAGTACCCCACGCATACTCAGAGAATGCAATACCTACAACTACTGTGAATGTATTTAGTGTAGTGTATAAACATAATGTGTATGTTTACATTGTGTATTGCACCAAAGGCATGCATGTCATGTAGCGTGGGCGGAAACCCACGCAGACTACAAAGACATACCGGGTAGGTATGTTAGTATGTGGATATCCAATCGCACAAATTTAGACTGTGCATAGCGCCGAAGCGCCCATACCAATGGAGTGTGGGAGGGAACCGGAGTACCCGAAGGAAAACCACACAGACTGCCTACACATACCGTGTAGGTATTATAGCATGCGTGATAAACACTGAACATGTTTAACTGTGCAGAATGCCAAAGGCGCACATACCGTCAGCGCGTGGGAGGAAACCGGAACACTCAGAAGAACTCCACGCAGACAGCACACAGATACCGTGTAGGAATGATAGCATGTGAATGAACATATTGCACATGTTTATGCTGTGCATTTCCATTGGAGCGTGGGGGGAAACCGGAGTACCCGGAGGAACCCCACGCAAACAGTATACCCATACTGTAAACATGTATAATATGTGCAATAAACACATTGAACATGTCTATACTGTGCAGAGAGCCGAAGCGCACATACCATGAGAGTGCGGGAGGACACCGGAGCCCCCGCCAACCCAGAGAGTATGATACATACATATACTGTGAATGTATCTGGAGTCGTGCATAAACATATTTTGTACGTTTATATCATGTATGGCACTGAAACACAGCATTGGAACGTGGGGACAGCCACGCAGACACAGAGACCAATAACACATACATACACTGTGAATGTATGCAGTGTAGAGGTATAGGATGAGTTTAAATTATGGCGCAGAGGCGCATAATCTTCTCTGTATCATTCCAACCTGCTTGACTGTGCTGCTGAAGCAGCATGCAGGTAACAGGTAACCTCTGATCCTCAGACCGTGTGTCTGTCAGAGCTCAAATCATTCCCCAGGAAATGGCGGGAAATGTTACCTCAGGTATCACACACAAGGCTCACAGGGATTAGAGACATAAATGAATAAAGTCCTCCCTCATCCATGCTGCTCTTGAGGCAGTGTGAGGAAAACAGTGAGGAAACTGTGTAAAAGAAAAGCTTGTCACAGCAATTCCAGCCTGAGTGTGTTTCTCACATCATCAATGAGATCACTTACAAGCACCCTGTCATTCACTGACACAGAACTGGAGTCTTCCTCACAAGGGAATGTCCTGTTCATAAACATTAAATATTCAGAGGTAGGGTCCTGAGCATACTAGCTAGGCCCATATCTGACTCAGAGCACCCCTTCAGTAAAGATTTTTGTGGGGGGGAGGGGGCTTATAGCTCCTTTTGCTCGCACACCGCTTCCATTCTGACAGGAATGATTCCAGGACTGCTGACAACTGGTCCATAAGGACCGCAGGTGCAGGAAACATATGAACATGTTTAACTGTGCAGCACTGCCAGTTGCCCCAGGCAATGTGGAGAGCAGGTGTATCAGACTCCATAACGCCACCCTCTGAGACCTTATACACTATACAGTGAATATACAGTCCACCCACTGGCTACGCTGAGGCTGAGGAGGGGATACCCGGGAGGACCCACCAACCCTTAACCACTTAACGACCGCCCACCGCCGATTTACGTCGGCAGAATGGCACGGACAGGCAGAATCACGTAGATCTACGTGATCGCCTTTGTGCAGTTGGGGGGTCCATCCGGACCCCCCTTCACTGCAGTGAGCGGCCGTTAAGTGTTCGGGAGCGATCAGGCATGAGGGGGGGGCGCTCGATTCCGCCCCCCCCTCGCGATCGCTCCCGGCCAATGAAAATGCTTCCTCCGCCATGTGATGTAAACAAGGCTGGAGGAAGTCATGTCATCTCCCTCGCCGCGGTCTTTCCGTTCCCGGCGCCGAGCAGAGAAGAAGCAGGTTAGTGCACCAACAGTCCACTGACACGTAGGTACACATAGGCACACAAATCACCCCCCAGTCACCCCCAGATCACCCCCCAGGTCACCCCAAAGCCCCCAATCACAGTGTCACTGATTGCAGTGATCATTTATTTTACTGATCACTGCATTTAGTGTCATCTGTGATTGTAAAAAGTTGCAGGGCAGTTAGGATTAGGCCCCTTTAGGTCCAGGGTAGCCCCCTAACCCCCCCTAATAAAGGTTTAACCCCTTGATCACCCCCCAGGTAACCCTTTCACCCCCTAACTTCAGCGTCACTAAGCAATTGTTTTTCCGATCGCTGTATTCGTGTCGCTGGTGTTTTAGATAGGCAGTTATTTTTTTTTAGGTTCGCCGCAGGTTTTTATTAGTGTCAGGTACCCCCATATATTATTTTAACCCCCTGATTGCCCCTAGAGTTAACCCTTTCACCAGTGATCGCCGTATAAGCGTCACTGGTGTCACTGGTTAGCCAGTAAGTTATTTAGTTATTTAGGTTACCCGTCAGGTTTTTATATAGTGTCAGGTACCCCCATATTTAACCTAATAAAGGTTTTAACCCCCTGATTGCCCCTAGTTAACCCTTTCACCAGTGATCACCATATAAAGGTTACGGGTGACGCTGGTTGATTAGTTTGCTTTTTATAGCATCAGGGCACCCGCCGTATATAACCCAATAAAGGTTTAACCCCCCTGATCGCCCGGCGGGTGAGATCAATTAGGTTTTAGCGCCAGAGAGGGTCTGCGTCGCCCCAGGCAGTGTTAGGTTAGTGACAGTAACGCTAACACCCACGCGCAAAGCATACACCCCCCTTAGTGGTATAGTATCTGATCAGATCTATACTAGCATCCCCAGCGGTTTAGGGTTCCCAAAAACGCAGTGTTAGCGGGATCAGCCCAGATACCTGCTAGCGCCTGCGTTTAGCCCCTCCGCCCAGCCCAGCCCAGCCCAGCCCACCCAAGTGCAGTATCAATCGATCACTGTCACTTACCAAACACAACACACATAACTGCAGCGTTCGCAGTGCTTGGTTTTTGGGGCCCTGTACGCGGCTAGGCTCCCAAAAAGTCCCACACATGTGGTATCCCCGTACTCAGGAAAAGCAGCAGAATGTATTTTGGGGTGCAATTCCACATATAACCATGGCATGTGTGAGCAATATATCATTTAGTGACAACTTTTTGTACATTTTTTTTTTCTTTTTGTCATTATTCAATCATTTGGGACAAAAAAAAAAATATTCAATGGGGTCAACATGCCTCTCAGCAAATAGCTTGGGGTGTCTACTTTCCAAAATGGGGTCATTTGGGGGGGTTTTGTGCCATCTTGGCATTTTATGGCCTTCAAAACTGTGATAGGTAGTGAGGAGTGAAATCAAAAATGTATGCCCTTAGAAACCTTGAAGGCGGTGCTTGGTTTTTGGGGTCCCGTACGCGGCTAGGCTCCCAAAAAGTCCCACACATGTGGTATCCCCGTACTCAGGAGAAGCAGCAGAATGTATTTTGGGGTGTAATTTCACATATGCCCATGGCATGTGTGAGCAATATATCATTTAGTGACAACTTTGTGCAAAAAAAAAAAAAGTTTGTCATATTCCCGCAACTTGTGGCAAAATATAAAATATTCCATGGACTGAACATGCCTCTCAGTAAATAGCTTGGGGTGTCTACTTTCCAAAATGGGGTCATTTGGGGGGTTTTGTGCTATTTTGGCATTTTATGGCCTTCGAAACTGTGATAGGTAGTGAGGAGTGAAATCAAAAATTTGCGCCCTTAGAAATCCTGAAGGCGGTGCTTGGTTTCCGGGGTCCCGTACGTGGCTAGGCTCCTAAAAAGTCCCACACATGTGGTATCCCCGTACTCAGGAGAAGCAGCAGAATGTATTTTGGGGTGCAATTCCACATATAACCATGGCATGTGTGAGCAATATATCATTTAGTGACAACTTTTTGTAATTATTTTTTTATTTTATTTTTTTGTCATTATTCAATCACTTGGGACAAAAAAAAAAAAATATTCAATGGGCTCAACATGCCTCTCAGCAATTTCCTTGGGGTGTCTACTTTCCAAAATGGGGTCATTTGGGGGGGTTTTGTACTGCCCTGCCATTTTAGCACCTCAAGAAATGAGATAGGCAGTCATAAATTTAAAGCTGTGTAAATTTCAGAAAATGTACCCTAGTTTGTAAACGCTATAACTTTTGCGCAAACCAATAAATATACGCTTATTGACATTTTTTTTACTAAAGACATGTGGCTGAATACATTTTGGCCTAAATGTATGACTAAAATTGAGTTTATTCGATTTTTCTTATAACAAAAAGTAGAAAATATCTTTTTTTTTCAAGATTTTCGTTCTTTTTCCATTTATATCGCAAAAAATAAAAATCGCAGAGGCAATCAAATACCATTAAAAGAAATCTCTATTTGTGGGAAGAAAAGGACGCAAATTTTATTTGGATACAACATTGCATGTCCGCACAATTTACAGTTAAAGCAGCGCAGTGCCGAATCCCAAAAACAGGCTTGGTCCTAATGGCCCGAAATGGTCCGGGGCTTAAGTGGTTAAGGACAGCTCAGTCTGTGAGGAGATTGTGAGGGGATTCGCGCCGCCGCCAGAAATAAATGCGCGGCGGCCACAAGAAAATGGCCGCCGGCCGCAGCTATAACTGCGCCACTGAACGCCAAGATGGCCGCCGAGCGCAAAATTCAAAGCTCTAATGCGCGCCAATGGCGCACGCAATAACCACCTCAAACAGCGCCAATGGCGCACGCAATAACCACCTCAAATAGCACCAATGGTGCACGCACTAATCACCTCACACACCAGAAAAAACTGCAGACATGAGCGCCCAGCCAGGCCAGAGTGACCCCCAAGCACCCCACAGCACAGCACCAGTACAGGGTGTAGAGAGCAGCATAACAGGGGGTAGACAGGGAGAAACCCCCACACAAAGAAACACAGCCAGCATGTACTCACCTGCAGTAGGAGAGACTACTTACCCGTCCCTTTCAGGGACCCACTGGCTTGTTTCAGACAGACCTATCACAGAGTCGTACTGAGTAGCTGTCGGCCCGGTCCACCGCGAGAGATACAGTCAGTCAAGTACTGTTCAATCTTGAGAGGACCGCGGGAGCATGAAAGCAACCCGGCCACCCTGGAGTCATGGGGTATGTCGTGAACTGAGTCTCACGCACGCAAGGCGAGGATCAGCACGCTCGATGGTCGGACAGGGAAGACTACGAGGATACTAGTGTACCCAACCTGTTGCCCAGCCGACAGTTGATTGAAGGTCTCAAAAACAAAATAATAAAATTCCCAAAGGAATAAAAATCAAAAGTAAAATCTTCCAGGAGACTGGCTCCTGAGAGCCACGTCTTCTCCTTCTGCTAGGCAGAAAAAAACTGAGGCTGCTAGCTGCAGGTGGGAGGGTAATGTCCGGAGGGACCGCCCCCTGGGCGGGGCTGTTCAGCTCTGGCTTGTTCTAGAATGTTTTAACCTATAACATTCTGCCTAGGTCTTCTCCTGCGAGCAGGGACATATACCCACATGTAATCAGTATGAGAGCTGCGTCGGTCAATGGACGATAAGAGAAATACACTTTTTTTTAATAAAAAAATAAGACAACAGTAAAGTTAGCCCAGTTTTTTTTTTTTATACTGTGAAAGATAATGTTACGCCGAGTAAATTGATACCCAACATGTCACACTTAAAAATTGCGTCCGCTCGTGGAATGGCGACTAACTTTTACCCTTTAAAATCTCCATAGGCGACGTTTAAAAAATTCTACAGGTTGCATGTTTTGAGTTACAGAGGAGGTCTAGGGCTAGAATTATTGCTCTCGCTCTACCGATCGCGGCGATACCTCACGTGTGGTTTGAACACCGCTTTCATATGCGGGCGCTACTCATGTATGCGTTCGCTTCTGCGTGCAAGCTCGGCGGTACGGTGCGCGTTCCTGGCTCCTAACTTTTTTAGCTGGCTCCTAGATTCCAAGCAAATTTGTCAAGCCCTGCCTTATATACCCGAACAGCCCACCAGTAAACATTAGATCCGATGTCATTAGCCGACTCTCTGAGCGCCACTTCCCAGATAAAATCCCTCCCAGACCAACAGGCCAAAAACGCCAGAAAAAATGTCGGGTGTGCTCCAAAAGAGGAGAGAGAAGAGACACCATTTATTATTGTTCCCAATGTCCTTCAGAACCAGGCCTCTCCATGATTGATTGTTTCCGCCGTTACCATACCAAAATAAATTATTAGTTCACTTCCTGCCATTTATCTTTAGACCCCTTATGCATCTGCTTTCTCTGTAACTGACCCTGGCTTGTTTTTCGACCACGCTTCTGCCTACCGATTCTGTTTATACCTCTGCCTGATCTGGAACTGACCCTGGAATGTTTGACCACGCTTCTGCCTACCAATTCTGTACATACCTCTGCCTGATCTGGAACTGACCCTGGAATGTTTGACCACGCTTCTGCCTACCAATTCTGTACATACCTCTGCCTGATCTGGAACTGACCCTGGAATGTTTGACCACGCTTCTGCCTACCGATTCTGTTTATACCTCTGCCTGATCTGGAACTGACCCTGGAATGTTTGACCATGCTTTTTGCCTGCCTCTTGGACTGATCTTTTACCCTGCCAGTGGACTAGTGGGATTCATAACACAGGGGTCTCACATATGTGAGGGGCTCCAGAATTGATTTTCTGGATGAAGAAAACAATTGTTTTTGTTTTCTCATTCCTAGATTAGGGTCTGGAGACTCGTAGGCTTCAAAGAGATTTGGGTGGGAGAATCCTCTACCCCTGTCCCCATTCAGTCCAGAACGAGGCCCTACTTCTGCCTGCTGCCTGTAGGACCTATGCCATCATGCCTCTGCCTGTTGCATGAACTGACCACACCACATGGACCTGCCTACTATCAGGACCAATATTTTGGCACTGCTGACAATCTCTGCTTGCACTGACCCTGGACTGTATATAACAAAAAGACTGTTAACTATTGGAGTACTGCAGAATGCTCACCAGCTGCCTGTACGAACTATGGACAGTATTCCTGCCTGTTGCCTGGACAATTGCATTCGCTTTTGCTGACCAAGTCCCTGCCTGTTGCCTGAACCAGTGCTATCCTCCTGCGGACAACTGCGCTTCTAAAACAGGTAATCTTTTGTTTACCATTTGCTCAGCAGAATGTATTTTGGGGTGTAATTCTTGGTATGTGCATGTTATGTGTCCCTAGAACACCTGATGGTGTTCCTTGCATTTTGGGCCACTGTATGTGGCCAGGCTGTGTAAAAGTCTCACACATGTGGTATCGTCATACTCAGGAGGAGTAGCAGAATGTATTTTGGGGTGTAATTTTTGCTATGTGCATGCTATGTGTTGGAAATATCTTATAAATGGACAACTTTGCGTAAAAAAAAATGCGTTTTCATTTTTTTCCCCACATTTTCCCAAAACTTCTGGAAAAAAATTAAACATTCAAAAGACTCATTATGCCTCATAGATTATACGTTGGGGTGTTAGCTTTCCAAAATGGGGTCACTTTGTGGGCGTTTCCATTGTCCTGGTGCTCCAGGGCCTTCAAAAGTGTAATAGGTGGTTGACAAATTAGATGTGTAATTTATGCTCCTAGAACGCCTGACGGTGCTACTTCAATGTTGGGCCTCTGTATGTGGCCAGGCTGTGTAAAAGTCTCACACATGTGGTATCGTTATACTCAGGAGGAGTAGCATAATGTATTTTGAGGTGTCATTTTTGCTATGTACATGCTATGTGTTGGCAATATCTTATAAATGGACAACTTTGCGTAAAAAACTTCAGGAAAAAAATGAACCATTCAAAAGACTCATTATGCCTCATAGATTATACGTTGGGGTGTTAGATTTCCAAAATGGGGTCACTGTGTGGGCGTTTCCATTGTCCTGGTGCTCCAGGGCCTTCAAAAGTGTAATAGGTGGTTGAGAAATGAGATGTGTAATTTATGCTCCTAGAATGCCTGAAGGTGCCATTTCAATATTGGGCCTCTGTATGTGGGCAGGCTGTATAAAAGTCTCACACATTTGGTATCGCCATACTCAGGAGGAGTAGCAGAATGTATTTTGGGGCGTCATTTGTGGTATACACATGCCATGTGAGAGAAATAACCTATTACAATGACAATTTTGTGGAAAAAATAAAAAAATAAAAAAAAATCTTCATTTTGCAAAGAATTGTGGGAAAAAATTACAACATCAAAAACCTCACGATGCATCTTACTAAATACCTTGGAATGTCTAATTTTAAAAAAGGGGTCATTTGGGGGGTATTTGTGCTTTGCTGGCTTGTTCGGGTCGTAAGAAATTAGATAGGCCACCAGTACATTAGGTGTGATCAATTGTTTATGATCCGCACCACAGCTTGTAGACTCTATAACTTTCACAAAGACCAAATAATATCCACTAATTTGGGTTATTTTTACCAAAGATATGTAGCAGTATAAATTGTGGCCAAATTTTATAAAGAAAAATTCATAATTTGCAAAATTTTATCACATAAACTAAAAAAAAGCCTTTTTTTTTCAAAATTTGCCGTATTTTTTCATTTATAGCGCAAAAAATAAAAAACCCAGAGGTGATCAAATACCACCAAAAGAAAGCTCTATTTGTATGAAAAAAAGGACAAAAAAATCATTTGGGTACAGTGTTACATGACTGAGTAATTGTCATTCAAAGTGTGAGAGCACCGAAAGCTGAAAATTGGTCCGGGCACGAAGGGGATTTAGTGCCCAGTTATCAAGTGGTTAAAGGCAAGCTGTTAATAGAAAGTTAATTTTTAGGATGCAACTCCGCTTTAATTTTTCTCGGCTCTTCGTAGTGTTGTACGTCTCCGCGTTCTTGATGTTCGGAATTTCCAAGCAACATTTGTGTGACCGTGTGTGTGCACGCAAGACAAGTTTGAGCGAAAATCAGGCGGAAAAAAAAAACCCACGGTTTTGTTGTCGGAAATTCCGATCGTCTGTACGCGGCATTAGTGTTATTGGATTAATATTACACCATAGAGGGATAGGCTTTGTTCTTATTTCATGTCTGAGGTTTACAACCACTTTAACTACTACGTGCCTACCACCTGACGCAGATGTACTGCGGTAAGGTGGCTCGGCTGCGCAAATCGCCGTACCAGTACGGCAATTTGTGCACTAGCATTCGTGGGCGCACCCCGATTGGCCAGCTGGGAGCCAATCAGCGGGTCCGGCGGGCTCGATGTCTGCCCACGATCGTTCCCCGCAGTGACAGAATGGGGATCTGCCGAAGTTAACAAGGCAAATTTCCGTTCTGTCAGGGGATGACACTGTCTTTCTGCTGTGCTTTCCCCAGTCACACCGTCCCCCATACAGTTAGTAATCACAAACAGGGAACACATTTAGACCCCTTTCACACTGGAGGCATTTTAGCGCTAAAAATAGCGCCTGTAAAGCGCCTGAAAAACATCTTCCCTGCCACCCCAGTGTGAAAGCCTGAGTGCCATGCGCTGGCAGGACGTTAGAAAAAAAACTCCTGCAAGCCAGTAGTGTATTTGGGTTTTGTGCTGCCCTAGGCCTGACTAAACGTGTGCACCCCCTAATTTAAATATGACCCACCCCTTCCTGTCAAGGCCACACCCCTTTCTGTTTAAGACCCGCCCTGAAATTTTTGAGTGGGGACACTAGTTCTGAGGACCTGCGGGGGGGGGGGGGGGGGAATGTATTCCCTTAATTTGCATAGATTTCCTCTCACTTCCTGTTTGGCTATGGGGCAGGAAGTGAAGGGAAATCTCTGCAATGGGACAGGCATGGTAAAAAATAAAACTGACTTGTTTTGTAACCTATTTTTTTGAATCTTCCAAATAAAACTTTTGTAAACAAAAAATAAACTGACAGGGGCTTTAACCCTCCCTTACTCTATCCAAAATTTAAAAAAAAGTGTTGCCTATTGTTCTACTTTAACCACTTCCATACTGGGCACTTATACACCTTCCTGCCCAGACCAATTTTCAGCTTTCTGCGCTGTTGCACTTTGAATGACAATTGCGCGGTCATGCTACACTGTACCCAAACTAAATTTGTATCATTTTGTTCCCACAAATGGAGCTTTCTTTTGGTGGTATTTGATCACCTCTGCGATTTTTATTTTCTGCTAAAAAATTAAAAAAAGACCGAAAATTTTGAAAAAAAAAAAAAGGTTTTTTTTTGTTTCAGTTACAAAACGTTGTAAATAAGTTCGTTTTCTCCTTCACTGATGGGGCTGCACTGACGGGCACGGATAAAGCGGCACGGATGGGCACCGATGAGATGGCATGGATGGGCAACGATCGGCGGCACGGGTGGGCACAGATAGGCGGCACGGGTGGGCACAGATAGGCGGCACGGGTGGGCACAGATAGGCACTGATAGGTGGCATGGATGGGCACTGATAGGTGGCACTGTACTGTACTAATGGATGCCAATCAGTGCCAAACAATAATGCCTGCCAATCAGTGGTGCCCATTGTGGGCACTGATTGGCATCCATTTAGTATATAATTAGCATCCCTGGTGGTCTAGTGTGCAATACCTAATACCTATAGGTGGGCTTCCCTGGTGGTCCAGTGGGCATCCTCGGGGGCTGCGCTGATAATGGATCAGCACAAACCCCCCCCTGTCAGAGGAGCAGCGGATCGGCTCTCCTCTACTCGCGTCTGACAGATGCGAGTGAGGAAAAGGCGATGACCGGCTTTTCCTGTTTACATCGTGATCAGCCCTGATTGGACACGGCTGATCACGTGGTAAAGAGTCTCCGTCTGAGACTCTTTACCTAGATCGGTGTTGCGGGTGTCAGACTGACATCCCGCAACAACGATCGCCGCGATGCGCGCCCCCGGGGGCGCGCAGCGGCTCAAAATCCTGAGGACGTCATATGACGTCCAGTCAGGATTTTGAAACCACTTTGCCGCCGTCAATCCGCTATAGGGCGGGCGGCAAGTGGTTAAGCACAAATTTCTGACTAACAAGATATAACCATTCCAATGGTGCAGCAGAAAACATACAGCACAGTGAGGAAGGTTTGTGGTCCAGGATGATAGGACAGTCAAAATTAGAATCAGTGCCTCTCAGCCCAGTCGCCCCATAAGACTGGCGTTACACTAATAGTGTAGTGCAAGTCGACGGGGACTCTTTCCGTGTTGCCCCCCCTGCAAAGTGCTGCCCTAGGCCTGGGTCTAGTTGGCCTAGGCCAGGATACAGCGTTGCTGCAAGCAGCATCTTTGGGGCGGTGGAGGAGCGGTGAATACAGCCCCATTGAAATGAATGGGCACCTACACGGGCGCTATGAACTCTTTCTTCGGCCGCTAGCGGGGGTTAAAAGCGCCCTGCTATCGGCCGAAAAGTGCCACTTAAATGACGATAAAAACTAAAACTAAAACTCTAAAACTAGCGGCGTTTTACCGCTAGCGGGGCCGCGCTAGTAAAGTGAAAGGGGTCTTAGTATTTAACAAAACAGGGAACACAGCTAGCCCCTTGATCACCCCTGATGTTAACCCCTTCCCTGCCAGTGACATTAGTACAGTGACAGTGCATATTTTTTTAGCACTGATCACTGTAATAATGTCCCTGGTTCCCCAAAAAGTGTCAAAAATGACAGTTAGGTGTCCGATCCGTCCGCCGCAATGCCTCAGTCCTGCTAAAAATCGCAGATCGCCGCGATTATTAGTAAAAAATAAATTAAAAAAAATGCCATAAATCTATCCCCTATATTGTAGACGCGATAACATTTGGACAAACCAATCAATATACGCTTATTGCGATTTTTTTTACCAAAAATACGTAGAAGAATACGTATCGGCCTAAAACGATGAAGAAATTTGTTTTTTTATTTATTTTTTTGGATGTGTATTATAGCAGAAAGTAAAAAATATTGTTTTCTGTTCAAAATTGTCGGTCTTTTTTTTTGTTTATAGTGCTAAAAATTAAAAACCACAGGAGGTGATCAAATACCACCAAAAGAAAGCTCTATTTGTGGGGAAAAAAGGATATCAATTTTATTTGGGTGAAACGTCGCACGACCGCGCAATTGTCAGTTAAAGCGAAGCAGTGCCGAAGCGCAAAAAGTGCTCTGGTCAGGAAGGGGCTTCTGGGGCTGAAGTGGTTAAAGGTCAACTCCACCCAAATATTGCGAGCTAAAAATCACCAGAAAGCTCCTTCCGTCCCCCACTTAGAGATTCCAGTGGTGCGATAGGCCCACCTAAATCCCTGGCGATGGCGAACTGCTGCAGCCAACACAAAGATTTGGTGCCATTAAACTTTTGGGATAAATCTACTATTAGTAAAGCCGCACTGACTCCTGCCTACAGGCCCAGCAACCTCACCGGGACCAGACAAATTTTTTTTTAATAAAATAGCTAAGGGGAGGAAGGTAAGTTTAACTAAAGGCCTAGTTTACACCTGAGGTTGGAGGGCAGTAAAAATTAGACATGTGCAATTTGTTTAGTTTCGAATTAGTTGTTTAACGAATTTTGACAAATTCGTTAATTGCGAAATTTCGGAAATTCAAAAAATTCGGAAATTCGACTTTGCAAATTTCCTTTTAGAATTTTAGATTTTAGAATTGTGCAATCTTGAATTTTCGAATCTCGATTTTCCAAATTCCCAATTTTCGAAAATCCGAATTTCGAAAATTGGAAATTTTGAAAATTCGAGATTCGAAAATTCTAAATCTTAAATTCCAATCTAAAATTCGAAAATCTAAAATTCGAAAATGAAAAATTTGGAAAGATGAATTTCCGAATTTTTTAGAATTTCCAAAATTCGGAAATTCAAAAGAATTTTCAAATTTCCGAAAATTGGAAATTTCGAAAATTCGAGATTCGAAAATTCGAAATTGCACAATTCGAAAATCTAAAATTCGAAAACAGGAAATTTGGAAAGTTGAATTTCCGAATTTCCAAATTTTTTAGATTTTCCAAAATTCGGAAATTCGAAAAATTCGGAAATTCAACTTTCCAAAATTTCCCATTTTCGAATTTTTGATTTTCGAATTATTTGATTTTCGAATTTTGCAATTTCGAATCTCGAATTTTCGAAATTTCCAATTTTTCGAAAATCCGAATTTCGGAAGTTCAAAATTTCGGAAATTGCGGGAAATTCAAAATTTCGGAAGTTCAGAGTTCCGAATTTCCAGAGTTTCTGAAAAAAGCAAAAAAAACGAATGAAAACGAAAACTAAAAAAAAGAATTTTTCGGCAGTGCACATGTCTAGTAAAAATAGGCAGCTGAGTTGTATTACCACCTCCAACTGCCCTCCACGACCCCTTTAGGTGCATGGGGCTGTGCCACAACCATGAGCCAAACACTAGGCTTGCAATTGCAGCATGGTATTTCTATAAAAAAAAAGGTAAAAAAAATGAATAAAATACAACAGGCATTCAGGAGGGGCCTCCTGAACCCCAATCTCTTGCACCGGGGAAAATAGGAGATCCACCGCGGTTTGCTTTTCAAAGACGCCACAAGTGTAAATGAGCCCCAATCATTTATAAGGGGGTTAAAAAAAAATTACTTTTTTTGTTCTTACTTGTAATGTTGCTTTAACTAGACATCATATGAAAATAAAACGTCACTCCTCTGATCTTCCTATGAGTAGGGGGTGGGGAGTTGAGATTACACTCTGCAGAGCTCAATAAGAGCTGCTTGGAGGGAATGGACACCCCCCTTCACACAGCAACAGGGATGAAGCTGTCAATCATAGGCTGTGTGCTGGAGCTAACCTCACCCCTCACAATTTTTCTCTTGGTGTCTGGAAAACTTGTCAGATGTGAATAATGCTGATAGCAGAGGAATGAAGCAGCAGACAGAAATGACACTTAGTACTCTGAATTGGGAAAAGTACACACTATAGAGGGATATGGTTTGTTCATATTTCATGTCTGAGGTTTACAATCACATTAATATACTTATGTTTTCCAGATCCCTTTAGACCGGTCATGTGATGAGCTGAGTCCTCTTTCCACACCTCTGTAGACCAGTCATGTGATGAGCTGAGTCCTCTTTCCACACCTCTTTAGACCGGTCGTGTGATGAGCTGAGTCCTCTTTCCACACCTCTTTAGACCGGTCGTGTGATGAGCTGAGTCCTCTTTCCACACCTCTTTAGACCGGTCGTGTGATGAGCTGAGTCCTCTTTCCACACCTCTTTAGACCGGTCATGTGATGAGCTGAGACCTCTTTCCACACCTCTTTAGACCGATCGTGTGATGAGCGGAGTCCTCATTCCACACCTCTTTAGACCGATCGTGTGATGAGCGGAGTCCTCTTTCCACACCTCTTTAGACCGGTCATGTGATGAGCTGAGTCCTCTTTCCCCATCTCTTTAGGCCGGTCATGTGATGAGCTGAGTCCTCTTTCCACACCTCTTTAGACCGGTCATGTGATGAGTCAAGTCCCCTTTCCACACCTCTTTAGACCGGTCACATGATGAGCTGAGTAATCTTTCCACACCTCTTTAGACCGGTCATGTGATGAGCTGAGTCCTCTTTCCACACCTCTTTAGACCGGTCATGTGATGAGCCGAGTCCGCTTTCCACACCTCTTTAGACCGGTCATGTGATGAGCCGAGTCCGCTTTCCACACCTCTTTAGACCGGTCGTGTGATGAGCTGAGTCCTCTTTCCACACCTCTTTAGACCGGTCATGTGATGAGCCGAGTCCGCTTTCCACACCTCTTTAGACCGGTCATGTGATGAGCTGAGTCCTCTTTCCACACCTCTTTAGACCAGTCAAGTGATGAACGGAGTCCTCTTTCCACACCTCTTTAGACCGGTCATGTGATGAGCTGAGTCCTCTTTCCCCATCTCTTTAGGCCGGTCATGTGATGAGCTGAGTCCTCTTTCCACACCTCTTTAGACCGGTCATGTGATGAGCCGAGTCCTCTTTCCACACCTCTTTAGACCGGTCATGTGATGAGCTAAGTCCTCTTTCCCCATCTCTTTAGGCCGGTCATGTGATGAGCTGAGTCCTCTTTCCACACCTCTTTAGACCGGTCATGTGATGAGTCAAGTCCCCTTTCCACACCTCTTTAGACCGGTCATGTGAGGAGCTGAGTCCTCTTTCCACACCTCTTTAGACCGGTCATGTGATGAGCCGAGTCCGCTTTCCACACCTCTTTAGACCGGTCGTGTGATGAGCTGAGTCCTCTTTCCACACCTCTTTAGACCGGTCATGTGATGAGCTGAGTCCTCTTTCCACACCTCTTTAGACCAGTCATGTGATGAGCTGAGTCCTCTTTCCACACCTCTTTAGACCGATCGTGTGATGAGCGGAGTCCTCTTTCCACACCTCTTTAGACCGGCCATGTGATGAGCTGAGTCCTCTTTCCCCATCTCTTTAGGCCGGTCATGTGATGAGCTGAGTCCTCTTTCCACACCTCTTTAGACCGGTCATGTGATGAGCCGAGTCCTCTTTCCACACCTCTTTAGACCGGTCATGTGATGAGCTAAGTCCTCTTTCCCCATCTCTTTAGGCCGGTCATGTGATGAGCTGAGTCCTCTTTCCACACCTCTTTAGACCGGCCATGTGATGAGCTGAGTCCTCTTTCCCCATCTCTTTAGGCCGGTCATGTGATGAGCTGAGTCCTCTTTCCACACCTCTTTAGACCGGTCATGTGATGAGCCGAGTCCTCTTTCCACACCTCTTTAGACCGGTCATGTGATGAGCTGAGTCCTCTTTCCACACCTCTTTAGACCGGTCATGTGATGAGCCGAGTCCGCTTTCCACACCTCTTTAGACCGGTCATGTGATGAGCTGAGTCCTCTTTCCACACCTCTTTAGACCGGTCGTGTGATGAGCTGAGTCCTCTTTCCACACCTCTTTAGACCGGTCATGTGATGAGCCGAGTCCGCTTTCCACACCTCTTTAGACCGGTCGTGTGATGAGCTGAGTCCTCTTTCCACACCTCTTTAGACCGGTCATGTGATGAGCCGAGTCCGCTTTCCACACCTCTTTAGACCGGTCATGTGATGAGCTGAGTCCTCTTTCCACACCTCTTTAGACCGGTCGTGTGATGAGCTGAGTCCTCTTTCCACACCTCTTTAGACCAGTCAAGTGATGAACGGAGTCCTCTTTCCACACCTCTTTAGACCGGTCATGTGATGAGCTGAGTCCTCTTTCCACACCTCTTTAGACCGGTCATGTGATGAGCTGAGTCCTCTTTCCACACCTCTTTAGACCGGTCATGTGATGAGTCAAGTCCCCTTTCCACACCTCTTTAGACCGGTCATGTGATGAGCTGAGTCCTCTTTCCACACCTCTTTAGACCGGTCATGTGATGAGCCGAGTCCGCTTTCCACACCTCTTTAGACCGGTCATGTGATGAGCTGAGTCCTCTTTCCACACCTCTTTAGACCGGTCGTGTGATGAGCTGAGTCCTCTTTCCACACCTCTTTAGACCGGTCATGTGATGAGCCGAGTCCGCTTTCCACACCTCTTTAGACCGGTCGTGTGATGAGCTGAGTCCTCTTTCCACACCTCTTTAGACCGGTCATGTGATGAGCCGAGTCCGCTTTCCACACCTCTTTAGACCGGTCATGTGATGAGCTGAGTCCTCTTTCCACACCTCTTTAGACCGGTCGTGTGATGAGCTGAGTCCTCTTTCCACACCTCTTTAGACCAGTCAAGTGATGAACGGAGTCCTCTTTCCACACCTCTTTAGACCGGTCATGTGATGAGCTGAGTCCTCTTTCCACACCTCTTTAGACCGGTCATGTGATGAGCTGAGTCCTCTTTCCACACCTCTTTAGACCGGTCATGTGATGAGTCAAGTCCCCTTTCCACACCTCTTTAGACCGGTCATGTGATGAGCTGAGTCCTCTTTCCACACCTCTTTAGACCGGTCATGTGATGAGCCGAGTCCGCTTTCCACACCTCTTTAGACCGGTCATGTGATGAGCTGAGTCCTCTTTCCACACCTCTTTAGACCAGTCAAGTGATGAACGGAGTCCTCTTTCCACACCTCTTTAGACCGGTCATGTGATGAGCTAAGTCCTCTTTCCCCATCTCTTTAGGCCGGTCATGTGATGAGCTGAGTCCTCTTTCCACACCTCTTTAGACCGGTCATGTGATGAGTCAAGTCCCCTTTCCACACCTCTTTAGACCGGTCATGTGAGGAGCTGAGTCCTCTTTCCACACCTCTTTAGACCGGTCATGTGATGAGCCGAGTCCGCTTTCCACACCTCTTTAGACCGGTCATGTGATGAGCTGAGTCCTCTTTCCACACCTCTTTAGACCGGTCGTGTGATGAGCTGAGTCCTCTTTCCACACCTCTTTAGACCGGTCATGTGATGAGCCGAGTCCGCTTTCCACACCTCTTTAGACCGGTCGTGTGATGAGCTGAGTCCTCTTTCCACACCTCTTTAGACCGGTCATGTGATGAGCCGAGTCCGCTTTCCACACCTCTTTAGACCGGTCATGTGATGAGCTGAGTCCTCTTTCCACACCTCTTTAGACCGGTCGTGTGATGAGCTGAGTCCTCTTTCCACACCTCTTTAGACCAGTCAAGTGATGAACGGAGTCCTCTTTCCACACCTCTTTAGACCGGTCATGTGATGAGCTGAGTCCTCTTTCCACACCTCTTTAGACCGGTCATGTGATGAGCTGAGTCCTCTTTCCACACCTCTTTAGACCGGTCATGTGATGAGTCAAGTCCCCTTTCCACACCTCTTTAGACCGGTCATGTGATGAGCTGAGTCCTCTTTCCACACCTCTTTAGACCGGTCATGTGATGAGCTGAGTCCTCTTTCCACACCTCTTTAGACCGGTCGTGTGATGAGCTGAGTCCTCTTTCCACACCTCTTTAGACCAGTCAAGTGATGAACGGAGTCCTCTTTCCACACCTCTTTAGACCGGTCATGTGATGAGCTGAGTCCTCTTTCCACACCTCTTTAGCCCGGTCATGTGATGAGCTGAGTCCTCTTTCCACACTTCTTTAGACCGGTCATGTGATGAGTCAAGTCCCCTTTCCACACCTCTTTAGACCGGTCATGTGATGAGCTGAGTCCTCTTTCCACACCTCTTTAGACCGGTCATGTGATGAGCCGAGTCCGCTTTCCACACCTCTTTAGACCGATCGTGTGATGAGCTGAGTCCTCTTTCCACACCTCTTTAGACCAGTCAAGTGATGAACGGAGTCCTCTTTCCACATCTCTTAAGACCGGTCGTGTGATGAGCTAAGTCCTCTTTCCACACCTCTTTAGACCGGTCATGTGATGAGCTGAGTCCTCTTTCCACACCTCTTTAGACCGGTCATGTGATGAGCCGAGTCCTCTTTCCACACCTCTTTAGACCGGTCGTGTGATAAGCTGAGTCCTCTTCTTCTTCTGACCCTCTCCTGTGATGGATGTTCTCCATGATGGTGATACCCCAGTAAAGAGGCAGGACCATAACTCTCTGCTCACACAGTATGTGTACTGCGGGGGACAGCTCTGGATTTAAGGTAAGGGTGCGGATATGTTTTTTGTTTTTTTTAAGCTGATGTGGACCCCTTTGTAACCTAACAATTGGTTAAAATTAAAAATTGAAAAATGGACTTTAAAATGATCAAATAACCAAGGAAATCGCTTTATGAAATTCCCAGAATCCCTTGCATGCAAGAAATACAATAAGCAGAATTACGGCACAGACTCTGACAGGTAAAATTAGGGTTGTCCCGATACCACTTTTTTAAGACCGAGTACAAGTACCGATACTTTTTTCCCAAGTACTCGCCGATACCGAATACCGATACTTTTTTTTTATCTCTTTTAAAAAAAAAAAATTTTTTTTTTTTTACAATTTTTTTTTTTTTTTTTTACAATTTTTTTTAATTTATTTATTGATTGATTTTTTATAATGTTTTCTTTTTTGAAGGGGTGGGGGGTGGACAGTGTCAGTGTGTTTTTTCTTCTATTTTATTTTATTTATTTTTTACAATTCATTTCTTTATTATTTATTTTTTTATTAAATTTTTTTTTTTTATCAGCCCTGTTGGGGGGCTTTGGTGAGATATCAGGGGTCTTAACAGACCTCTGACATCTCCCCTTTGAGACAGAGAAAGGGACTAGGGACAGATTCCCCAGTCCCTTTCTCAGCAGCCTCTGCTGCGCTGAAAATGAATGGAGAGAAGACCGCGGCTTCTCTTCATTCATAAACTAAAACATTGTAAACACAGGGGAGCTACAAGCACCGTGGGGGAGCTACAAGCACCGATCACCGCTGACTTTAAAGCAGCTGATACCCGCGCGAGGGGGGGGAGAGAGAGAGAGAAGTGGACTCGGAGAAACTACTTTTAAATATATACAGCGGTGATCGGTGCTGGTAACTTCCCCCACCGCACTGATCACTGCTGATCACAAGTATCGGGTGAAGCATCGGGAGCATTTGCCCGAGTACAAGTACTCAGGCAAATGCTCGGTATCGGTGCCGATACCGATACTAGTATCGGTATCGGGACATCCCTAGGTAAAATGCTTGGCTGAAATACATATGGGTAAAGATTTACCTTTATCTCCAGCTCCAGAGTTTGTGAAAATCGTGGGTTTCCACTTCGCCTTCTGCTGATCTGGATTCGGAGGCAGTGGTTTTGAGACATGGCTTCCAGTGCTGCTGTCCTTGGAGTTTGATCCAATATAAGTGCTGGCGATCCGCTGGGGCGGGACTGGCGGACTGTCAGTATTCCCTATCATGCCGTCTGACATCTTCTGCAGCACCAGCTCTGCTCCTGTGTGAAGGCAAAGAGGGATTCCAGTGAGAAGACAAACTAGGTTAAGGGCATGCACATTTAATGAGTGATATAAATATATATATAACTGTATGTGTATATATATATATATATATATATATATATATATATATATATACACATACAGTATCTCACAAAAGTAAGTACACCCCTCACATTTTTGTAAATATTTTATTCTATCTTTTCATGTGACAACACTGAAGAATTGACACTTTACTACAATGTAAAGTAGTGAGTGTACAGCTTGTATAACAGTGTAATTTTTCTGTTCCCTCAAAATAACTCAACACACAGCCATTAATGTCTAAACTGCTGGCAACAAAAGTGAGTACACCCCTAAGTGAAAATGTCCAAATTGGGCCCAATTAGCCATTTTCCATCCCCGATGTCATGTGACTCATTAGTGTTACAAGGTCTCAGGTGTGAAGAGGGAGCAGGTGTGTTAAATTTGGTGTTATCGCTCTCACTCTCTCATACTGGTCACTGGAAGTTCAACATGGCACCTCATGGCAAGGAACTCTCTGAGGATCTGAAAGAAAGAATTGTTGCTCTACATAAAGATGGCCTAGGCTATAAGAAGATTGCAGAGACCCTGAAACTGAGCTGCAGCACAATGGCCAAGACCATACAGCGGTTTAACAGGACAGGTTCCACTCAGAACAGGCCTCGCCATGGTCAACCAAAGAAGTTGAGTGCACATAGACTAGGGTTGCAACCTCATCCCTTTAAACCTGAACACCTTTGAATTACACAGGTTCCGAGGCTAATTAAATGCAGATAATACACCAAGTGAGTTTAATTACCACCTTAATCAGCCACAGAACCTGTGTAATTAAAATGTGTTCGGTTTAAAAGGATGAGGTGGCAACCCTAACATAAACACACTCCTAAACCTTGTGGACAGCCTTCCCAGAAGAGTTGAAGCTGTTATAGCTGCAAAGGGTGGGCCAACTCAATATTGAACCCTACGGACTAAGACTGGGATGTCATTAAAGCTCATGTGTGTGTGTAAAGGCAGGCGTCCCAATACTTTTGGTAATCTAGTGTATATAACAGAGCCTCGGGGTACCCCACCTACTACTCCTGTAACCATTGTTTTCATTCATCCAAAGACAAACCCTATGGTATTTATACACACACACACACACACATATTATATATATGCGTCTTCTGGTCCATTTCAGGTCTGAAATCAGCCCAAAATTCGGACCGAAATCGGACCTGAAACGGTGAACAGGGAAGCACCGGAACCCTGCTGTGAGCCGCTCCGTACGGCAGTGTGAACCCAGCCTGAGATTGAGCCATTTATACCAACCTCTATAAATTAAACAGACTTGGTCCCAGAACAGAGCCCTTGGGTACCCTACTTACCACTGCAGACCAGGGCTTTTTTTCTCAGGGAATAGGTGCAGGAACTCCACCCTTCCGAGTCACACTTCATCTTTGCCCCCTACCTGTCTCTGAGCACCGTCCCTTGGTTCCACCCTCTACCCACCTCCCAGTACAGCACCTTTCAGAGAATACAGAACCAAGTATTTTGTGCTAGTCAGTAATTTCTATGTAATTTGGTAATGAAAACAAGAAAGACAGTAAAACAGATCCCTTGCAATGAGCAACAATAGACCCCACCCCAGCAACAATAGACTCCACCCCAGAAACAATAGACCCTCCGCAGCAACAATAGATCCCCAGAAACAATAGATCCCCCACACAACAAAAGACTTTCCACCCAGCAACAATGGACCCTCACACAACAAAAGACTTCCCCCCCAGCAACAATGGACCCCCACACAACAAAAGACTTCCCCCCCCAGCAACAATGGACCCCCCACACAACAAAAGTCTTTCCCCCAGCAACAATGGACCCCCCACACAACAAAAGTCTTTCCCCCCAGCAACAATGGACCCCCCACACAACAAAAGTCTTTCCACCCAGCAACAATGGACCCCCACACAACAAAAGACTCCCCCCCCCAGCAACAATGGACCCCCCACACAACAAAAGTCTTTCCCCCAGCAACAATGGACCCCCCACACAACAAAAGTCTTTCCCCCCAGCAACAATAGACCCTCACACAACCAAATACTTTCCTCCCAGCAACAATGGACCCCCCACAGCAAAAAAAACACTCCAGCAACAATATACCCCTAGCAGAAATTACAGACTTCTCAGCAGCCAGCATCAATAGATTTCTCCCTCAACAGTAGATCCCACCCAGCAACAATTGACCCCCCACCAAGATAAGACCCCCCTCCCACCAGTAACAGTAGACTTACACAGAAACAATAGACCCCCACACAAAAACAGATCCACACCAGGGACAATAGATACCCCAGATGCCAGCATCAATAGACCCTCCAGCACCAGTACATACATTCAGTGCTGGAGGTGCCGAAAGTGCGTTCCCCCACGTTCCTGCTGAACAAAAGCCCTGCCGCAGACCATTCCGAGTACACGCCATTTATCCCCACTCTTTGGACGCGCCCCTGTAAGGTACAAATCTTATTGTCCATGCCAACAGACCTCAATTTGTAAATTAAGCATTATGGGGAAATGCTCAACTGTCTGGCGGTCCTGGCTTGGGTGAAGGGGAGCAGCAGAGCACCTCTTCCAATGAAGGGGACATAGTGACTCGAACAGCAGAACACAAAGGCTGAATACCAGGTGGATGGTGCAGCGCCAAGGTAGTGAGGCTTAGCTTTCCTTCCTGAGCCCCTCTGGACTGGCCCTGCTGCTGCCCCAAAGACAGTAGAGATCACAGAAGGAACATGAACATGGTGGCCAACATGGTGAGATCCTGACAGTATTGAAATTCCCCCGCGACCCGACAAAAGGCAGATCCAGCTGTCAACAAGAGTGTCTGCAAATACAAATCACGCCTTGCTCGCTCGCCTGCCCCCCCCCGCTTTGTGGCACAGCCCCCAACGGGCAATGGACCAGCACCGGTCCGTGACCTGGGGGTTGGGGACTTCTGACCTAGATGAAATCCTGCTTCCTCATAGAATGTTAACAGGTTGGTCTGTCAAGAAGAGTTTTCATAAATCCATGCTGATTTGATTCTGCTACCGATACCGTTCTCATAAACAAAATTCTTCAAATTCTGTATATCTGATGCAAACTCTACTTTCCACTTAAGGACCGAGCCTCTTTCTGAGTTTGTTGTTTACAAGTAAAAATTATTATTTTTTTACTAGAAAATTACTTAGAACCCCCAAACATTATACATTTTTTTTTATAACACCCTAGGGAATAAAATGGCGGTCGTTACAATACTTTATGTCACATCGTATTTGCGCAGCTGTCTTACAAGCGCACTTTTTTGGGAAAAAATACACTTTTTTTTTAATTAAAAAATAAGACAACAGTAAAGTTAGCCCAATTTTTTTTTATATTGTGAAAGATAATGTTACGCCGAGTAAATTAATACCCAACATGTCACGATCGCGGCAATACCTCACATGTGTGGTTCGAACACCGTTTTCATATACGGCCGCTGCTCACGTATGCGCTCGTTTCTGCACATGAGCTCGGCAGGACGGGGTGCGTTTAAAAAAAAAATGTTTTTTCTTATTTATTTTACCTTTTATTTTTTATACTGTTCTTTTAATAAAAAAAAATTGACACTTTTATTCCTATTACAAGGAATGTAAACATCCCTTGTAATAGAAAAAAGCATGACAGGTCCTCTTAAATATGAGATCTGGGGTCAAAAAGACCTCAGATCTCATACTTAGACTAAAATGCAATAAAAAAAATAAAAAAACAAAACAAACTGTCGTTTGTAAAAAAAAAAAAAAAATGGCCCTTTAACCACTTCAGCCCTGGACCATTTGGCTGGTTAAAGACCAGGCCAATTTTTGCGATTCGGCACTGCGTCGCTTTAACTGACAATTGCGCGGTCGTGCGACTTGGCTCACAAACAAAATTGACGTCCTTTTTTTCCCCCACAAATAGAGCTTTCTTTTGGTGGTATTTGATCACCTCTGCGGTTTTTATTTTTTGCGCTATAAACAAAAATAGAGCGACAATTTTTAAAAAAATGCAATATTTTTTACTTTTTGCTATAATAAATATCCCCAAAAAAATATATAAAAAAAAACATATTTTTCCTCAGTTTAGGCCGATACGTATTCTTCTACATAATTTTGGTAAAAAAAAAATTGCAATAAGCGTTTATTGATTGGTTTGCGCAAAAGTTATAGCGTCTACAAAATAGGGGACTGTTTTATGGCATTTTTATAATTTTTTTTTTTTTTTTTTACTAGTAATGGCGGCGATCAGTGATTTTTATTGTGACTGCAACATTATGGCGGACACATTGGACACTTTTGACACCATTGTAATTTTTACAGCGATCAGTGCTATAAAAATGCACTGATTACTGTGAAAATGACACTGGCAGTGAAGGGGTTAACCTGTAGGGGGCGCTGAAGGGGTTAAGTGTGACCTAATGAGTAATTCTTACTGTGTGGGGGCGTGGCTTGGCGTGTGAAGTCACTGATCGTCGTTCCCTATGACAGGGAACAGACGATCAGTGACACTCACTAGGAAGAACGGGGAAAGGTTTGTTTACACTTACCTCTCCCTGTTTTTCAGCTCCGTGACCCGATCGCGGGACACCGGCGGCGATCGGGTCCCGCGGGCGTGGTCACAGAGCTCAGGACCGGGTCACCAGCGCACCGCCGCCGCCGTGCGTGCGACCCACGGCTGGGCATTTTAAAGGGGACGCATATATACATGCTTATGCCCAGCCGTGCCATTCTGCTGACGTATATGTACAGGCGGCGGTCCCCAAGTGCTTAAGAGCTATGGGCGGAAGTGACGTTTTGACGTCGCTTCCGCCCCGCTATGGTATGGATACGGGTGGGGACAATCTTCCCCTCATTCGTATCCAAACCCAGCCACAGGAAGGACCCGATCGCCTCCGCCGCTGCCGACGGCTCCGGTAAGCGGCAGAGGGCAGGGGCCCCTCTCCCGCTGCCGATAAATGGTGATCTCGCAGCAAATCCGCCGCAGAGACCACCATTATCGGAAACCGGACCGCCGGCTGAAGACGAGGATACCTGGTTTATGGCAGCTAGCTGCTTCAATAACAGAGATATCCCTCTTCAAACAGCTGACCGTAAATAGTCATGCGGCGGTCTGGAAGTGGTTAAAAGCATTGTATGTTGTGCAGGTATTAGACCTACAGAACAAGAGCAGAGAAAAAGTCAAAAAAAGTTACAGAAGGTTACCAAGCAATGAGGAATTCTAGTGCATACTGTAAATCTGATGGGGAATTCTTGCTCCAAAATCTATAAAATATGAACTTTACCCCGAGCTGACAAACATGAAAACTCTTTCCTAGTATGACATCATTGCTCTGCAGGCAGCTTATCTAGGCTGCAGCAACAATATTAATAGATAACTAAGTGAACCTGTAATTTTCCAATACTGGGCTAAGCTGGAACATTGCTGGGTTCCTATGACCCGGGGCCTTCAGAATAGAATGATGCTGGGCTTGTTGAAACCCCCGGCAAAGTGTTAGTGTTGTCCCCTGTATCATTCCTTCTTATTCCCATCTCCTCGCGCTCTTCCCCGCCTTCCTCCCTTTGGTCTAACGTACTTTTCCTGCTGTTTATTCTCAGGCCCAAGTCAAAGAACCCAGACAGTGTTTACCTTTCACTCACTCCCCCCGGCGCTCCCACTGACTGCGAGATTCCTCTGCAAGGTTCACTTGCTGAGCAAGTCAAATATTTTCCTCTCCCCTGCTGGGGGCCACAGACAGCAAGGAAAACAGGACAGAGGATCCAACCCAGGGGAAGTCAGTCCAGGAGAGGTGGGGGTCTACCTGAATAAGATGGAAGAAAACAAAGATTGCCAGGGTGCAGGAGATGTCTTAGCAAGACTCCAATAAATAGTAATAACGGCAGTGGCGGCCGGTGGGATTTTTTTTGGGGGGGGCAGCAAACAGTATGCCACCCCTAACCCCACCCCCATCGGTCGGTAGAACTTACACCATCACCGGCGGCTTCCCCTTCTCGGAGGTGGCGGCCTCCCGTTCTCCTGCTCTCCACGGGTCATCACAGCGGCGGCGGCTTCCGTTTCCTCCCTCCTCCTCGGCGGCCAATCTGGAGTCTTCTCTTTTCGGCCAATCGGGAAAACGTGTCTCACACCCGCTTCTGGTTGGCCGGATTGAGGATCAGTGTTTCAACAGCAGATATTTATTCACTGTTGTAACACACCTGGGTGGGCTCCGGTCGCACTCTCTGCGACCCGAGCCCACCCTATTTTGAAGCCTATTAGAGCCACGGAGCCCTGGACGTATGAATAGGGGGTGGCCGCAGCGGCCATGGATAGATACAGATAAACTGTCCAGCACACCCACTGCATATACAGAGCCCTAAGTAGGTGTGTGCGAGCCTATATGACACTTGTAGCTTCAGTCCCTCTGAAGAAAAGATGAGGCGTTGTATCTTCAGCTAGCCACTCTCGTTGGCGCAGTTAATAGCTGAATAGCAGGACCAAAAAACACAACTGGCCCGAAATTATCAAGTAAAGAATGCAGGATCTTCTTCAGCAAGGTGAAAGGAAAATGGTGTCTGTATCCAGTGTCTCTGTATCTGAATGGCATTGTGTCCTTCGGCACTACAGGTGTAAGCAAGGTGACTAAGAGCCACGATGTCTGTATGCAGTGTTCATACAACTCTGTGTGCAGTGTCCTTGTTTCCTCCAAATGGGCGAAAGCGCTCTCATCCTGCGGTCAAGGCCCAAACGAACGTCCTGGAAGAGGCAGGCTCTTCTAGTGACCCGACTGGTCACCTCACACTGGAAAACTTCACACCATCGGTGCAGGTGCATCTGGATATGCACCTGGGATCCCCCTCTCACAGCCTGGATGTTTCGACTGGTGGACTAACCTGGGAGGCAAACCCTCTCCCCTAGGTCTAATCTCTTCCTCTCCCTTGTGTAGTCTGAATCCCCTCAGATAAGCAAGATGGAGTCTTTAGTTTCTTGCTTCCTAGAGCAGGCTGTAGTTCCATGCAGGTTAATCTGAATGTGAAACTTGAGTCCTGGGACTACAATTCCCTGTATGCTTTGCTCCCTGGTGATAATCACTCTGCTGACAGGATGTGATGACACAGAGTCTTAACTGGTACTAGAGGGAAACATTCTCACTGCAACAATGTTGCAGAGTGTCTTCTGATACTGCAGGTAAGATAGCCAGCTCCCTGCTACACCCCCCCACCCCCACTAATGAACCTTTGGTCCCCCAAAGGAAGTAACAGTCCTCGACCTGGTACATGCTTTCAAATACATGTGGAAGGAAACAGTTAATGTAGTACACATGAAACAACAATTTACATTTTCGCAAGATCATGGTAGAGGAACCTCCCACCAATTAACATAGGAAGGGAGTTTGTCCTGCCCACAGGCCACCCTTTATAGGGATGACCCTACTAGTTGTGCCAAGGGGTGAGTCAGGGTTGCCCTTCACTAAAGCAGCGGTGAACAGGTCAGGCATATCAAGAGTTCCTTGAGGGGAGAGGACAAGTTCTTCGGAGCGCTCACCCAACACGTCACATGTCCGTCTCTTGAAATGGGGAATAATTCTTTGTTTCCTCTGTTCCACCGGCTCTGGCACAGTATGCTCACTAGCCTCTTCTTCCTGTTGGACTGCTTCCGCCTCCTGCAGATCAGTCTCTTTCACTTCTGCTGTGGATCCTTCTTCATCCACTGTGGAAGAGGGAGACATCTGGCCCTCCTGCTAGCAGGGATGGTAAGGGATCACATTTCGGAACAACAGGGGCTAACAGCCACTTCACCAGATTTGTGTTGGTCCCTACAATCAATGAACTTCCCGTAGATCCTGGCAGCCAAGGACACACAATGGCTAGTGTCTCAAAATTCTGAGGCTTTCCAACCCTCAATGGATCACATGATAACTTGACCCGCAGGTATCCATCACAAGGGTAATCCTCCACTTGAATACCCTGGATCTCTATATCTTCCAACTTTTGCAGGGGCATGTACGACAAATACCTCTCGTAAAAGTCTCCAGTCAGTAAAGTCACCTGAGCACCCCAATCAAGAATGGCTCTTGTATAGACTCCTTCCACCAAAACAGGCACTACAGGCAGAGGGCCTACCAACTGGGCAGGAGGCTTGGTGGAAACATCTGGAACAGCAGGTTTGCGTCACTGGACTCATGCTTCCTTTGTCTTCCAGGGTAGAGAATGCTGTTTCTGGGGACATTTTGGAGGCTGATAGGAATCCCTCACTCAAACGGCATAGACTGCAGGTCTCCTCCATTGTTCTCTTGCAGAATGAGTGAAAGTTCTTCTTGAAGGCCAAGTCCTTCTCTCCATCCTTGGGTCACTTCTCTGCGGTCCACGGCAGTCTTCTGTCTGCCTCGGCGGACTAGGATATTCTTGCTGGTAGTGGCCTACACCTCCACAATGTAGACAGACGTCTGGATTCCTTGGCCTCTTGCCAGGCAAGCAATAATAGCAATAATCAGGGCTTTTTTTCAGCGGGAACGCAGTTCCGGCACCTCCCGAACTGAATGTATGTAATGGAAAGAGGTTCTGGGGTGTGCTGGAGAATCTATTGATGCTGGCTGCTGGGGGATCTTTTGTTGCTGGAGGCGATCTATTTTGCGAAGGAAGGGAGTCTATTGTTGCTGGGGAGTTCTTCTGTTGCTCGTGGGGGATCTGTTGTTCTGGGGGGTCAGTCATTGCTAGGAGGGATGCACTGTTGAGGGAGGGGTCTTTGTTGCTGGCTGCTGGAGGTTCTATTGATGCTGGCTATTGGGGAATCTATTGTTGCTGGAGGGGATCTATTTTTACAGGGGGGTCTATTGTTGCTGGTGGGGGGATCTATTGTTGATGGGGTTGGGTCTTATGTTGCAGGGGGTCAATCGTTGCTGGGAGGGATCTGCTGGTTGCTGGAGGGTCTATTGATGCTGGCTGTTGGGAGTCCATTGTTGCTGGGGTGTATCTACTGTCGCTGGGGTGTCCATTGTTGCTAGATCTATTTTACTGCCTTTCTTGTTATCATTAACAAACTCTACACAAAATACTTAGCACCACAAAATGATACTTGTTTCTGTATTCTCTAAAAGGGGTGGTACTGGGAGGTGGGTAAGGGGTGGAACCAAGGAACGGTGCTCGGAGGTGGGTAGGGGTGGAGTCAAGGGTGACTTGGAAGGGGAGGAGTTCCTGCACCTATTCTCTGAGAAAAAAAGCCCTGGCAATAATGATCATCATAATTAGCAGTAGCAGCGCAGTAGTAGTAGTAATAATAATAATAGTATTATCAATAACAGTAGTAGTAATAACAATAATAGTATTATATTATTAATACAAGTAGTATTAATAATAATAGTAATAATGTCAATAACAGTAGTAGTACTACAACTAATAATAGAAGAAATAGGAACAACAATAATATTAGTAATAGGAATAACAATAATATTAGAAATAATACTAGTAGTAGTACTAATATAAATAATAATAATAATAATAATAATAATACTACTACTAACACACACACGTTTTATTTCTTTCTCTGTTTTGCCCTTTAGATTTAGAGCTCCTCTACATTATCCCGGAATGGAAGTGATAAATTGGTCCTGGGTGGCTTGTCTCTTATAAATGATTTAGGGAAGATGGAGTGGATAATGCCCTCTCTGATGAAGACACCCCGGGGACGCCATACACAGCCCCCTCCCTACACCTGCCCCCTCTGGGACAGCAGATGGTAGACTCAAGATAGCCGGAGTTCCTAGAAGACTCCAATTTGCATATAAATAGGTGACTGCGGCTGTGTATGTGGGAATCACCTGCAGGAGAGACATCAGCTGTCCCCGCAGAGAAGAGCGGGATGAGAGGCTGGAGAGCCGAGACAAATCCCATCAGCCAGCAGAGGCCTATTTCCGTAATACCCCACTCTGCTCTGCCAAAAAGTCTCATCCCTGTATGGAGGTTCTACACCATGAGTGCTCAACCTGTGTCCCTTCAGCTGTTGCGGAACTACAAGTCCCATGAGGCATTGCAAGGCTGACAGTTACAAGCATGACTCCCAAAGGCAGAGGCATGATGGGACTTGTAGTTCCGCAACAACTGGAGGGCCACAGGTTGAGCACCCATGTTCTACACCAATCCTTCCACAAGAGGACCACCACCACACATGAGATTACCAACATCTGATCCGTCACCAGTGTAGGCCTGTGGGATTGTACACACCAGAAGAGGCCTATTTCCCTAATACCCCGCTCTGCTCTGCCATGAGTCTCATCCCTGTATGGAGGTTCTACACCAACCCTTCCACAAAAGGACCACCACAGATGAGATTACCAACATGTGATCTATGGGATTGTACACACCAGCAGCCAGGCGCACAGGATGTTGGCGCTCAGCCGCTCATGGTGTACAAGTATAGCATTTAAAATTAAGAAAAAATTATTCTGAGTTGCACAATGTTTTTTTAACCTACTGGGACCCCTCCAAATACCTGGTGATGCGACCATGAAGGCCCTTCTAGCAATAATCGCATGCTAGAAATCTAACATGCTGGTTATATCCAAGTCAAATCGATGGACTTGGGTACAATCAGATTGCCATACATGGATTGAATCTCTGCCATACCCGGCCAAAATTTGAACCATCCGTGGCCGGCTTAAGAGCTTTGCTGTCTGCACAGCTATAGGTGTGACTCTGCAGTTGTAGAGTTGGACCTCTGTAGAGAGACAACTGCTTTCATACAGAGGGCAATGGTCCATTTTTTCACCATGCTGGCAGGGAACAGGCTTTTCTACTTTAGTGCTGTGGCTGCTTTCTAAAAAAAAAACAAAAAAAAAAAAACTGCAAGACTTTGAACAGTTTTTGTTTTGATGTAGCTGGAACGTGTTTGTCAGATACTAAAAAGTAAAATTGGGCTTCGAAATCTGATTGGGTAGTACAAGTCGTTGGGCGTTGCCTAAGATAACTGATCATTGGATCACGTCAGTAAGGCTGGGTTCACAATTATGCCATTGCAGACTTTGCATGTGATTCGCACCGCATTCCGGTGCACATCACATGCGATGTCTGTGGGATGCAAATTCAGCCATATGGTTTGTATGGCTGAAATTGCATCGCATTTGCACCAAAAGGGTGCAGGACCCTTTTTGGTACGCACTGGAATTGGATCGCATGGGTGTTGAGACCCATGCAATCCAATTCCATCCAATTCCACAGTTTGCACTGCTTTCTGCGAACCAATTTGGGGGTAGGGCTGGGCGATTTTCCCCCCCAAAAAAATCTGTGATTTTTTTATAAAAAACTCGATTTACGATTCGATTTTTTTTTAATTATATTAATTAAAGTGCATCAACAAAGAAAATTGCAAAGGCAAACCCTTTCTCTAACTGCAAAGTCAGTGTGCAACAAAGATTGTTAAACATCCAAATTATTAATACTGTATTTGGATTTAGCTAATAAAACAACAAAAAATCTTGGTTACTCTTAGGCCCCATGCACACGAGACGCTGTTATTTGCTGTTGAACGCGCGTTCAGAGGCAGTTGGACGCTTTTTTCAACTGCTCCTGAACCCATTCAATGTTATCCTATGTGTCCATGCACACACTCTTGTTTTTTGGCGTTTACAAGCAGTTGCGTTTAACCTCGTTTTTTCAGAAGCAAAAAAATGGGTTCAGACGCAAAAGTTTTCCACGTTTCAGACGCTAAACGCTGCTAAACGCGGCTAAACGCGGCTAAACGCGGTACCGGCGTTTTTCCGCGTTTGTGTTTATAAGCGTTTTTAAAGGTGACCTATTTTTTAACATTAGAAATCTCTAAAATGATGGCAAATGATGAAAAACTATTAAAAAATATAAAAGAAAACTGTAATTGCTTGCATTGCATTGTGGACAATCCACAACTTGTGGCAGGTAACGTGGCAAGTGGACAATCCACAGCTTGTGGCAGGTAACGTGGCCAGTGGACAATCAACAACTTGTGTCAGGTGATGTGGCCAGGTGACGTGGCCAGGTGACGTGGTCAGTGGACAATCCACAACTTGTGGCAGGTGACATGGCCAGGTGACGTGGCAGGTAACGTGGCCAGGTGACGTGGCACGTGATGTGGCCAGGTGACGTGGCAAGTGGACAATCCACAACTTGTGGCAGGTGACGTGGCTAGGTGACGTGGCCAGGTGACGTGGCAAGTGGACAATCCACAACTTGTGGCAGGTGACGTGGCCAGGTGATGTGGCAGGTAACGTGGCCAGGTGACGTGGCAGGTAACATGGCCAGGTGACGTGGCCAGGTGACGTGGCAAGTGGACAATCCACAACTTGTGCCAGGTGACGTGGCCAGGTGACGTGGCAGGTGACGTGGCCAGGTGACGTGGCAGGTGACGTGGCAAGTGAACAATCCACAACTTGTGGCAGGTGACGTGGCAAGTGGACAATCCACAGCTTGTGGCAGGTAACATTGCCAGTGGACAATCCACAACTTGTGGCAGGTGACGTGGCCAGGTGATGTGGCAGGTAACGTGGCCAGGTGACGTGGCAGGTAACATGGCCAGGTGACGTGGCCAGGTGACGTGGCAAGTGGACAATCCACAACTTGTGCCAGGTGACGTGGCCAGGTGACGTGGCAGGTGACGTGGCCAGGTGACGTGGCAGGTGACGTGGCAAGTGAACAATCCACAACTTGTGGCAGGTGACGTGGCAAGTGGACAATCCACAGCTTGTGGCAGGTAACATTGCCAGTGGACAATCAACAACTTGTGTCAGGTGACGTGGCCAGGTGACGTGGCCAGGTGACGTGGTCAGTGGACAATCCACAACTTGTGGCAGGTGACATGGCCAGGTGACGTGGCAGGTAACGTGGCCAGGTGACGTGGCAGGTGACGTGGCCAGGTGACGTGGCAAGTGGACAATCCACAACTTGTGGCAGGTGACGTGGCCAGGTGACGTGGCATGTGGCATGTGACGTGGCAAGTGGACAATCCACAACTTGTGGCAGGTGAAGTGGCTAGGTGACGTGGCAGGTAACGTGGCCAGGTGACGTGGCCAGGTGACGTGGCAAGTGGACAATCCACAACTTGTGGCAGGTGACGTGGCCAGGTGATATGGCAGGTAACGTGGCCAGGTGACGTGGCAGGTAACATGGCCAGGTGACGTGGCCAGGTGACGTGGCAAGTGGACAATCCACAACTTGTGCCAGGTGACGTGGCCAGGTGACATGGCAGGTGACGTGGCAGGTGACGTGGCAAGTGAACAATCCACAACTTGTGGCAGGTGACGTAGCCAGGTGACGTGGCAGGTAACGTGGCCAGGTGACGTGGCAAGTGGACAATCCACAACTTGTGGCAGGTGACGTGGCAGGTAACGTGGCCAGGTGACGTGGCCAGGTGACGTGGCAGGTGATACGCTAAATACAAGTACACTGCGGCTCTCTCAGCTGCTGCTACTCACTCTGGTCTCACAAACTGGCTGAAATGGTTAAAATTTACTGTTTTTTGAGCTTAGGGAGGGTCTTATGATGAAACGCTTATAAACGCAAACGCGGTAAAATGCCGCTAAACGCCAATAAACGCGGCCAAACGCGCGTTTTTAAACGCCGGTTTCAGCGTTTAAAAACGTGTGTTCAGCAGAGTTTGCACCTGCGTCTCGTGTGCATGGGGCCTTAGTTGAATTGAACTGTGCCCGTGTCTCACTGTGCCCATTCTTCACTGTGCCCGTGTCTCACTGTGCCCAATGCCTCACTGTGCCCAAGCTTCAATCACTGTGCCCGTACCTGATGCATATTTTCATGGGATACGGATTTTACTGCTACACCGGCGGCCATTCCAGTATTCAAAAGCCGTGCCTCCTCCTCGTCTGTGATAGGCGGAACACTCAATTTCCCAGCATTCTGTGTTCCGCCCATCACAGACATCCGCTCATCCTCATAACACAGACGAGGATGAGAGGATGTCCGTGATAGGCTGAACACTGCCTGCTGTGAAATTGAGTGTTCCGCCTATCACAGACGACGAGGAATCGGGAGGCGCGGCTTTTGAACACTGCAATGGCCGCCGTCTGTCTGCATGACACGCTGATCAGGTAGGCAGACGGCGGCTTGCGGTTAGTTAGTGCTACATTACATCTACTCGTGGCGGCTGCGGCGAGTAGATGTAATTGGGGTAACGCCACCCAGTGCCATTCCGGATACGCCCCCTGCAGCCCTGCTACGGAAACTTTGAAGGAAAAAAAATAATTTTTTTTTTTTTTTGGAAAAAATAAAAAAAATCTAAAAAAAAATAGATTTTCTTCAAATCTGAATCGATTTGAACTCAAAACTCGATTTAAGATTAAAATCGATTTTTTTCCCAGCCCTATTTGGGGGTGTCATTAACTTTATATTGATACCCCCAGCGGTTCGCAGAGCGCAGTGTGAACTGTCTGCGATTCTGATGCTATGTAGGAACCCGCATCGCACCAGTGTGAACTGAGCCTAAAAGCTGAAACCTTGGAATAAAATTGAGACTTTTAAAGTTGGTTTTATAAAACTTGCTGACCCAGCCTTTTTCTGACACTTGTTATTGTAATATATTGTTAAAATCAGTATTTTTTTTTTGCTAGACAATTACTTAGAACCCCCAAAACATTATAATCTTTTTTTTTAAGCAGAGACCCTAGAATATAAAATGGCGGTCGTTGAAATTGTATGTCACGCGGTATGTGCGCAGCGTTTTTTTAAATGCAATTTTTTGGGAAAAAATACACTTTAATAAATTAATAGAAAAAACATAATATATACCCCAGTTTTTTTTAATATAATATGAAAGATGATGTTACGCCGAGTAAATAGATACCCAACATGTCACGCTTTAAAATTGCGGGTGCTTGTAGAATGGTGCCAAACTACGGTACTTAAAAATCTCCATAGTTGACATTTAAAAATGTCTACAGGTTACCAGTTCAGAGTTACAAAGGAGGGCTAGTGCTAGAATTATTGCTTTTGCTTGTGTGGTGCAAACACCGTCTACATATGTGGGTGTGAACTACGTATGCGTTCACTACTGTGCGCGACGGGGGCGCTAAAAAATAAATAAATATATATTTATTTTATTCTTACACTGTCCCTTTAAAAAAAAAAATTTGGATCACGCTGTTGCAAGGAATGTAAACATCCCTAACAATACAGCATGATAGATCCTCTTTATTGAGAGATCTGGGGTCTAAAAGACCCCACATTTCTCCTTTACCCATAAAAGCAAAAGATTAAAAAATAAAAATATGTTTACATGGCCCCAGACCCGGAAGTCATGATGTTGCTCCGGTCCTCCGGCCATCTTGCTACCACTCAACTCTATAGGAAAACACTGCCGACGCTGGATAGTACCCGGGCTCACCGATCAGTCACCGGGAGACACCGCTTCCAAAAGTCATTCCGTGGTGAATCCCCCCCCCCCCTCCCTTTCCCCGGGACCACTTTTATCTAAAAGCCAGCTGTCTGAGAGGAAAAAAAAAATATTATCTTTTGTTTACATGGCCTGAGAACCGGAAGTGACGTCGGCGTCGCTCCGGTCCTCCAAGGGCATAGAGATGAATGGTGGCCATCTTGCCATCTATCGGAAAGCCCTGCCAATGCCAGGTGGTTCCCGGGCTCAGCCATTGCTAATGTTAACCCGGGAAAAAGCGCAAGGGGGGGGGGGGGTACTCACCCACCGTTTCTCAAAATACTGGAGTTAAGGCATCTAGCTGCAGCCATAACCTCTGTATTTAATGTCAAAATAATGACGTATATTTATATATATTTTATATAATCACACACATAGGTTGGACTTGATAGACTTGTGTATTTTTTCAACCTCACCTACTATGTAACTATAGTTAGGCGGTCGGCATCTGGTTAACAAAAGGAATGACTTTGGAAGGGTGACAACTCGGGAACACAATTGGGAGGCAGTTGTCACCCCATAACAGGGAGGTCGCTGAACATGGGGCCCCAGTAGAATAAAAAAACACTGTGCAGCTTAGGAAAATGTTAAATGCCATTCCTGTAGGCCATGAGCGGAACCATGAAGCCGACCAAAAAATTCCCCTTGTAAATGTAGCGGCCTCACCCCATCTCTTTTGTCTAGGGGTATGTCACACGACAGGGTGAGATGCGCTACGGCCCATGTCCTCCCCATAGCTGTGGGTGAGGTGAAGGCCAGTACCAGATATTTCCTCGGGCCTGTGTGCTTTTGTCTAGAATCAAGTCCTGCTGTGCCAACACTTCCCTCTGCTCCCATTAACCAGAGTTCCACACACCGATCACAGTCCAACTCTTGTTTTATTGCATAACTCACAATAAACAGTGCTTCAGTAGCCAACTGGTTGCGACTTGATAACATTTTGATACGGGGAATGAGCAGGTCGAGGCACTATCCTGGTTGTCAGCTAAACCACTGCGATCTCGCCAGCGGTTACTACAGCCTTAGCTAGAAAGGACTTAGAACTTGAGAGTCTCTACCAGCGACTCAAGAGAACGTAGATAGGAGTACCTTCACTGCGCTGCGGCCCCCGTCAGGGGAAGATGTCCCTTCAAGAGAGTTACGAGAGGCCCATCCGTCACTGGGTTGATGCTGCTCTAGACTCTCCGAATGGGTAACCTCCCCGGCCTCCTCACCTCAGACATGGGCCCCATCCACTTCAGGGACCCTCGGACTTCTCCACCCTTGCGGGACCCAGTCGAAGTCACTGGGCCCCAGGCCTCCTGGTTCAGTACCTCACCCCAGGCTGAAGGTGCCTGGGGTGGACTCCAACTCCATTCCAGTCAGGCCTAGGGCGCCTGGGCCGGAATCCGGAACAGCCCGCACCCAGGCCTAAGGTGCCTGGGCGCGTGAAGAAGATCCTCCTGAAGACCTCGTGGTTAGGGCGTCTCCCCCTTTTATCTCCTCCCATCGACACCACGGCAGGTTCCCCGCCCTCGCCGTACCATCTCCGGAAAGGGACAAAAAGGGTAGCACTGTGACCGCCAATCTACCTTGAGCCTACGGGTACCCCGCCACCCAGAGGCCAAAGAGATTATTACACCGTCCAATCCTCCACAAACACAAATGGTCCATTATTCCCATACTTACACACCTGAGTGTCCTATCTAAATTTAGAGACCCCGCTACATAAAGAACATATACAGGCATACCCCGCTTTAAGTACACTCACTTTACATACACTCGCGAGTAAGGACATACCCGTGAGTGTATGTAAAGTGCCTCACAAGTACTGTACAGACATTTTGCAGCCGCAGTAGAAGGAGCTGAAGCTCCGAGAGCATAGCCCGCCCTGTTCCAGTCTGCCCCTGACACCCCCACTACAGCCCCTGAGACCTCAACTACAGCTCCTGACACCCCCACTACAGCCCCTGAGACCTCAACTACAGCTCCTGACACCCCCATTACAACCCCTGACCCCCCACTACACCCTAGAAGTGAAAAAAGGTATTGTTTCACTTTAAGTACATTTTCATTTTACATACATGCTCTGGTCCCATTGTGTACTTAAAAGTGGGGTATGCCTGTATTTACAGTTTATAAGATGTTTAACCACTTCCCGTCCGTGCTATAGCCGAATGACGGCTTTACCGGGAGGTCGTCAATAGACGTCCTTCCCTTTGCACGCTCTCCGCGCACCCCCTTCCGGAGCACACGCAGTGCGCGCTGTAATCACTGAGACTCGGGTGATCACAGATCCGAGTAAGGGGCCGATTCTGGCCCCTTACCACATGAACAGCTGTCAGCCAATGACAGCTGATCACGTGATGTAAACAAAAGCTCGGTAATCGTTTTTGTTTTTCTCCTCACGCTGACAGCGTGAGGAGAAAAAAAAAGCCGATCACCGGCTCTTGTGAGAGGGACATCGGTCCCGAAGAGGAAGAGGCACATCCGCCCCATCTGTGCCCACCAGTGCCACCTATCAATGCCCGCGAGTATCACCTATCAATGCCCACCAGTGGTGCCAATCAGTGCCTCATCAGTGCCACCTAGCAGTGCTGCCTATCAGTGTCACCTACCAGTGCTGATCAGTGCCCATCATTGCCACCCATCAGTGCCCATCACTGCCACCCATCACTGCCACCCATCAGTGCCCACTGTCAGCTATCAGTGCCACCTATCAGTGCCACCTAGTGCCAATTCTCAGTGCCCACCAGTGCCACCTATCAATGCCCTTCAGTGCCACCCTTCAGTCTCACCTCTCAGTGCCCACCAGTGCCACCTTATCGGTACCCTTCAGTGCATCCTCATCAGCGTACATCAATGAAGGAGAAAAATTACCTATTTGCAAAAATCTATAACAAAATATAAAACGGTTTTGTATTTATTTATTTTTTCATTCGTTTTTTTAACAAAAAATAAAAAAAAAAACTGCAGAGGTGATCAAATACCACCAAAAGAAAGCTCTATTTGTGGGAAAAAAATGATAAAAATTTCATTTGGGTACAGCGTTGTATGACCGCGCAATTGTCATTAAAAGAGTGAGAGCGCTGAAAGCTGAAAATTGGTCTGGGCAGGAGGGGGGTTCAAGTGCCCAGTAAGCAAGTGGTTAAACATTCAACTGGTAAAGTCAGAAAACTGGCTACTGGTGACGAGACATCTCCCAGGGATCTTTCCCAGATATCATACAAAACAAAATATGCATTGTCTCCGTTTATAGTGCCGATAAACTTCACCTCCATCTGCTCATCAGAAATCTCACGCCTCGCAACGGTAAATTATAGACCCGGCTGGAGATTGTAATTTTCCCAGGCTTTGAAAACCCAAGCGGCGCGCGGCCGTATATAATAACAGGTGTTGCGCTGATTTATAAAGTCTATAAATAAACACGGGCGCAGAAAGTGAGTTATAGCCTGCGCGGCGAATTACTGACGGCCATCTATAAAAGAGGAAGCAATGGCCCTGACGGGATCAGAGGGACAAAGGACAATTAGGGCGAAACCAAAGCCCCCCGAGATCCCGGGGAGATTAAAGAGAGCAGAAAAAAAATACAAAAAGTATCCCATTTCAGAAATCCAGAAAAACGCTTTCATAGGTTTAACAAAAAATAAATAAATAATAGAAATTCATGTTTTTATAATGAGGTCTTCCAGAAATTTCATCCAAACCAAAACGTGTGACTATCGATCGTAGTTTACATACATGACCACCATAAACAAAAGACCAAAAACATTTTGGAGGATACATTTTGTATCCAATGAATAATTGGAAAATATATTTATATATTTTTTAACCAATGAAACAATTATGATTCAAGCCATGCCTGTATGACTATTAGGGGACAGGCCCCCCTCCTCCATCTCCTGCATTCTTGAAGGTCCATCACCAGAGAACTGTTGGTTTTTGCCTCTTAACTGGCCAATATTTGGCTTTGAAGGACCTTTTGAGGCTGTAGATAGGCAGCCAAGCGAGCAGCACTGCCCGGCCAAGATGAAAATATGCATACATGGGGGAGTATGACGCTTGTCTTCATTTCAATGTGAGGAGGGGGCACAAAAAAAAAAAAAAAAAAAAAAGTCATACATTTTTTTTCTTTAACCACCTGCCTACCGGGCACGGAAACCCCCTTCCTGCCCAGGCCATTTTTCAGCTTTCAGCACTGTCACACTTTGAATGACAATTGCGCGGTCGTGCAACGTGGCTCCCAAACAAAATTTGCGTCCTTTTTTTCCCACAAATAGAGCTTTCTTTTGATGGTATTTGATCACCTCTGTGGTTTTTATTTTTTGCACTATAAACAAAAGAAGAGCGTCAAGTTTGAAAAAAACCACAATATTTTTAACTTTTTGCTATAATAAATATCCATTTTTTTTTTTTACATTTTCCTCAGTTTAGGCCGATATGTATTCTTCTACATATTTTTGATTAAAAAATAACGCAATAAGCGTATATTGATTGGTTTGCGCAAAAGTTATAGCAGATACAAAATACGGGATAGATTTATAGTATTATTTTTTTCCTTTTTTACTAGTAATGGCGGCGATCTGCGATTTTTATCGCGACTGCGATATTGCGGCGGACACATCGGACACTTTTGACACATTTTTGGGACCATTCACATTTATACAGCGATCCCTGCTATAAAAATGCACTGGTTACTGTATAAATGTGACTGGCAGGGAAGGGGTTAACACTAGGGGTTAAATGTGTTTCCTAGATGTTAAGGGGTTAAATGTGTTTCCTAGATGTGTTCTAACTGTGGGGGGAGGGGACTGACTGGGGGAGGTGACCGATGGTTGTCCCTATGTACAAGGGACACACCATCGGTCTCCTCTCCCTCACAGGACGTGGATCTGTGTGTTTACACACACACAGATCCACGGTCCTGCTCGGTTACTGGGCAATCGCGGGTGCCCGGCGGCCATCGTGGCCACCGGGCACGCGCATCGGGTGCCCAGCGACGCGGCGGGCGCGCGCCCCCTAGTAGATTTTAAAGGCGCAACGTCATATGACGTCCACCCAGGATAACAGTGTCTTCCTGCCGCCGTCAATTGACGGCGGCCGGTTGACAACTGGTTAAAGCCTAGTACACACGACAGAGAATCCCGTCGTAAAAAAAACGTTGGTTTTCTCAACGAGATTCTTGTCATGCTTGACGGGATTCTTCTCAAGCTTTCCTTGCATACACACTGTCAATCCAAAATCTTGTCGTTGTAAAGCGCAGTGACGTACAACACGTACGACGGCAGTATAAAGGGGAAGTTCGATTCCAATGGCGCCACCCCTTGGGCTGCTTTTGCTGATCTCCTGTTATCGCGTGTTAGTAAAAAGTTTGGTGAGAGACGATTCGCGCTTTTCAGCCTTGTGCTTTTCAGTCCGTTACAGCGTGACAAATGTGCTATCTCCATTACGAACGCTAGTTTTACCAGAAGGGGCGCTCCCGTCTCATACTTGATTCCGTGCATGTGCATTTTTTTTAAGACTCGGAAAAGCATACACACGACCGGTTTTCTTGTCGGGAAACATGCCGACGAGAATCCCGATGAGAAAAACGAGAATCCTGACGAGAAAATAGAGGAGCAGGTTCTCGATTTTTCTCGTCGAGATTCCCGGCAGTTTTCTCGACGAGAAACCATACACACAAAACGGAGAAAACCAGTCGTGTGTACGAGGCTTAATTAGAGGAAGCTAAAACAGTTTGGGGATCAAAAAGGTTTACATTTTACATTACGTATACAGTCATGATAAAAAGTAAATACACCCTTTTTTTGCTGAGCTTTATTCAAATTAGCAAGGCCTCCTAATTACTTTACGAACGCTTCATTTCATAGTGAGGTGGGGGTTGGAAAAAAAAAAAGCATTTGTTGATTTTTCTACGAGAGCCATCCTTTAGGTCAGGGGTCTCCATACTTTTCAAAGGGCCAGTTTACAGTTTTTCAGACTTCAGGGGGGCCAGATTCTAACCAGTCGGGGTAGAAAATGCCCCAGGGCCGAGCATCAATGAGAATAAACATGGCCCCAGTGTTGGTGGGCAGTAGGAGGAGGAATAGTGCTCCATCATTGCTATTAGTCTTAGACCCCTTTCACACTGGGGAGCTTTGCAGGCCCTATAACGCTAAAAATTGCACCTGCAAAGCGCCCTGAAACAGCCGCTGCTGTCTCTTCAATGTGAAAGCCCCGAGTGCTTTCATACTGGAGCGGTGCGCTAGCAGGACGGTCAAAAAAGTCCTGCTAGCAGCATCTTTGGAGCGGTGAAGGAGCGGTGTGTATACCGCTCCTCCACCGCTCCTGCCCATTGAAATCAATGGGCACCATGGCTATACCGCCAGCAAAGTGCCTCTGCAGAGGCGCTTTGCGGTGGTTTTAACCCTTTCTCGGCTGCTAGCGGGGGGTAAAAGCGCCCCGCTAGTGGCCGAATAGCGCCGCGAAATTGACGGTAAAGCGCAGCTAAAAATAGCGGTGCTTTACCGCTAACGCACCCACCGCCCCAGTGTGAAAGGGGCCTAAGAAATAGTGCCCCATTGTTGGTGCCATTGGGAGGAATAGTGCCTCACATCATTGGGAGCAATACTGCCCCAAGGGCCGGATGAAGGCTAGCAAATGGCCACATCCGGCCCTCGGGCTGCAGTTTGGAGACCCCTGCTTTAAGTGAATGTTTTAAATCAAAATTGTGATTGAGAATTTTTTTTTTTTTTTTTATTAGGCCATCCTATGACGTCCACGGGTAGAAGTGGTTACACTGGATAAAATAATTATTTGATCACCTGCAGATTTTGCAAGTTTGCCCACTTATAAAAAATGATGGACCCTTCATTTCTTTGTCATAGGTGTATTTTAAACGATAGAGACAGAATATCAACCAAAAATCCAGAAACAACTCATGATACAAATGTTATAAATTGAGTTCCAGTTTAGTGAGTAAAATAAGTATTTGATCCCCAAGCAAAACATGACTTAGTACTTGGTGGAGAAACCCTTGTTGGCAAGCACAGAGGTCAGACGTTTCTTGTACTTAGTGACCAGGTTTGCACAGTTGGTTTTGCACAGAGCAGCTCGGATCCTCCTCTTCTCAGGTTCCTCTTCTGTGATCCTGGCCCCTCCCTCCTGTTCAGTGCCCCCACAGCAAGCAGCTTGCTATGGGGGCACTCGAGCCAAGTCACAGCTCCCTGTGTCCATTCAGACACAGAGCCCTGACCCGATCCTGCCCCCTATTTCCCCTGATTGGCTAGCTGACTTTGATTTACAGCAGTGGCGGCAACCAATGGCGCCGCTCCTGTGTCACAGCTAATCAGGAGGGGGGAACCTCGGACTGCTGAGGCACTCATGGACAGAGAGGTAAGGCAATGCATTAAGATAAAAAAACGTTCTGCCTTTACAACCCGTTTAAGGTCTTGAGACTGGCTAGGCCACTCTATGACCTTAATGTGCTTCTTCTTGAGCCGCTCCTGTGTTGCCTTGGCGGTATGTTTTGGGTCATTGTCATGCGGGAAGACCCATCCATGACCCATCTTCAGTGTTCTGGCTGAGGGAAGAAGGTTCTCATCCAAGATTTTACAATACATGACCCCGTCCATTGGACACTCAATGCGGCAAATTCGGACTGTACCTTTAGCAGAGAAACAGCCCCAGAACATAATGTTTCCACCTCTGTGCTCGACTGTAGGGATGGTGTTCTTGGGGTCATAGTCAGCATTTTTATTCCTCCAAACACGGCGAGTCGCGTTAATGCCAAAGAGCTCAATTTTGGTCTCATCTGACCACAGCACTTACTCCCAATCCTTCTCTGAATCATGTAGATGTTCATTGGCAAACTTCAAACAGGTAGGTACATGTGTCTTCTTAAGGAGGGGGGACCTTGCTGGCGCTGCAGGATCTCAATCCATGGTGGCGTATTGTGTTACCAATGGTTTGTTTGGTGACTGTGGTCCCAACTGCCTTGAGATCATTCACAAGCTCCTCCCGTGTAGTTCTGGGCTGATCCCTCACTTTTCTCATGATCATCCTAATCCCATGAGAAGAAATCTTGCATGGAGCTCCAGACCGAGGCCGTCTGATTTTTGTATTTTTTCCATTTGGGAATAATCACTCCTACAGGTATCTCCTTCTCACCAAGCTTCTTGCTGATGGTCTTGTAGCACATTCCAGCCTTGTGCAGGTCTACAATCTTGTCCCCGAAGTCCTTGGACAGATCTTTGGTCTTGCCCTTGATGGTGAGATTTGAATGGAACAAATAAATTTTATAGACCGGAGTCTTTTATACACATAACGAGTTGTCGTTCGGAGCACCTTCTGAAGCCTTATACACACGGTCAGACTTTTAGACAACGAACTTCAAAATGAGCACGTTTTCAAAAAAATCCTACCGCGTGTACGCTCCATCAGACAAACTTTTCGGTTTTCATCGGACAAAAGTTCACTCTGCAAACGGTCAAACTTTTCAGTAACAAAAGTCCTACGGTGCAAAGTCCTATCGTGTGTACAGAAATCCATCAGACTTTTGTCCGAAGTACAAACACGCATGCCCAGGACCAATGTTAAAATCAACCAACAATAGCAGAAGTTGACCAAAGGGTGGCGGTAAAGAGCAGAAAAACCACGTGATGTTGGGAAAGTTTTGTGAAAGTCTGCAGAAAAGTCCTACCGTGTGTATGCTATCGGTGTGTCCGGCCAACTCCCTTCGGACAAAAATCCACGGAAAAAACTTTGTTTGAAGTCCGACCATGTGTGCAAGGCTTTACATTGACAGGACTAATCTGTGTACCACATGAGCACCTACTGTAGCCAGTCTGAGAGACAGAATTATTGCTGGTTGGTAGGGGATCAAATACTAAGGCCCCTTTCACATGGGCTTTCCGATCGGGTCCACCTGTCAGTTTTTCAGCGGACCCCAATATAAAAACATGAATAGCTATTTATTTATTTTTTAAGGATCTGCAGGGGATCAAATAATTATTTTTCCTACTGTATACCGGGATGATGCCTGCACCTGCAGGTATCATCCCGGTATCAACATTTTCAGCCGGTGATTCCTTCTTCAGCAGAAGTGTTTCAGCCACTCGATCACTTCAGCAGGCGGCGGAAGGGGGCTCCCCCGCCCCCACCTTTCCTGGGCTCTTCCCCCGTGATTGGATGGCAGAGCCCAGCGGTGACAGCGGCACTACACACAAGAGAGAGGAACCAACGTTCCTCCATCTCTGTGACCCCGGAAACTGGAAGTGACGAGGATTTAGTCACTTCCGTCTTTGCTCTTTGTTTACCTGGCCATTAGCAGCCAGGAAACCAGCCGATCAGACCAATCTGTGTCTGATTGGCTGCATTGGAGGCCAGAGGAGAGATCTGGGGTTTAATAATTTTATAATTTTCTAGAAAAAAAGAAAAGAAAAAATTGTCCTGGGTGGGAACTGGTTGAATTGCTGTTGTAAGGAGTGCCCTGATAAATTTCCCTGTACGTTTACAATGACAATAAAGTATTATCTTATCTTATGTGTCATTTGTACAGTATATCATCTTTATCTGTATGCACTGTTTGGATACAGATCTGTTTCCCTATCCTAGGAGGACCACAGGCAAAAAAAATTCTAATAAAAAAATCACATATATGACGCAGGGATGAGCGGTGAGGTCAGTAGCTGGTGAGGCACTGGCTATTATCAGAACCAGATACACACAGGTTACATACGCCACGAATGTTATTGCAAGAGCAATAATTCTAGTACTAGACCTCCTCTGTAACTCTAAACATGTAACCTGTAAATATTTTTACAGCGTCGCCTATGGAGATTTTTAAGTACCGAAGTTTGGCACCATTCCACAAGTGTGTGCAAAGGCGTGACGTGTTAGGTATCTATTTACTCGGAGTAACATCATCTTTCACATTATACAAAAAACTGTTTCTTTCCACAAAAAAAAGCATTTGAAAAATTGTTGCGCAAATTCCCGTGTGACATAAAAAGTTACAACGACCACCATTTTATTCCCTAGGGTGTCTGCTAAAAAATTATTATATATATATGTATATGTAAATAGAAGATGTTTGGGGGTTCGGAATAATTTTCCAGGAAAAAAAAATGTGGATTTTTACATGTAGAAGAGAAGTGTCAGAATTGGCCTGGGTGGCAAGGGTTAATTACTGTAAGTAATATACAAATAATTATATATTGTTTTTAAGGTAATTTACTATATTTTCTAAATCTGTACTCAAGCAGGTGACTTAATGGACAAATTACTGAAGTTTGAAGTTATAACTTCCAAACAGTAATTTCACAGTAAATAGATAAATAATAAATTATTATGTTATAACATATATATATATATATATATATATATATATATATATATATATATATATATATATATATGATTTAGCTTGATTACAACAGTACCTTTTCAGCAGCAGATTCTCATTCTCCCTCTTAACTGTGTGAGAAAAACATGGTATTGCAGGGTAAATCTTATACACATAAACCCATGGTTTTTCCTTGTAGTTAAGAGGGCTGGACGGGAGTATTTTTCTTTTAGACACACACCCCCTTCTGAGAGGCGTGCCTCCACTGCAACATTTTTATTGGACAGCTTGGGTCAATGGTACTTTACCACTGGTCCAAGACTCCAAGCTGTCCATTGAGCTCAGTGCTTCTGACAAGAAGTGAGAGGCACTGTGAGCGCATCCTCTCAGTCTGTTGAAAACAGAGAGTGCGGGCTTGTATTTAAAGCGGAGTTCCACCGAAAAAAATAATTAAAAGTCAGCAGCTACAAATACTGCTGACTTTTAATATATGGACACTTACCTGTCCTGGGCGCCCGCGCTTTCAGCCCCCGAAGCCGATCCATCTCTTGGGTGCTGCCGCCGCCATCTTCGGTAAGGGACTCAGGAAGTGGAAGGAAGTTCGCAATTTTAAAGGGTGACATGTTTGGTATCTATTTGCTCGGTGTAACATCATCTTTTATATTTTACAAGTGGGTATTATATATATTTTTTTTGTGCATTTCAATTAAAGGATAAGTTCACTTTAAAAAAATAAAAATAAGTGAATTTTTTTGCAGGTAAAAAATGTGCATTTATTATTTTTTGTTTCTGGAGCCTGTAAAGCATTGCACCAGCGCTCATCAGATCCCTGATGCCACGCAGATCTCCTGCAGATCTGTCAGTGTATAGGCTTGCTCGTACGAGGAAGCCAATGCATTCTGACAGGAAGACTCTATTGCCGCGTACACACGACTGTTTTTAATGACGAGAAAAATGACATTTTTTAAAATGGTCATTAAAAATGATCGTGTGTGGGCTTCAGAGCGTGAAAAACGGCCATGAAAAAATTGGAACATGACGGGAGCGCTCGTTCTGGTAAAACTAGCGTTCGTAATGGAGATAGCACATTCGTCACACTGTAACGGACTGAAAAGCACGAGGCTGAAAAGCGCGAATCGTCACTCAACAAACTTTACTAACGTGGCGCCATCCGAATGGAACTTCCCCTTTATAGTGCCGCCGTATGTGTTGTACGTCACTGCGCTTTGCTCGAGCATTTTTTTCCACGATAGTGTGTAGGCAAGACAGGCTTGAGAAGAATCACGTTGAGAAAAAAACAACGTTTTTTTCAATGACATTAAAAACGGTCGTGTGTACACGGCATATGAACTACCATGGTGCTCACAGTGGTCTGCTTTCATAGTGGGGATCGGGGGGGAATGGGGGTACAGTGCATTCACAACATGTTACACCCTGAATATGGGTGTAACATGTAACATGTTATGAACGGTGAACCTATCATCCTTTAAAGTTTATTTTTTCTTAAAAAATAAATAAAAATAGCGCTGGAAAAAACACTGTTGCAAATACTGTGTGACATAAAAAAATGTAACACTCACCGTTTTATTCTCCAGGGCCACTGCTTTAAAAATATATATAATGTTTTTTGGGGGGGGGGGGGGTTCTTAATAATTTTCTAGCAGATAAAATACTGATTTTTACATGTAAACAAAAAGTGTCAAAAAAAGGTCTAGGGGTTCAAGTGGTTAAACGTGTGCAAAAAATAAATAAAAAAATATATAAAAAACACAAAATCGGCTCTGGCAGTGAAAGGGTTAAAACAGACCTAAGTTTTGAGTTAGGTGCACTTTAATGAGTTGTAGGAAGAGACAAAATTGTGACATACAATCTATAAACTGCAATGATGACAGAAGGGTTAAGAGAAAGCAAAACAATATGTAGGCCGTTGTCATCACCACCATGCGTCACCGAGCTAAATATAAGAGCTGCGAGAGACGTGCTGTGCAACTCATTAGAAAGGTGTTTTGTATCAAACACGGGGGGGAAAAAATTATTAAAGCGGAAGTAAACCCATCGATTTAACAGTTTCAAAAAGCAGTTACATTTCCGGCATGCCGGGAATGCCAACTGTCACATTGGTTGTGCTCTCAACCAAACTGTCAAACCATCCAATGGCCGGTGTCATAACTGATCACATGTGCAGCATCATGGCAGTTAAAGATTAAACAGAGGCCAAGATGGCCGCTTCCTTGGCTGAAAATGATAGGAGGGTACTTCCACTTTAAATAGAGAGAATATAAAATGCACGCTAAGTAACGTGTCAATGTAACTTTACTTGGTATTTATTACCCCTCACATAGATTACAATCCCCCCCCCCCCCCCCCCCCCCCGATGCCTTCATCTGCTTCTCTCTTACACTTTGCTTTTTTGTGCTTTTTTTTGTTTGTATTTTTTTGTGCGTTTTGTTACAGCGTTTGAGTTTCTGGAGTTTTTGTATTAGCTAATAGAAAACAGTATCATCTGTGACATCACTTGTTGCTATGTGGACAAAATGCTCAGGTGTGAATGGGGTCTTAAAGTGGAGTTCCACCCTGAAAAAAAAAAAAAAATTACACAAAAATGCTGCAAAAAAAAAAAAAAACAACAAAAAAAAATATTTTTACTCACCCGAAATAGCGGTTGCTATGCGGAAGTCCCTAATCTGCCTCTTCCTTATCCACGGTGGGTCTTCCGCATCCTCTTCTAGTGAATGGGGCGCGCTGCCTTCTGGGAACTGTGTGTAATCCCAGAGAGCAGCCGGCCCATTCACAAAGCGCTGCGAGACTCGCGCATGCTCAGTAGGAAACGGGTAAGGCTTCGCTGCCTGTTTCCCTAAAGCCCTGTACACACGGCCGAGATTCTCGTCAGGAAAAAACCCATTGTTTTTCCTGACGAGTTTCTTGACAAGAATCTTGTGCCGGCCGAGTGTACACACGCTCCATTCCAAAGAACCGCCGTTCTTTTGAATGGAGCGAACGCGGTGACGTCATTGACTACAACGAGCATGCGCTCGTCACATTCGATGCCGTCGCCGCCATCTTGCTACACCCTACCTATGTCTAGGAAGCTACCGCGCATGCGTCAAAGTCATTTCCAGCATGCGCGGGCTTACCGGAGGACAGGTAAGCTTGTAGCCACACACACACACACAGTTTTCTCGTGGGGAAACAGGCCGACGAGAATCCCGACGAGAAAAACGAGAATGCCGATGAGAAAATAGAGAGCAGGTTCTCTATTTTTCTCGTCAAAATTCCCGGCAGTTTTCCCGACAAGAAACCTGAAAGCCGCGTACACACGAACGGTTTTCTCTGCAAAAAACTCTCCCAGCAGTTTCCTTGCCGTTTCTTGCTGAAAAAAACGGTCGTGTGTACGAGGCCTTAGTGAGGATGGCGGCGCGGGACCTGCAGCGATCGAGGGATCGCCCTCGGGGGGGGGGGCCCCA
>CM055117.1:1080401545-1080420609 GCA_029206835.1 Rana muscosa
CTCATGTAAGGGAAGGCTCTCTGGGGACCCTCATGTAAGGGAAGGCTCTCTGTGGACCCTCATGTAAGAGAAGGCTCTTTGGGGACCCTGATGTAAATGGAGGCTCTCTGGGGACCCTCATGTAAGGGAAGGCTCCCTGGGGACCCTCATGTAAGGGAAGGCTCTCTGGGGACCCTGATGTAAGTGGAGGCTCTCTGGGGACCCTGATGTAAGAGGAGGCTCTCTGGGGACCCTGATGTAAGAGGAGGCTCTCTGGGGACCCTGATGTAAGAGGAGGCTCTCTGGGGACCCTGATGTAAGAGGAGGCTCTCTGGGGACCCTGATGTAAGAGGAGGCTCTCTGGGGACCCTGATGTAAGAGGAGGCTCTCTGGGGACCCTGATGTAAGAGGAGGCTCTCTGGGGACCCTGATGTAAGAGGAGGCTCTCTGGGGACCCTGATGTAAGAGGAGGCTCTCTGGGGACCCTGATGTAAGAGGAGGCTCTCTGGGGACCCTGATGTAAGAGGAGGCTCTCTGGGGACCCTGATGTAAGAGGAGGCTCTCTGGGGACCCTGATGTAAGAGGAGGCTCTCTGGGGACCCTGATGTAAGAGGAGGCTCTCTGGGGACCCTGATGTAAGAGGAGGCTCTCTGGGGACCCTGATGTAAGGAAAGGCTCTCTGGGGACCCTGATGTAAGGAAAGGCTCTCTGGGGACCCTGATGTAAGGAAAGGCTCTCTGGGGACCCTGATGTAAGGAAAGGCTCTCTGGGGACCCTGATGTAAGGGGGGGCTCTTTGGGGACCCTCATGTAAGGGAAGGCTCTTTGGGGACCCTCATGTAAGTGGAGGCTCTCTGGGGACCCTGATGTAAGAGGAGGCTCTCTGGGGACCCTGATGTAAGAGGAGGCTCTCTGGGGACCCTGATGTAAGAGGAGGCTCTCTGGGGACCCTGATGTAAGGAAAGGCTCTCTGGGGACCCTGATGTAAGGAAAGGCTCTCTGGGGACCCTGATGTAAGGAAAGGCTCTCTTTTTCCAAAGAAAAATGTAATTTCATAAGCTTTAAGGGGGCGGTGTTGGGGGACGGACCTGGGCAAGGTTTGGTCGGGCAACTGGTGGAGAGTAAGGTTTTTGCCTGGCTAGTTGGTCTAGACTTGAAATTTTAAGCCCATGCGCTAGATTTTAGTTAGGAGTTTCAGAGTAAAGGGGGCTGAATACAAATGCACGCCACACTTTTCCGATATTTATTTATAAAAAATGTTAAAAAACATTTATCATTTTCCTTCCACCTCACAATTATGTGCCACTTTGTGTTGGTCTATCACATAAAATCCCAATAAAATATATTTACGTTTTTGGTTGAAACCTGACAAAATGTGAAACATTTCAAGGGGTGTGAATACTTTTTCAAGGCACTGTATATTTTTTTACAAGATTGATTGACCTCAAACCATTAAAACACTGACTATAAAAACGCACAAAGACACAAAACCCCCCGCAGACACGAAAAGGTTAAGCGATTGTGTTTTTCCCGTACACTGAGCCATTGTAAAGTCTATTCCAACAAAGGACATTGCGGAGTATTCATCCAGCGCGCTCGGCCCCATCTGACTAATGACCGCTCCTAGATAATACATCCACTCAGGACGTTCTCCTCTAATGCCGAGTCCACCGAGCGCAGAGAACCAGCCCACTCCCGGAACGAGATGGACCTTTTTATGGGGTAAATGTTCTTCGGGGATTTCCGTGGCCTGGAAGCACCCATGGAAAATTACTGGAGGATTACTTAGCTAATAAATAGGTCATTTTTACTCATCCGCTTCAACAGCTTGTCTCTCAAACCATTAAATATTGATGGATACTCCAAGGATGGGTCATTTAGAATTCTCAGAGTGCTGAGACTGAATAGGAATGTAGATTTACACATACACCCAAAAGTCGGGGGGGGTCAAAAGGCAACACCTGGGGGGGGGGGGGCTTTTTATTAAAAAATAATCTGTTGGGGTGGCTCTGTCAACTTTAACATGTCAAACACCCCTGTAAAGGTTTTTTTACATCTTGCTGGCAATATAACGCATATGCGCGCAGCAAAGATGGTTGGCTTTAACTACTTGCCGACCACGCACTGCGTCAGTGCTGGCCAGTTGCGCAGAATCACATATATATATTGTGAGGGGGTTAACTCGGTAGCGGGTGTGTGTGACCCCCTGGTTGGGCTCCCCACACAAAAACAGGGCCAGCAGACGGAGGCTGTGGTTTTCAAAATCAAAAGGTACAGTTTATTTCTCTATGTACAGTGACAAAAACACAGCAAAGCCAAAAAGAAACATAAACAAAATAAATCCTGGTCAGCTTGACCTCTGACTAAACATGCAGGTTTCCTAACTAACAACTGGGATCAGCCTGGTGCTGTCCTAGTCCCTAAGTCCCTGGTTTAATCAATGTCCAAACAAATAGCCACACAGGCTTTTTCTCACCGCACAGGGGTTCACTCTCCCTAGACAGTCCACACAGGTCTGGTTCCAGGCATGAGCAAACATCTAATGAAGCTGGGAGTTTTTATAGAGGCCTTAAACGAACTGACAGGCTTCAGCTGGTCTCATCAACTCCCTGCCTGTACGACGCCCAGCCCTCTCCCTAGAGGTATGAGTCATCCATGAGCCCACTAGCCTCAGCTGGGCTTCATCAACTCCCTCCCTAGTTGTATAAGTCGGCATAAAGCCTGAATCTGGGAGAAATATATCTACCCCCCTGGATGCAACCAGGTGACTTTACCTTCCTGCTGTCACATACCCCCCCCTCTTGTTTTAACCTTGGGGTTGGAACACCAGCAATCAGGCATTCATGTACTCGAGACAAAGCATCCACATTCCCCATTTGAACGCCAGGGCGATGCTTTACTGTGAAGTTGAATTCCTGTAGGGCCAGGAACCACCTATTCACTCTTCTATTTGTCTCCTTGTTTTGAGCCATCCACTTTAACGGAGCGTGATCCGTAACCATGTCAAAGTGCCTACCTAGCAGATAGTACCGAAGGGAATCTAGAGCCCACTTCACCGCTAAACACTCCTTTTCAACCGTGGCGTAATTTACCTCATGGGACTTCAACTTCCTGCTGAGGTAAATGACTGGGTGCTCTTCCCCGTTCCAGACCTGGGACAATACTGCTCCTAACCCCACATCTGACGCATCACTTTGTACGACAAAGTCTTTAGAGAAGTCGGGTGAGTACAACACTGGCTGGCTACATAAGGCTTGTTTCAAGAATTGGAATGCTGCCTCAGCCTCGGGGGTCCATTTAATCATGACCGACCCTTTCCCTTTTGTCAGGTTGGTTAGGGGCACAGCCTTAGAAGCAAAGTGGGGAATGAAGCGCCGATAATAACCCGCGATTCCCAGAAAGGCCCGTACCTGCTTCTTGCTGTTGGGACGTGGCCAACTCTGGATGGCCTCGACTTTGTTGAGTTGGGGTTTTATCACTCCCCTGCCAATGGTGTACCCAAGATATTTGGCCTCCTCCTGCCCAATGGTACACTTCTTGGGGTTAGCCGTAAACCCTGCTTCCCGGATAGAGTCTAGGACTGCTTGCACTTTTGGCAGATGTGAGGCCCAATCTGTGCTATGGACAATTACGTCATCCAGGTAAGCCGCAGCATACTTCCGATGGGGCCTCAGTATCTGGTCCATTTTCCGCTGGAATGTGGCCGGCGCATTCTGTAACCCGAACGGCATTCTCTTATATTGGAACGCCCCGTCTGGGGTTACAAATGCGGTTTTCTCTTTGGCCGACTTGGCCAGGGGAATTTGCCAATACCCTTTTGTGAGGTCAAGAGTCGTCATGTATCGGGCTGTTCCCAGCCGGTCGATCAACTCATCTATACGTGGCATGGGATAGGTGTCAAATTTTGTAACTTTGTTCAACTGACGAAAATCGTTACAAAATCGCCAGCTCCCATCCGGTTTAGGCACCAACACAATGGGACTAGACCAATCACTTTGGGACTCCTCTATCACCCCTAAGTTCAGCATTTTCTGTACTTCCTCCCGTATTGCCTCCCGTCGGGCCTCTGGGATCCGATAGGGTTTTAACTTCACCCTTTCACCGGGCGGGGTAATAATATCATGCTCTACCCCAGATGTTTGTCCCGGCAGCTCAGAGAACACCTCCTTGTTGCGAAGCACAAACTCCTTAACCTCCTGTTGTTGGGGTTGTGACAAGGTGGCTGCTATTCCAACCTCCGGAATCACGCAACCAGTTTGAGCTGGTGACCAAGTTTCTGCGACTAGGGACTCTCTATCCCTCCAGGCTTTCAACAGATTAACGTGATATATCTGTTCGGGCTTTCGCCTTCCTGGTTGTCTGACCTTATAATTCACTTCGCTCACTTTTTCCATTATCTCGTAGGGGCCTTGCCATTTGGCAAGGAATTTACTTTCAACCGTAGGGACAAGTACCAATATCCTATCCCCCGGGGAAAAGGTACGGGTCTTGGCTCCACGGTTGTACACTCTCTGCTGTGCCAACTGCGCTTGGGCCAAATGTTCCTTCACGATGGGCATTACCTGTGCAATTCGATCTTGTATCAGGGCGACATGCTCAATCACACTCCTGTGGGGAGAACTCTCACTTTCCCAAGTTTCCTTGGCAATATCCAACAGCCCTCTTGGGTGTCTCCCATACAGTAACTCAAAGGGGGAGAATCCCGTAGAGGATTGGGGCACCTCCCTAATAGCAAACATCAAATAAGGAAGTAGACAGTCCCAATCCCTTCCATCTCTATCCACCACTTTCTTCAACATTTGTTTTAGGGTTTTGTTGAATCTTTCAACCAGCCCATCGGTTTGGGGGTGATACACAGATGTACGCAATTGCGTCACTTTGAACAATTTACACAGCTCTTTCATAACCCGGGACATAAAGGGTGTACCTTGGTCCGTAAGCAGTTCTTTACAAATACCCACCCGGCTAAAAACAAGAGATAGCTCTTTGGCTATGGTTTTGGCCGAGGTATTTCTGAGAGGGATCGCTTCTGGATAACGGGTGGCATAGTCCATTATAACCAATATGTACTGGTGCCCCCTAGCGGACTTGATTATAGGACCTACCAAATCCATTGCGATTCTCTCAAACGGGACCTCAATGATGGGTAGAGGGACCAGCGGGCTACGGAAATGTGGCATCGGGGCCGACCTCTGACACACAGGGCAGGAGGAACAATAATTTTCTATGTCCTTCATCACCCCAGGCCAATAGAATCTCTGTAATACCCTCTCTCGGGTTTTCTCTGTCCCCAGATGACCTCCAAGAATGTGCCCATGGGCCAACTCCAACACCAACTTCCTGTAAGGTTTGGGCACCACAAGCTGCTCAACGGTTTCTTCTGCCCTTTTTGCCACCCGATACAGTAGGTCCTTCTCTACGCTGAAGTATGGGTAAGTGCAGGTATTATCTGGGTTCACTAACTCGCCATCTATTTCCACTACGTTTTCCCGTGCCTTTATTAGGGCGGGGTCTTTTAACTGTTCTGTGGCAAAATTTTCCCTGTGAACCTCCAGATCAGAAAACTCCACAGACGGTAGGTTTTCGTCTGAGGAGGTGGGCTCCTCTCCAGTTTCTTGAGTCTCCCCTGCCAATACTGACAAGGGAAATTCTGGAGAGTCCTCACCACTCTCAGAGGAGTTCTGGCTATCACATTCCTGGTACATAGGGGCACCAGTGGGGGGCTCAGGATCATCCCACAGTTCCCAGAACTTCGGAAAATCCCTTCCCACAATGGCATCATGCGGTAATTGAGATACTAACCCCACTGGATGAGAGAGGGTACCTTTGGGGGTCTCGAAACACACTGTAGTCACTGGATACTCTCGGGTGTCCCCATGCACACAAATAACAGCTACCTTGCTATTCCCAGAGACCTCTGTTTTAACTAATTCAGCCTTTATCAGGGTCACAAGGCTACCTGAATCCAGTAATACCACAACATTTCTACCATTAATACACATTTTGCATAAATGTTTCTCAGTTCCCCGAATGGCAGTGCATGCGACTGTCGCACACAGCGACTGACGTCGGTCCGTCAGAAAGTCACATTGCATGGGTTCCTCCACAACCGCGCAATTTGCTGCAATATGTCCCGCTTGCCGGCAGCGGTAGCAAACAATCCATTTGGCTGCCTCTTGAGCCCCTGACTTCCCAGGCTGTTCTCGCCAACCTTTGGGTAGAGCTCCCACCCTCTCACTCTCTCCACCCTCACCCCTTGGAATCCTCTTATCCGCCCCTGGGGATGGTCTGGTCTTAGGGTGGAAAGTCCGAGAGTCTCTGGAAGAGGCCGTCAGGTTCTCTGTAGCCAAGTATTTCTCTACACGATCCACAAGACCACCGGCCGTCTCTGGGTCTCCATGGCTTACCCACTTTTGGATGGCAGTAGGAAGAGCTCTCAAAAACCGATCCATTACAACACGTTCCACAATCTTTGGTGCGGACAAAGTCTCTGGCTGTAGCCACTTCCTGCTCAGGTGAATGAGATCATACATTTGAGACCTGGGGGGTTTTCCAAGCTGGAAAGTCCAGTTATGCACACGCTGAGCCCGGACAGCCAGGGTGACACCCAGCCTTGCCAATATTTCAGCTTTTAGCATCACATAGTCTTTTGCTTGGTCAGGCTCTAGGTCATAGTAAGCCTTCTGCGATTCACCAGTTAACAGAGGAGCCACCAGTCCAGCCCACTGCTCCTCAGGCCACTTTTCTCTTTCAGCAGTCCTTTCAAATGTGGTCAAAAATACCTCTGGATCATCCTCTCCAGTCATTTTTGTCAATAAACGACTCACCCCAAAGGACGCGGTATTAGTGGGACGGCTTTCCTCACTGGTCTGCGGACGTTGCTGCATTACTGCTTCCATTTGTTGTAGTCTCTGCTCTTGCTTCTGTAACAGGTCTATGAAGCGGGCCTCAGATTGCTGCTGGGCTTGTTGCTGAGCTTCCAGACTCTGTTGGTGAGCTTGCTGCTGGGCTGCAAGGCTCTGTTGATGAGCTTGCTGCTGGGCTGCAAGGCTCCTTTGCAAACCTGCATTTGTCTGCTGTTGATTGGCATTTGCTAGAGCCAGCTGTTTCAGTATCTCCTCCATGCTGGCTTAAAAAAAACTGCCACTGGTTCTCCACCAACTGTGAGGGGGTTAACTCGGTAGCGGGTGTGTGTGACCCCCTGGTTGGGCTCCCCACACAAAAACAGGGCCAGCAGACGGAGGCTGTGGTTTTCAAAATCAAAAGGTGCAGTTTATTTCTCTATGTACAGTGACAAAAACACAGCAAAGCCAAAAAGAAACATAAACAAAATAAATCCTGGTCAGCTTGACCTCTGACTAAACATGCAGGTTTCCTAACTAACAACTGGGATCAGCCTGGTGCTGTCCTAGTCCCTAAGTCCCTGGTTTAATCAATGTCCAAACAAATAGCCACACAGGCTTTTTCTCACCGCACAGGGGTTCACTCTCCCTAGACAGTCCACACAGGTCTGGTTCCAGGCATGAGCAAACATCTAATGAAGCTGGGAGTTTTTATAGAGGCCTTAAACGAACTGACAGGCTTCAGCTGGTCTCATCAACTCCCTGCCTGTACGACGCCCAGCCCTCTCCCTAGAGGTATGAGTCATCCATGAGCCCACTAGCCTCAGCTGGGCTTCATCAACTCCCTCCCTAGTTGTATAAGTCGGCATAAAGCCTGAATCTGGGAGAAATATATCTACCCCCCTGGATGCAACCAGGTGACTTTACCTTCCTGCTGTCACAATATATATATATATATATATATATATATATATATATATATATACATATATATACACACACACACACACACACACACACGTGATTCTGCATTTCCAGGTAGTTTCTGGAAGCCTTGGGACCCGAAACTGTTAACTCCCACAGCGCTGGATGTTCAGTAGCAGGAAGAGGACAGGGCAGCCCTGCAGTGAAGATTTCTACACAATCCAGCAGCCTGCACATCGTGGGACATTCTTCATTACAGGTAAGTAGTGTAACTAAAGCTGTAAAGAACAAAAAAAAAAAAATTCTTAGCTAAAACGATAACTTTAGAAGTGATAAGGGCACACCAGGAGGTGCGTCCAAGCGTGTTTTTTTGGCGTGTTCCCACGTGTCGTGTTTTAGGGCAGCTCATTCATTTCACTGCAGTACCATGCATTTTGGTAGGAGCGGCAATTAAGAATTAATGGTATCTGTAAGTGTCTGCAAAAGTCATTGTGGGTTTTGCTCGGTGTGGGGAAAAAAGCGCAATTGTGCACACGTTCCTGCACTGCACCTGCTATAAACAACAAGCCCTAAAAGCTGGAATACTACAGCTCTCATTAAAAGAGAACCTGCTGATCCTACCAAAATGGTCCTCGTTTAGGCACTTCCTGTGGAAAACAGCAATCTACTAGTTGTCCTCCTGTGTTGTCATCATGTCACATGCACCCCTGATGAAGACTACAAGTATTCATGCAGACACACTCTGTACAGAAATGATCCATTGATGTCACATGCACCCCTGATGAAGACTACAAGCACCCATGCAGACACACTCTCTACAGGAATGGTCAATTGAGGTCACATGCACCCCTGATGAAGACCAAAAGCACCCATACAGACACACCCTGTACAGGAATGGTCTATTGATGTCACATGCACCCCTGATGAAGACTATAAGCATCAATGCAGACACACTCTCTACAGGAATGGTCCATTGATGCCACATGCACCCCTGATGAAGACTACAAGCACGCATACAGACACACTCTGTACAGGAATGGTCCATTGATGTCACATGCACCCCTGATGAAGACCAAAAGCACCCATACAGACACACCCTGTACAGGAATGGTCCATTGATGTTACCATGTCACATGCACCCGGATGAAGATTACATGTACTCATACAGATACTCTGTACAGGAATGGTCCATTGATGCCACATGCACCCTGATGAAGACTACAAGCACCCATATAGACACACTCTCTACAAGAATGGTCCATTGATGCCATATGAACCCCTGATGAAGACCAAAAGCACCCATACAGACACACCCTGTACAGGAATGGTCTATTGATGTCACATGCACCCCTGATGAAGACTATAAGCATCAATGCAGACACACTCTCTACAGGAATGGTCCATTGATGCCACATGCACCCCTGATGAAGACTACAAGCACGCATACAGACACACTCTGTACAGGAATGGTCCATTGATGTCACATGCACCCCTGATGAAGGCTACAAGCGACACTGCCAACACATTTTGTAGGCATGGTCCGCCATTGTCACTATCTGGAATCCAGTCCAGAGCAATGATGTGCAGCTGATGCTGGAGTGAGTGTATGTTGTCAAGAAGTGGCTGAAAAAGGTTGGAAGAGATCAGCAGCATTTAAAAGCAAGAAAAGATGAAAGAAAAATTTTTTTTTTTAAAAACTGTCATTTATAAAAGTACAACATGGCAATCATTTAGAATATAGAACTTTAGCAAACAAAAAGTCGTCCAGATGGGGTTTAGTTCAACTGTTTTCCCTTTCCTCAAGCATTTCTGTGCTACAACCTTTGGACGAGGTTCTTTATAAAGAGGAAGTCCCTTCTTTTTCTGTGCACATGGGCAACATATACACAATTTCCTTGTTAGTGTCTTATTAACCTCTTGCCAACCACATAACGCAGAGGCAAGGAGGATGGTGTGCCTCCATAGTGGCTGAGGTTTCTGTGCTGAAAGCATGCTTACTGCGCACTCCCAGAACACTGTGTTGTCACTGACAGCTCGTGGTCCCAAGTTATGAGACCTGGAGGCAGTGGGATGGGCTCCTGATCACGTGACCGCTGTGACAGCCAAGCACAGTGGAAGTCCCCCTTGACCCACTGACTTAAAGTAGAGCTAAAGGCAAAACTTTTCTTTATGGAGGTGCTGATAATGGCCGACAATAAATTCATATTCATTTCAACTCATGATATTAATTAAAAGTCGTATGCAATACAATTCTATATAAAAAATAATAATAATAATAATAATAATAATAATAATAATATAATATAAAGAGATATTTTTTTATATATATATATATATATATATATATATATATATATATATACATACATACATACATACATACACACACACACACACACATTTTAAACCGTCAATTTCGGTTAAATGCATCCTGAATTTTCAGTTTCGACACCAAAAAGGACAAATAAAGAGGGTGAATCTCCCAGACAGCAATAAAAACTGACAGGGGTTCTAGTCCCTCTCCACTCCATCCAAAACTAGAAAAAAAAAGCCGAAAAGGTTTACCCCCCCCCCCCCTTCATGACCAGGCCATTTTTTGCGATATGGCACTTCAACTTACAATTGCGCGGTCATGCGACACCGGACCCAAATACAATTCATGTCATTTTTTTCCCACAGATAGAGCTTTCTTTTGGTGGCATATTATCACCTCTGCGATTTTTATTTTTTGCGCTATACGCCAAAAAAAATTACAATTTAAAAAAATAAAAGCAATATTTTTTACTTTCTGCTATAAAACACATCCAATAACAAAAAAAAAAAAAAAAAAAATATCTAATTTCCAATTTAGGCCAGTATGTATTCTGCTACATGTTTTTGATTTTTTTTAAAAATCCCAATAAGCGTATATTGTTTGGTTTGCGCAAAAGTTAGTTTCTACAAACTATAGGATATTTTTATTTTAATTCTTTTTCTAGTAATGGCGGCAATCAGCAACTTAGAACGGGGACTTGCGATATTGCGGTGGACAGTCGGACACTAACTGACACTTTTTTGGAGACCAGTGACACCAATGCAGTGACCAGTGCTAAAAAATATGCACTGCCACTGGCTGGGAAGGGGTTAACATCAGGGGTAATCAAAGGGATAAATGTGTGCCTAGGGAGTCCTTACTGTGGGGGAGGTGCTTTTACTAGTGGAAGGCATGGATCCATGTCTTCTGTAGTGACAGAACTTTGATCTACCTTATTTACATAGTCAGACAGCTGTCATGCCTGTGTACCAGGGTGGATATAAATCAATGATTTATTTATTTAAAAAAATAAAAAAAATATATGATTTTTTGATTTAAATCTATTTTTTGATTATCAAATTTATTTTAATAAAATGCTTTTGGAGTAAAAAATCTATCTAAAATGAGTTTTCTATTTAAGTGCAAATCCACCCTGCTGTGTACCGAAGCAACTGGCAGGTGCTGGCGGACATTGGGTCCGCCGTACCCGCCAATCAGCTCCCGCTATGTCTAATCACAGTGGTAGCGGGCTGCCGGCGGGGCGCGCCCCAAACCCGGAAGTGCAGGATCACGTACTAGGTACACGATCCTGCGCAGTACATACGGTTAAAGGGCCACAGCAAATAGACAGGAAGGGGTTAATGCAGCCAGAATTAAAAAAGTCAACAAACTCACTTTAAAGCTGAACTCCGGGAACAAAAATGTACTTTCCGTATATACTCGAGTATAAGCCTGGTACACATGTAGCCCCACTCTTCCTCTACAAGTGTGCAAAGTTTGTTGTCAGGGGGACCTACAGCCGGGGAGCACCTATTTTTCAAACCTGGGCTCCCCTTCCATAGACTCCCATGTTAAATGGTAATTTCTCCGGTGAATTTAGGGACCCGGTACCGGCCGGCCCTAGGTCCCCTGGACCCCAAACTTGGCACACATGTAGCCCCACTCTTTATCTACGGGCACCCCTTCATAGACTCCTATGTTAAACATCAGTCTAGTCACACAGCGCTGGAGATAAGGTAGGGAGAATGGACACAGTGAGGCATGGACACAGTGAGGCATGGTGAGGCATGCACATGGACAAAGTGAGGCAAGGTGAGACACAGTGAGGCATGCAGATGGACACCCTAGGCTTATACTCGAGTCAATAAGTTTTCCCAGTTTTTTTGTGGTAAAATTAGGTCCCTCGGCTTATATTCGGGTCAGCTTATACTCGAGTATATACAGTATATTGTTTAATAACCACAAAGGATATAAACCAGTGGCGGCCCGTAATGCAGGGCGCAGGGGCGCCGCCCCCCTAGTCTACATGCGGGGCGCCGGACGCATGGTATCCAATGGGGGTCTTTTTTTTTATTTTTTCTGAAGCATGTGATTAGAGCCTGAGGCTCTAATAGGCTTTAAAAAAAAGTGGGCTTGGGGGGGTGGGGGCAGTGCTCACTCAGTTGTGTGACCATAGCGAATGCATATTCGCTATGGTCACACTGATTCCCCTCCCGGCCAATCAGGAAGCGGGTACTGAGACCCGTTTCTCGATAGGCCGATAGGATCGCTTCTCCTTTCGGGCAAGGAGGAGACACTGCCCGATGAAGGAGCACGCATGCTCCAAACGCGCGCTCCTTCAACCGGAAGTGACGTGCATCGCCGCCAGAGAGACGTTCTGAGTGCCTGTAAGCCTGTAAGCTCTGGGAGCAACCAGCGTCACCCGGATCACCAGCTCCATCTCCATCTGCGAGCTGACCGCCTTCCCTTAGGAGTGGATGAACCTCCTCAATCATTCCAATGCGCCGCCACATCTTTGATCTTGTAAGTTCCCAATTGTCTACCTTGGAATAAAATGTTTTAATATTGCTGCACTTAGATGGCGCTGCTCTTCTTTGGGTCTTGTTTCCCGCAGAGCCCCTTCTAGCTTGTTTCGAGCCGGCAGCCGTCCTCAGTCAGCACACTTGAGACCACCATTATATTTTGTGCTGCACATGAACTATCCTACATTGACTCCCTGTGTAAAGAGAGTATTTAATTAAACGCACTCTCATTCTGACCAGCTGATAGAGCGCACATGAGTATGATATTTTTCCTAGGAGGAGGGAGGAGGAGACGCACGGCCGCCGTGATGCAGAGGAGGAGACGCAGGGGAAGCCCAACCAACCAGCCGCCACTGGAAGGCGGAGAAAGGAAGCCGCCGGCGGTGGGTACCCTCCAACATGTCAGTCCAGGGGCAGCACAGGGTAAGTGAGTTGGCGACCAGGGGGATGATCCGTGGTCGGGTCTCCCCCCCCCCCCCATGCCGACCGATGGAGCACCAGCCACTACTGATCTAAAATGTCTTTGCAAACTCGGATATTAAAAGGGGAGTTTCAGCCTTTTTTATGTTTATTAAAAGTCAGCAGCTACAAAAAGTGTACCTGCTGGCTTTTAATAAACAGACACTTACCTGCTCCACTGTCCAGCGACGCGGCCGAACGGAGCTCCGCTCCGCTCCTCTTTCCCCCCCTTCTCCGCCGGCGCCTCTATTCTAACTGTGGGCACCCGGCCGTGACAGCTTTCGGCTTCACGGCCGGGTACTCACTGCGCATGCGCGAGCGGCGCAGCGCAATCTGAGTGGACAGGCGATCGCCTGGGACCTGTCACGTGTCCCAGGTGATCGCCTACAGGGAGGGGCCGCCAAAAGGCGTTATAACAAGTCGCCTATGCGGTCCCTGGGCGGAAGGAGGAAGTGGGACAGATGTGTGGGACAGTTGTGTAGGGTGACCACATTTCCAAACTACCATTCAGGGACACCCTCCCTTCCCAAAAATCAGCTTGTGCTGTAACGAATCACAGCACAGTGATTGGACACAAGAGGCGGGATTTATGATTTCTCCATTCACAAGCAGGGGGCGGGGATTGTGCTCCTCCAGGCATTCCCGGCCAAGACAAGTACTGTCAGTGAGTAAAGCAGTGATGTGGCGGCCTTTTTTTGGGGGCATCAGATTGGCCCGGGGGGTGGCTGTGTCAGTTTCATTCCGGGACACCGTATTGTCCTGGAATGAATGTGCCCGGGACAGACCTGCAAAATGCGGGACTGTCCCGGGCAATCCGGGACATGTGGTCACCCTATCGCTGTGCTGTACATAGACTGCGGAGAGAGCAGAGCTGTGGGAGGGGCCCAGCAGGCTCCACCCACTACAGACTACATGCATAAACTACAGGAGGGGGTGGAGACAAGACCAGTCACCCTGCATATGGAGAGAGAGCAGCAGTGAGCGGTCTTTATTACAGGAAGTCTCACACTGGATTCCTGCACAGATCTGGAAGAAATACACAAAGTACACTGAGATTCCAGGAAGAATACACGTGATGAATGGATTTAGATCATATCTGCCGTGGTTTGCACTTTGCACAGCAGGCACAATATAGCACTTAAGAGACCGGAGGCTGTACCCAGAAGAATGACGGTCTTACAGGGAACAAGGAAATCACACTTTGACGGAAAGAACAAATATAGGACACTTGTGTGAAGTCGCACAGCAGCCAAGGCTGGAACTATGAAGATAAAGACAGAGGGAGCGGCACACCTGTCCTGGGCTTGGCACGGGGCCATGCGGGAAAATACCACAAACTATCCAATACAGATCTAAAAGCAAAATGTTTTATGGTAGAAGAGAACTTTTACGTAAAAAAAAGAATCTCCTTACCTTTCTCCTAGTAATGTTTGGTGTAAGTATACTGCTTGCAACCAATCAAGTGTAGTGTCGGGGGGGGGGGGGGCCGTCAGTGCTGGAGGGGGGCCAACTGCATTCACACCGCCGCTGCAAAAAATCCTGCGCTTGTGGTGCCATTCAATGTTAACAGCACCCCAAATGCAGCAAGCGAGCACACATTTTTCGTGCGACAAACGTGGCAAAACACACAACGCTGAAGAAGGTAAGTGAGCTACTTTGCTGCGACTGTCACGTGTAGGACCGCCCATTGAAATAAATGGGCTTCTCAAAACATGTAGCGTGTCAATGTGCAAAAAAAAAAAATTGCAAATGCGCGACACCTGACGTCAGGCCTGTTTCACACGGGCTTCAGCTTACAGAGCATCCGGAAAGTATTCACAGTGCTTCACTTTTTCCACAATTTGTTATGTTACAGCCTTATTCCAAAATGGATTCAATTCATTATTTTCCTAAAAATTCTACAAACATCCCCCATAATGACAACGTGAAAGAAGTTAGTTTGAAATCTTTGCAAATTTATCAACTACTTGACGCCCGCGCTATAGCCGAAAGACGGCTACAGCGCGGGCCTTAATTGCCGGGAGGGCGTCCATGGACGTCCTCCCGTGCATGAGCTGCCTGCGCGGCGCGCTCTGTGATCAGCGAGGCTATGAGACTCGGCTGATCACAGATCCGAGAAAAGGGCCGATCCCGACCCCTTACCACGTGATCAGCTGTCAGCCAATGACGGCTAATCACGTGATGTAAACAGAAGCTCGGTAAACTGTATTTTTTTTCCCTTACGCTATCAGCGTGAGGGAAAAAAAGCGGATCAATGGCTTCTGTCAGAGGGACATCGGTCCCTCACACAGAAAGCCTCAGCTGTATTTTCTGTGCCCACCAGTGTTAGATGCCAGTGCCCACTGTGCCACCTATCGGTACCCACCAGTTCCACTTACCAGTGTCCACAGTGCCACCCACCAGTGCTGCCAATCAATTCCCACCAGTGCTGCCAATGCCACATATCAGTGCTGCCTATCAGTGTCACCTATCAGTGCCCATCAGTGCCACCATCAGTGCCCTTCAGTGCCACCTCATCAGTGCCACCTATCAGTGCCTATCAGTGCCCATTAGTGCCGCCTTATTAGTGCCACCTATCAGCGCAGCCTATCAGTGCCCATCAGCACAGCCTCATCAGTGCTTATCAGTGCCACCTATCAGTGCCCATTAGTGCCGCCTTATCAGTGCCACCTATCAGCGCCCATCAGCGCAGCCTCATCAGTGCCCATCAGCACAGCCTCATCAGTGCTTATCAGTGCCACCTATCAGTGCCCATTAGTGCCGCCTTATCAGTGCCACCTATCAGCGCCCATCAGCGCAGCCTCATCAGCGCATATCAGTGAAGGAGAAAAATTACCTGTTTTAAAAAATTTTATAACAAACTATGTAACAGATTTTGATTTATTTTTTTCCGTCCTTTTTTGATTTATTTAGCAAAAAAAATCAAAAAACACAGCAGCAATTAAATACCACCAAAAGTAAGCTCTATCTGTGTGAAAAAAAAATTATAAAAATTTAATTTGGGTACAGCGTTGTATAAGGCAATTGTCATTCAAAGAGTGAGAACGCTGAAAGCTGAAAATTGGTCTGGGCAGGAAGGGGGTTTATGTGCCCGGTAAGCAAGTGGTTAAAAATAAATAAATAAAAAAATCCCATGTACATAATAAGTATTCACAGCCTTTGCCATGACACTCAAAATTGAGCTCCGGTGTATCCTGTTTCCACTGATCATCCTTGAGATGTTTCTACAACTTGATTGGAGTCCACCTGTGGTAATATCAGTTGATTGGAGATGATTTAGAAAAGGCACACATCTGTCTATATAAGTTCCCACAGTTACCAGTGCATGTCAGAGCACAAACCAAGGAATTGTCTATAGACCTCAGAGACAGGATTGTATGGAGGCACAGATCGGGGGAAGGGGACAGAAATGTGTCTAGCACTGAAGGTCCCAATGAGCACAGTGGCCTTCATCATCTGTAAATGGAAGAAGTTTGGAATCACCAGGACTCTTCCTAGAGCGGCCGCCCGGCCAAACTGAGCGATTGGGGGAAAAAGGGCCTTAGCCAGGGAGGTGACCAAGAACCCGATGGTCACTCTGACAGAGCTCCAGTGTATCTCTGTGGAGAGAGGAGAACCTTCCAGAAGAACAACCATCTCTGCAGCACTCCACCAATCAGGCCTGTATGGGGGAGTGGCCAGACGGAAGCCACTCCTCCGTAAAAGGCACACGACAGCCTGCCTGGAGTTTGCCAAAAGGCACCTGAAGGACTCTGACCATGAGAAACAAAATTCTCTGGTCTGATGAAATAAAAGATTGAACTCTTTGGCCTGAATGGCAAGCAACATGTCTGAAGGAAAGCAGGCACCTCTCATCACCTGGCCAATACCATCCCTACAGTGAAGCATGGTGGTGGTACATCATGCTGTGGGGATGTTTTTCAGTGGAAGGAACTGGGAGACTAGTCAGGATCGAGGGAAAGATGAGTGCAGCAATGTACAGAGACATCCTTGATGAAAACCTCCTCCAGAGCACTCTGGACCTCAGACTGGGGTGTAGGTTCATCTTCCAACAGGACAACGACCCTAATCACACAGCCAAGATAACAAAGGAGTGGCTACGGGACAAGTCTGTGAATGTCCTTGATTGGCCCAGCCAGAGCCCAGACTTGAACCCGATTGAACATCTCTGGAGAGATCTGAAAATGGCTGTGCACTGACGCTCCCCATCCAACCTGATGGAGCTTGAGAGGTCCTGCGAAGAAGAATGGGAGAAACTGCCCTAAATAGGTGTGCCAAGCTTGTAGCAACATATTCAAAAAGATTTGAGGCTGCAATTGGTGCCAAAGGTGCTTCACCAAAGTATTGAGCAAAGGCTGCGAATACTTCTGTGCATTGGACTTTTTATGTTTTTTATTTGTAATAAATTTGCAAAGATTTCAAACAAACTTCCTCACGTTGTCATTATGGGGAATGTTTGTAGAATTTTGAGGAAAATAATGAATTTATTCCATTTTGGAATAAGGCTGTAAAATAACAAAATGTGGAAAAAGTGAAGCGCTGTGAATACTTTCCGGGTGCACTCCTTAATCACTGCCTTCTGCGGAACACCTTGCAGGATTTAAATATCATTTTTGTATGTGTGCGCTGTAATCTGATTTTCTGTGAAACCTTGGCGGCCTCTGACTGCCGCCTCCTGTGGAACCCTGGCGGCCTCTGACTGCCGCCTCCAGTGGAACCCTGGCGGCCTCTGACTGCCGCCTCCAGTGGAACCCTGGCGGCCTCTGACTGCCGCCTCCAGTGGAACCCTGGCGGCCTCTGACTGCCGCCTCCAGTGGAACCCTGGCGGCCTCTGACTGCCGCCTCCAGTGGAACCCTGGCGGCCTCTGACTGCCGTCTCCAGTGGAACCCTGGCGGCCTCTGACTGCCGCCTCCAGTGGAACCCTGGCGGCCTCTGACTGCCGCCTCCAGTGGAACCCTGGCGGCCTCTGACTGCCGCCTCCTGTGGAACCCTGGCGGCCTCTGACTGCCGCCTCCTGTGGAACCCTGGCGGCCTCTGACTGCCGCCTCCTGTGGAACCCTGGCGGCCTCTGACTGCCGCCTCCAGTGGAACCCTGGCGGCCTCTGACTGCCGCCTCCAGTGGAACCCTGGCGGCCTCTGACTGCCGCCTCCAGTGGAACCCTGGCGGCCTCTGACTGCCGCCTCCAGTGGAACCCTGGCGGCCTCTGACTGCCGCCTCCAGTGGAACCCTGGCGGCCTCTGACTGCCGCCTCCAGTGGAACCCTGGCGGCCTCTGACTGCCGCCTCCAGTGGAACCCTGGCGGCCTCTGACTGCCGCCTCCAGTGGAACCCTGGCGGCCTCTGACTGCCGCCTCCAGTGGAACCCTGGCGGCCTCTGACTGCCGCCTCCAGTGGAACCCTGGCGGCCTCTGACTGCCGCCTCCAGTGGAACCCTGGCGGCCTGCCGCCTCCTGTGAAACCCTGGCGGCCTGCCGCGTCCTGTGGAACCCTGGCGGCCTCTGACTGCCACCTACTGTGGAACCCTGGCCGCCTCCTGTGGAACCCTGGCGGCTGCCGCCTCCTGTGGAACCCTGGCGGTCTGCCGCCTCCTATGGAACCCTGGCGGCCTCTGACTGCTGCCTCCTGTGGAACCCTGGCGGTCTGCCGCCTCCTGTGGAACCCTGGCGGCCTCTGACTGCCGCCTCCTGTGGAACCCTGGCGGTCTGCCGCCTCCTGTGGAACCCTGGCGGCCTCTGACTGCCACCTCCTGTGGAACCCTGGCGGCCTCTGACTGCCACCTCCTGTGGAACCCTGGCGGCCTCTGACTGCCACCTCCTGTGGAACCCTGGCGGCCTCTGACTGCCACCTCTAGCGTTTTTCCCTTCCCTGTGCATGGGCGCATAGGCTAACATGTTAAGAGGAAGAAATACAAAGTCAAACGCCCTTAAAAGCAGTGTTTTTGATGCCCAGTGTGCTTGAGGCCCTTTGGTGACGCCAGGGGCCACACTTGAGGCCCCCATATATATGAAGAGAGTTGACGACCACTGCTCTGAGCTGTAATCATTT
>CM055117.1:1080420709-1080606842 GCA_029206835.1 Rana muscosa
TAAAAAAGTGAGTGTTATACGCCAATAAATACAGTATATTTTACATTTTAAAAAACAAACTTTTTCACTTCGATGAACCACTACTTCCTGTCCCAGAGGCAGAACAGGAAGTGATAGGAAATCTCCCATAGGCAATGAATAAGTGTCCCCATTGGATGATTTCTCCCTATGTCTTGTTCTGGGGAGGAGTCTAAAATGTGGGACTTCCCCTCTCTGTCTTTCTTAGTGACAAATAGGGAGGTAAATCTCCCCACTGGGGACACGCACTTCTGTATGTGATCCAATGTATGACATATAGTGATGAGCCGAACACCCCCGGGTTCGGTTCGCACCAGAACCCGCCAACGGACCGAAAGTTCGTACGAACATTAGAACCCTATTAAATACAATGGATGCGAACGTTCGAATTCTAAAGTGCTAATTATAACGACTATTATGCATGTTATTGTCCTAAAAAGGGTTTGGGAACCCGGCTTCTGCACCAGGGGACATGTATCAATGCAAAAAGAAGTTTTAAAAACGGTCGTTTTTCGGGAGCAGTCATTTTAATGATGCATAAAGTGAAAAAAAAAAAGTCAAATATTCCTTTAAATATCGTACCTGGGGGGTGTCTAAAGTATGCCTGTGAAGTGCCACGTGTTTCCCGTGTTTAGAACTGTCCCTGCACAAAATGACACTTCTAAAGGAAAAAAAAGCCATTTAAAACTGCTTGCGGCTTTAATGTAATGTCTGGTCCCGGTAATATGGATGAAAATCTTTAAGAAAAATGGCATAGCTACCCCATGACCCCCCCCCCCCCTACCCCAGCCCATTACCAGCCCCTTTGGGTCTTGTATGGATATTAAGGGGAACACCGCACACAAAATAAAAAAGGCCCTATATACTCTGAACAGCCGTATACAGGCGGTGCATACAAGACAGGGACTGTAGGTTTGTTCTTATGTAGAATCTGTTTGTAATTTTGAACAGGTACATTGTTTAAGTGTAGCTCCAGCCCAAAAATCGATTTTTAAACTTTTTGTAAAACATAGGGAACGGTTATCACCCCTGTAACATTTGTTTTGCTGTCTGTGCCCCTGTTCAGAACATTTCACCTCACTTTGCGTCCCAATGACAACTGTTTTTGAAATGTGGTGTTTTTCTTGAAACAAGGATTGGTGATAAAGCATCAGTACAGAGGAGACACCTTTCTCCCATATTTATTCTTACAGGAGAGAATTTTCCTTCCTAGGGGTAGATTTCCTCTCACTTCCTGTTGTCTTCTTGCGTTTGCAAGTAGGAGTCGTTTGTAAGTTGGATGTTTGAAAGTAGGGACCTTCCGTATATACTGTACTCTGCAGAAATAGGCCCCTTAGTTGTTGGTGTTGGCACAACACTGTAAGCACTCACAGTTACTCTTGGTTGGTGCTGGAACGCCCTGCTGTCAACTATTATATCAGGAATTGTAATTACATATAATTGTTGAACAGTGGTAGTAAAAATTGGGCCTTTGATGGTGGTGCTGGTGCCACAACACTGTAAGCCCTGACAGTTACTCTTGGTGGGCGCAGCAATGGGCCCTGCTGTGAATTATTAGATCAAGAATTGTAATTGCATGCCCCTGTTGAACAGGGGCTGAAAAATTGGGCCTTTCGTGGTGGTGGTGGTGGTGGTGGTGGTGGTGTTGCCACAACACTGTAAGCCCTCAGAGTTACTCTTGGTGGGTGCAGGAATGGGCCCTGCTGTGAATTATTAGATCAAGAATTGTAATTACATGCCCCTTTTGAACAGGGGCTGAAAAATTGGGCCTTTCGTGGTGGTGGTGGTGGTGGCGTTGCCACAACACTGTAAGCCCTCAGAGTTACTCTTGGTGGGTGCAGCAATGGGCCCTGCTGTGAATTATTAGATCAAGAATTGTAATTACATGCCCCTTTTGAACAGGGGCTGAAAAATTGGGCCTTAGGCACTGGTGGCACAACACTGCAACCCCTCACAGATACTGTACTTGGAGCACAGCAATGAGCCCTGTTGCAAAGTATTGCTTCAAAAATTGTAATTACACGCCCCTGTTAAACAGGGGCTGAAAAATTGGGCATTAGGCACTGGTGGCGGCACCCATAAACAAAAATGATCTTCCAAGCTATCATCATCAATCGTATCATTGAGGACTCGGAGGAGGAGGATAGCCAGTCAACATAACAGCACAGGCACTCAGCATCAGCATCAGTCTTGAAGGGATGTGACATGTTAAAATCAATTAGTCTGTTATATCAGCATCAGGTGTGTGGTAGCTGGTGGTGATCCAAGACTGGTTCATCTTGATGAAAGTCAGTCGATCAACCGAGTCGGTGGACAGGCGCACCCTGTGATCCGTGACAAATCCTCCAGCAGCACTGAATGTGCGTTCCGAAAGAACGCTGGATGCAGGACAGGCCAGTAGCTCAATTGCATACTGTGCAAGCTCTGGCCAGTGATCCATCCTCAAGACCCAGTAAGCCAGAGGATTTTCGGTGGGGAAGGTGTCCAAGTCTGACCTTGCCCCTAGATATTCCTGCACCATGTTTATCAGACGCTGGCGATGGTTGCTGGAACCGATCATACTTTGGGGCTGCGGACTAAAGAATTGTCTGAACGCATCGGTCAGACGGCCACCTTCCCCACCGCTCCTTCTTTGACTGGCCGAAGCCTCAGCAACTCGTTGTCCAGGACCAGGAGTTTGTAACCTCCCAGTCTCTGGGAACGCGTTGCACAGACCTTTCTGCAAGGCCTCCCGGAGTTGTCTCATCCTCTGCTCCCTCTGCGACGGTAACATAAGGTCCGCAACCTTACCCTTGTACCGTGGATCAAGGAGAGTGGCCAGCCAGTAATGGTCCCTCTCCTTGATCCGAAGAATACGAGGATCCTTCCGCAGACTTTGCAGGATCAGGGAGGCCATGCAGCGTAGGTTAGCTGAGGCATTCGGTCCGGAGTCCTCTGGGTCACTAAGGACGACATGATCCGCAGCCACCTCCTCCCAGCCACGTACAAGTCCACGGGTTTCTTGGGACTGTAAATCATCCCTAAAAGACTGCTGCTGTTGATGCTGCTGAGTGCCAGGCTCCACCTCCATGCTGACACAATCCTCCTCCTCCTCCTCCTCCTCCTCCTCTTCCTGTGCGATGGGTGGGACAGAAGGAACACTGTCTGGGTAAAGGGGGCCTTGAGAGGCAAGGAAGTCCTCCTCTTCCTGCCTCTGTTCTGCCTCAAGTGCCCTGTCCATTATTCCACGCAACGTGTGCTCCAACAGGTGGACAAGAGGTACAGTGTCACTGATGCATGCACTGTCACTGCTCACCATCCTCGTGGCCTCCTCAAATGGTGCCAGGACAGTGCATGCATCCCTGATCATGCCCCACTGGCGTGGAGAAAAAAAAACCAAGCTCCCCTGACCCTGTCCTGGTGCCGTAGTCGCACAGGTACTCATTGATGGCCCTCTGCTGCGTGTGCAGCCGCTGCAGCATGGCCAACGTTGAGTTCCACCTGGTGGGCATGTCACATATAAGGCGGTTCTTGGGCAGGTTCAACTCCTTTTGCAGCTCAGCCAGGCGAGCACTGGCATTATAAGATCTGCGGAAATGCACACAGACTTTCCTGGCCTGCCTCAGGACATCCTGTAAGCCCGGGTACCTGCCCAAGAACCGCTGCACCACCAGGTTAAGGACGTGAGCCACACAGGGCACATGGGTCAGTTGTCCCTGTCGGAGGGCGGAGAGGAGGTTGGTGCCATTGTCGCAAACCACCATTCCTGGCTTAAGCTGGCGTGGCGTCAACCACCTCTCGGCCTGGCCCTGCAGAGCAGACAGGACCTCTGCCCCAGTGTGGCTTCTGTCCCCCAAACACACCAGCGCAAGCACGGCATGGCATCTTTTTGCCTGCGTACTTGCGTAGCCCCTTGAACGCCTACGAGGCACCGCTGGTTCAGAGGACAAAGCACAGGAAGAGGCCATGGAGGAAGAAGAAGAGGAGGGGGTGGAGGAGAGAGGTGTGTCACAACCAGTAGTAGCATTTTGGAGGCGTGGCGGTGGAACAACCTCCAACACTACTGCACCTTGTCCTGCATCCTTCCCAGCTGCCAAAAGAGTGACCCAATGGGCCGTGAAAGAAAGGTAACGTCTCTGTCAATGCGTGCTGGACCATGAGTCAGCGGTAATATGCACCTTACCGCTGACCGCCCTGTCCAGCGAGGCCAAGACATTGCCTTCCACATGCCGGTAGAGAGCCGGAATAGCCTTCCGTGAGAAAAAGTGGCGTTTGGGAACCTGCCACTGAGGAACCGCACATTGCACAAACTCACGGAAGGGGGCCGAGTCTACCAACTGAAAAGGCAGCAGTTGAAGCGCTAGCAATTTAGCCAAGCTAGCATTCAACCGCTGGGCATGTGGATGGCTGGGAGTGAACTTCTTTCGACGGTCCAGCAGCTGGGGCAGGGAAATTTGCCTGCTAGAATCGGACGTCGGTGTACTGCTAGCAGAGTGGCCGCAAGTACTTGGCTGTGACACACCTAATTCTACACCTTCATTCCTCTCAGTGCATGTTTCAGAGAGGACTGAAGTTATAGTGGGGTTGGAGATCCCAGCTGATGCGGTGCAAGGAGAGGTCCGCTTTGTTCTTTGGTGTGGGTCTTTGAGGTAGGCTTGCCAACGAGCTGCATGGCAGGTCAACATATGTCTGGTCAGGCATGTGGTACCCAAGCGGCTGATGTTTTGGCCACGCGATATACGCTTGAGACATATGTTGCAAACAGCAGCTGTGCGATCTGATGCACTAGCCTCAAAAAAGGCCCACACCAAAGAACTTTTTGAATGACGGGCAGAGGCAGCGCCCTGCACAGGCGGAGCTCTGCGGTGTGATTCCGTCGGTGTACTGCCCTTACGCTGGCCACCAAAGGGCATCCTGCCTCGTTGGAGATGTGCCTCCTCCTCATCCTCCTCCTCCTCCTCTCTCCTATTAGGCACCCACGTGGAGTCAGTGACCTCATCATCCCCTCCCTCCTCATCACTGGAGCCAATCTGGCAGTATGCTGCAGCTGCTGGAACATGACTGCCAGATTGGTGTCCTTCTTGAGCATCCCCTCTGTCTGCTCTCACGCTACTGCCTTCCTGTAGCTGGGTTTCATCATCAGACCCTTCGAAACGCTGGGCATCCTCCTGGAGCATGTACCCAACACTGTGCTCAAACAGTTCGGGGGACTCCTCAGGAGGAGGACATGGTGGGTCTAGGGAAGGAGTGACTGATGATGAGTCTGACATTGATACCAGGGAAGAGGACGCTTTGGCAGCTGCTTTGCCAGTACCCTGAGCCTGGGTGAGAGAGGATGAGGAGGAGGAGGAGGGCTTGGTCATCCACTCTACCAAGTCTTCGGTAGTGATGAGCCGAACACCCCCGGGTTCGGTTCGCACCAGAACCCGCGAACGGACCGAAAGTTTGTACGAACATTAGAACCCTATTAAATACAATGGATGCGAACGTTCGAATTCTAAAGTGCTAATTATAACAACTATTATGCATGTTATTGTCCTAAAAAGGGTTTGGGAACCCGGGTTCTGCACCAGGGGACATGTATCAATGCAAAAAGAAGTTTTAAAAACGGTCGTTTTTCGGGAGCAGTCATTTTAATGATGCATAAAGTGAAAAAAAAAAAGTCAAATATTCCTTTAAATATCGTACCTGGGGGGTGTCTAAAGTATGCCTGTGAAGTGCCACGTGTTTCCCGTGTTTAGAACTGTCCCTGCACAAAATGACACTTCTAAAGGAAAAAAAAGCCATTTAAAACTGCTTGCGGCTTTAATGTAATGTCTGGTCCCGGTAATATGGATGAAAATCTTTAAGAAAAATGGCATAGCTACCCCATGACCCCCCCCCCTACCCCAGCCCATTACCAGCCCCTTTGGGTCTTGTATGGATATTAAGGGGAACCCCGCACATAAAATAAAAAAGGCCCTATATACTCTGAACAGCCGTATACAGGCGGTGCATACAAGACAGGGACTGTAGGTTTGTTCTTATGTAGAATGTGTTTGTAATTTTGAACAGGTACATTGTTGAAGTGTAGCTCCAGCCCAAAAATCTATTTTTAAACTTTTTGGAAAACATAGGTAAGGGTTATCACCCCTGTAACATTTGTTTTGCTGTCTGTGCCCCTGTTCAGAACATTTCACCTCACTTTCCGTCCCAATGACAACTGTTTTTGAAATGTGGTGTTTTTCTTGAAACAAGGATTGCTGATAAAGCATCAGTACAGAGGAGACACCTTTCTCCCATATTTATTCTTGCAGGAGAGAATTTTCCTTCCTAGTGGTAGATTTCCTCTCACTTCCTGTTGTCTTCTTGCGTTTGCAAGTAGGAGTCGTTTGTAAGTTGGATGTTTGAAAGTAGGGACCTGCCGTATATACTCTGCAGAAATAGGCCCCTTAGTTGTTGGTGTTGGCACAACACTGTAAGCACTCACAGTTACTCTTGGTTGGTGCTGGAACGCCCTGCTGTCAACTATTATATCAGGAATTTTAATTACATATAATTGTTGAACAGTGGTAGTAAAAATTGGGCCTTTGATGGTGGTGCTGGTGCCACAACACTGTAAGCCCTGACAGTTACTCTTGGTGGGTGCAGCAATGGGCCCTGCTGTGAATTATTAGATCAAGAATTGTAATTGCATGCCCCTTTTGAACAGGGGCTGAAAAATTGGGCCTTTCGTGGTGGTGGTGGTGGTGGTGTTGCCACAACACTGTAAGCCCTCAGAGTTACTCTTGGTGTGTGCAGGAATGGGCCCTGCTGTGAATTATTAGATCAAGAATTGTAATTACATGCCCCTTTTGAACAGGGGCTGAAAAATTGGGCCTTTCGTGGTGGTGGTGGTGGTGGCGTTGCCACAACACTGTAAGCCCTCAGAGTTACTCTTGGTGGGTGCAGCAATGGGCCCTGCTGTGAATTATTAGATCAAGAATTGTAATTGCATGCCCCTGTTGAACAGGGGCTGAAAAATTGGGCCTTAGGCACTGGTGGCACAACACTACAACCCCTCACAGATACTGTACTTGGAGCACAGCAATGAGCCCTGTTGCAAAGTATTGCTTCAAAAATTGTAATGACACGCCCCTGTTAAACAGGGGCTGAAAAATTGGGCCTTAGGCACTGGTGGCACAACACTACAACCCCTCACAGATACTGTACTTGGAGCACAGCAATGAGCCCTGTTGCAAAGTATTGCTTCAAAAATTGTAATGACACGCCCCTTTTAAACAGGGGCTGAAAAATTGGGCCTTAGGCACTGGTGGCACAACACTACAACCCCTCACAGATACTGTACTTGGAGCACAGCAATGAGCCCTGTTGCAAAGTATTGCTTCAAAAATTGTAATGACACGCCCCTTTTAAACAGGGGCTGAAAAATTGGGCCTTAGGCACTGGTGCCACAACACTCCAACCCCTCACAGATACTGTACTTGGAGCACAGCAATGAGCCCTATGGCAAATTATTGCTAAAAAAATTGTAATTACACGCCCCTGTAAAACAGGGGCTGAAAAATTGGGCCTTAGCCACTGGTGGCGGCACCCATAAACAAAAATGATCTTCCAAGCTATCATCATCAATCGTATCATTGAGGACTCGAAGGAGGAGGATAGCCAGTCAACATAACAGCACAGGCACTCAGCATCAGTCTTGAAGGGATGTGACATGTTAAAATCAATTAGTCTGTTATATCAGCATCAGGTGTGTGGTAGCTGGTGGTGATCCAAGACTGGTTCATCTTGATGAAAGTCAGTCGATCAACCGAGTTGGTGGACAGGCGCACCCTGTGATCCGTGACAAATCCTCCAGCAGCACTGAATGTGCGTTCCGAAAGAACGCTGGATGCAGGACAGGCCAGTAGCTCAATTGCATACTGTGCAAGCTCTGGCCAGTGATCCATCCTCAAGACCCAGTAAGCCAGAGGATTTTCGGTGGGGAAGGTGTCCAAGTCTGACCTTGCCCCTAGATATTCCTGCACCATGTTTATCAGACGCTGGCGATGGTTGCTGGAACCGATCATACTTTGGGGCTGCGGACTAAAGAATTGTCTGAACGCATCGGTCAGACGGCCACCTTCCCCACCGCTCCTTCTTTGACTGGCCGAAGCCTCAGCAACTCGTTGTCCAGGACCAGGAGTTTGTAACCTCCCAGTCTCTGGGAACGCGTTGCACAGACCTTTCTGCAAGGCCTCCCGGAGTTGTCTCATCCTCTGCTCCCTCTGCGAAGGTAACATAAGGTCCGCAACCTTACCCTTGTACCGTGGATCAAGGAGAGTGGCCAGCCAGTAATGGTCCCTCTCCTTGATCCGAAGAATACGAGGATCCTTCCGCAGACTTTGCAGGATCAGGGAGGCCATGCAGCGTAGGTTTGCTGAGGCATTCGCTCCGGAGTCCTCTGGGTCACTAAGGACGACATGATCCGCAGCCACCTCCTCCCAGCCACGTACAAGTCCACTGGTTTCTTGGGACTGTAAATCATCCCTAAAAGACTGCTGCTGATGATGCTGAGTGCCAGCCTCCACCTCCATGCTGACACAATCCTCCTCCTCCTCCTCCTCCTCCTCCTCTTCCTGTGCGATGGGTGGGACAGAAGGAACACTGTCTGGGTAAAGGGGGCCTTGAGAGGCAAGGAAGTCCTCCTCTTCCTGCCTCTGTTCTGCCTCAAGTGCCCTGTCCATTATTCCACGCAGCGTGTGCTCCAACAGGTGGACAAGAGGTACAGTGTCACTGATGCATGCACTGTCACTGCTCACCATCCTCGTGGCCTCCTCAAATGGTGCCAGGACAGTGCATGCATCCCTGATCATGCCCCACTGGCGTGGAGAAAAAAAACCAAGCTCCCCTGACCCTGTCCTGGTGCCGTAGTCGCACAGGTACTCATTGATGGCCCTCTGCTGCGTGTGCAGCCGCTGCAGCATGGCCAACGTTGAGTTCCACCTGGTGGGCATGTCACATATAAGGCGGTTCTTGGGCAGGTTCAACTCCTTTTGCAGCTCAGCCAGGCGAGCACTGGCATTATAAGATCTGCGGAAATGCACACAGACTTTCCTGGCCTGCCTCAGGACATCCTGTAAGCCCGGGTACCTGCCCAAGAACCGCTGCACCACCAGGTTAAGGACGTGAGCCACACAGGGCACATGGGTCAGTTGTCCCTGTCGGAGGGCGGAGAGGAGGTTGGTGCCATTGTCGCAAACCACCATTCCTGGCTTAAGCTGGCGTGGCGTCAACCACCTCTCGGCCTGGCCCTGCAGAGCAGACAGGACCTCTGCCCCAGTGTGGCTTCTGTCCCCCAAACACACCAGCGCAAGCACGGCATGGCATCTTTTTGCCTGCGTACTTGCGTAGCCCCGTGAACGGCTACGGAGCACCGCTGGTTCATAGGACAAACCACAGGAAGAGGCCATGGAGGAAGAAGAAGAGGAGGGGGTGGAGGAGAGAGGTGTGTCACAACCAGTAGTAGCATTTTGGAGGCGTGGCGGTGGAACAACCTCCAACACTACTGCACCTTGTCCTGCATCCTTCCCAGCTGCCAAAAGAGTGACCCAATGGGCCGTGAAAGAAAGGTAACGTCCCTGTCCATGCCTGCTGGACCATGAGTCAGCGGTAATATGCACCTTACCGCTGACCGCCCTGTCCAGCGAGGCCAAGACATTGCCTTCCACATGCCGGTAGAGAGCCGGAATAGCCTTCCGTGAGAAAAAAGTGGCGTTTGGGAACCTGCCACTGAGGAACCGCACATTGCACAAACTCACGGAAGGGGGCCGAGTCTACCAACTGAAAAGGCAGCAGTTGAAGCGCTAGCAATTTAGCCAAGCTAGCATTCAACCGCTGGGCATGTGGATGGCTGGGAGTGAACTTCTTTCGACGGTCCAGCAGCTGGGGCAGGGAAATTTGCCTGCTAGAATCGGACGTCGGTGTACTGCTAGCAGAGTGGCCGCAAGTACTTGGCTGTGACACACCTAATTCTACACCTTCATTCCTCTCAGTGCATGTTTCAGAGAGGACTGAAGTTATAGTGGGGTTGGAGATCCCAGCTGATGCGGTGCAAGGAGAGGTCCGCTTTGTTCTTTGGTGTGGGTCTTTGAGGTAGGCTTGCCAACGAGCTGCATGGCAGGTCAACATATGTCTGGTCAGGCATGTGGTACCCAAGCGGCTGATGTTTTGGCCACGCGATATACGCTTGAGACATATGTTGCAAACAGCAGCTGTGCGATCTGATGCACTAGCCTCAAAAAAGGCCCACACCAAGGAACTTTTTGAATGACGGGCAGAGGCAGCGCCCTGCACAGGCGGAGCTCTGCGGTGTGATTCCGTCGGTGTACTGCCCTTACGCTGGCCACCAAAGGGCATCCTGCCTCGTTGGAGATGTGCCTCCTCCTCATCCTCCTCCTCCTCCTCTCTCCTATTAGGCACCCACGTGGAGTCAGTGACCTCATCATCCCCTCCCTCCTCATCACTGGAGCCAATCTGGCAGTATGCTGCAGCTGCTGGAACATGACTGCCAGATTGGTGTCCTTCTTGAGCATCCCCTCTGTCTGCTCTCACGCTACTGCCTTCCTGTAGCTGGGTTTCATCATCAGACCCTTCGAAACGCTGGGCATCCTCCTGGAGCATGTACCCAACACTGTGCTCAAACAGTTCGGGGGACTCCTCAGGAGGAGGACATGGTGGGTCTAGGGAAGGAGTGACTTATGATGAGTCTGACATTGATACCAGGGAAGAGGACGCTTTGGCAGCTGCTTTGCCAGTACCCTGAGCCTGGGTGAGAGAGGATGAGGAGGAGGAGGAGGGCTTGGTCATCCACTCTACCAAGTCTTCGGCATGATGTGGCTCAACATGTCCAGCTGCCGAAAAGAAGGACAAGCGTGTCCCATGGCCATGTGCTGATGACAATGCACCGCGTCCACGACCAGCACTGTTGCCCCCAGACACAGAGCCTGCTTGCCCTCTTTTATTGCCTCCTGACTGTCTGCCTCTCCTTGTTTGCCTTCCAGACATTCTAATAGATGGCCTGCAGGGAGATGGGGAAAAAAGCAATAAGGGCTACCTTCAGGTGTCCTTCTCTGTCCCTTTACTTAAGGATTTCTAAATATGGTTGAGGATGATTGCTTTTGCACAGAATAGCACAACGACAATTTCCCTGACTGTCCAAAAAACAAGGATTTCAAAGATGGTTGATGAGGAATGCTTTAGCACACTATAAGCACAAGGAGAATTCCCCTCACTTTCCTTCTTTGTCCCTAGAAAAAAGGACTCGCACAGTGAAAGAAACTGACACTCTCCCTACCTAGAGTTTTCTGTCCCTAGAAAAAATGTTTTTTTAAAGCACACTATAGCACAAGGAGAATTCCCCTCACTTTCCTTCTTTGTCCCTAGAAACAAGGACTCGCACAGTGAAAGAAACTGACACTCTCCCTACCTAGAGTTTTCTGTCCCTAGAAAAAATGTTTTTTTAAAGCACACTATAGCACAAGGAGAATTCCCCTCACTTTCCTTCTTTGTCCCTAGAAACAAGGACTCGCACAGTAAAACACACTGACACTCTCCCTACCTAGAGTTTTCTGTCCCTAGAAAAAATGTTTTTTTAAAGCACACTATAGCACAAGGAGAATTCCCCTCACTTTCCTTCTTTGTCCCTAGAAACAAGGACTCGCACAGTAAAAGACACTGACACTCTCCCTACCTAGAGTTTTCTGTCCCTAGAAAAAATGTTTTTTTAAAGCACACTATAGCACAAGGAGAATTCCCCTCACTTTCCTTCTTTGTCCCTAGAAACAAGGACTCGCACAGTGAAAGAAACTGACACTCTCCCTACCTAGAGTTTTCTGTCCCTAGAAAAAATGTTTTTTTAGAGCACACTATAGCACAAGGAGAATTCCCCTCACTTTCCTTCTTTGTCCCTAGAAACAAGGACTCGCACAGTAAAACACACTGACACTCTCCCTACCTAGAGTTTTCTGTCCCTAGAAAAAATGTTTTTTTAAAGCACACTATAGCACAAGGAGAATTCCCCTCACTTTCCTTCTTTGTCCCTAGAAACAAGGACTCGCACAGTGAAAGAAACTGACACTCTCCCTACCTAGAGTTTTCTGTCCCTAGAAAAAATGTTTTTTTAAAGCACACTATAGCACAAGGAGAATTCCCCTCACTTTCCTTCTTTGTCCCTAGAAACAAGGACTCGCACAGTGAAAGAAACTGACACTCTCCCTACCTAGAGTTTTCTGTCCCTAGAAAAAATGTTTTTTTAAAGCACACTATAGCACAAGGAGAATTCCCCTCACTTTCCTTCTTTGTCCCTAGAAACAAGGACTTGCACAGTGAAAGAAACTGACACTCTCCCTACCTAGAGTTTCCTGTCCCTAGAAAAAATGTTTTTTTAAAGCACACTATAGCACAAGGAGAATTCCCCTCACTTTCCTTCTTTGTCCCTAGAAACAAGGACTCGCACAGTAAAAGACACTGACACTCTCCCTACCTAGAGTTTTCTGTCCCTAGAAAAAATGTTTTTTTAAAGCACACTATAGCACAAGGAGAATTCCCCTCACTTTCCTTCTTTGTCCCTAGAAACAAGGACTCGCACAGTAAAAGACACTGACACTCTCCCTACCTAGAGTTTTCTGTCCCTAGAAAAAATGTTTTTTTAAAGCACACTATAGCACAAGGAGAATTCCCCTCACTTTCCTTCTTTGTCCCTAGAAACAAGGATTCGCACAGTAAAACACACTGACACTCTCCCTACCTATCCTTCTCTTTCCCTAAACGAAAGGAATCCAGGTTAAGCAAGAAATAAATAAATGTCACTGTCCCTGCCTATGCTTGTCTTTCCCTGCTCCGGAACACACTACACTAGGCCGCCGTGCTGGCGGCCTTTTATAGTGTGGGGCGTGTACTAAACACCCTCAGCAATAATTGGCCACAGGCATCCTGCCTGTGGCCAATCATTGCTCTCCTCGCTGCCGGCGCTGTGATTGGCCAAGCATGCGGGGTCACAGTGCATGCTTGGCCAATCACAGCGCCTGGATGACACTGCGATGGCGTAGTGCATTGTGGGCCGTTCGCGTCACTCGAATTTGGCGCGAACGGCCCAAATCGTTCGATCTTCGTCGAACGATCGAACAGCCGATGTTCGAGACGAACGTATGTTCGACTCGAACACGAAGCTCATCCCTAGTCTTCGGCATGATGTGGCTCAACATGTCCAGCTGCCGAAAAGAAGGACAAGCGTGTCCCATGGCCATGTGCTGATGACAATGCACCGCGTCCACGACCAGCACTGTTGCCCCCAGACACAGAGCCTGCTTGCCCTCTTTTATTGCCTCCTGACTGTCTGCCTCTCCTTGTTTGCCTTCCAGACATTCTAATGGATGGCCTGCAGGGAGATGGGGAAAAAAGCAATAAGGGCTACCTTCAGGTGTCCTTCTCTGTCCCTTTACTTAAGGATTTCTAAATATGGTTGAGGATGATTGCTTTCGCACAGAATAGCACAATGACAATTTCCCTGACTGTCCAAAAAACAAGGAATTCAAAGATGGTTGATGAGGAATGCTTTAGCACAGTATAGCACAATGAGAATTTCCCTCACTGTCCTTCCCTGTCCCTACAAACAAGGTTTAGCACAGTAAAACACACTGACACTCTCCCTACCTATAGTTTTCTGTCCCTATAAAAAATTTTTTTTTTAAAGATGGTTGATGAGGAATGCTTTAGCACAGTATAGCACAATGAGAATTTCCCTCACTGTCCTTCCCTGTCCCTACAAACAAGGTTTAGCACAGTAAAACACACTGACACTCTCCCTACCTATAGTTTTCTGTCCCTATAAAAAATGTTTTTTTTAAAGATGGTTGATGAGGAATGCTTTAGCACAGTATAGCACAATGAGAATTTCCCTCACTGTCCTTCCCTGTCCCTACAAACAAGGTTTAGCACAGTAAAACACACTGACACTCTCCCTACCTATAGTTTTCTGTCCCTATAAAAAATGTTTTTTTAAAGATGGTTGATGAGGAATGCTTTAGCACTGTATAGCACAATGAGAATTTCCCTCACTGTCCTTCCCTGTCCCTACAAACAAGGTTTAGCACAGTAAAACACACTGACACTCTCCCTACCTATAGTTTTCTGTCCCTATAAAAATTTTTTTTTTTAAAGATGGTTGATGAGGAATGCTTTAGCACAGTATAGCACAATGAGAATTTCCCTCACTGTCCTTCCCTGTCCCTACAAACAAGGTTTAGCACAGTAAAACACACTGACACTCTCCCTACCTATAGTTTTCTGTCCCTATAAAAAATTTTTTTTTTAAAGATGGTTGATGAGGAATGCTTTAGCACAGTATAGCACAATGAGAATTTCCCTCACTGTCCTTCCCTGTCCCTACAAACAAGGTTTAGCACAGTAAAACACACTGACACTCTCCCTACCTATAGTTTTCTGTCCCTATAAAAAATTTTTTTTTTTAAAGATGGTTGATGAGGAATGCTTTAGCACAGTATAGCACAATGAGAATTTCCCTCACTGTCCTTCCCTGTCCCTACAAACAAGGTTTAGCACAGTAAAACACACTGACACTCTCCCTACCTATAGTTTTCTGTCCCTATAAAAAAATTTTTTTTAAAGATGGTTGATGAGGAATGCTTTAGCACAGTATAGCACAATGAGAATTTCCCTCACTGTCCTTCCCTGTCCCTACAAACAAGGTTTAGCACAGTAAAACACACTGACACTCTCCCTACCTATAGTTTTCTGTCCCTATAAAAAATGTTTTTTTAAAGATGGTTGATGAGGAATGCTTTAGCACAGTATAGCACAATGAGAATTTCCCTCACTGTCCTTCCCTGTCCCTACAAACAAGGTTTAGCACAGTAAAACACACTGACACTCTCCCTACCTATAGTTTTCTGTCCCTATAAAAAATGTTTTTTTTAAAGATGGTTGATGAGGAATGCTTTAGCACAGTATAGCACAATGAGAATTTCCCTCACTGTCCTTCCCTGTCCCTACAAACAAGGTTTAGCACAGTAAAACACACTGACACTCTCCCTACCTATAGTTTTCTGTCCCTATAAATTTTTTTTTTTAAAGATGGTTGATGAGGAATGCTTTAGCACAGTATAGCACAATGAGAATTTCCCTCACTGTCCTTCCCTGTCCCTACAAACAAGGTTTAGCACAGTAAAACAGACTGACACTCTCCCTACCTATCCTTCTCTTTCCCTAAACTAAAGGAATCCAGGTTAAGCAAGAAAAAATAAATGTCACTGTCCCTGCCTATGCTTCTCTTTCCCTGCTCCGGAACACACTACACTAGGCCGCCGTGCTGGCGGCCTTTTATAGTGTGGGGCGTGTACTAAACACCCTCAGCAATTATTGGCCACAGGCATCCTGCCTGTGGCCAATCATTGCTCTCCTCGCTGCCGGCGCTGTGATTGGCCAAGCATGCGGGGTCACAGTGCATGCTTGGCCAATCACAGCACCTGGATGACACTGCGATGGCGTAGTGCATTGTGGGCCGCGAATTAGGCGCGAACGGCCCAAATCGTTCGTTGTTCGGCGAACGATCGAACAGCCGATGTTCGAGTCGAACGTATGTTCGACTCGAACACCGAGCTCATCCCTAATGACATACATAGAGGAGAATTCATGGTTGGGAGACTCTGATGATGACATCTTTTGCTGTAAGAAGTGTAAAGGATCCCAGGGCAGGAAAGTCCCTAAAGAGAACCTGTCACCACTTAAAAATTGCACAGAAAAAAGTCATTTAAATACTCGCAGTGCTTTTTCTTTCCATCAATGATTCCTTATTGACTTGTGATGCGCCTTTTGAACGTGCCAGAAAGTTTGACTTCTCCCGGAGAGCCAATTACCCAGCACAGCCCCCTCCCTACTCGCATGTCAGAGCCCTCTCCTCACCTGGGAGTGTCTAATTACTGTCAGTGCTGGCCCAGCTCCTCCATCACTCACCTCCCTACACACGCCTTTGTGTAGCTGCTGGAGAGTTAGTGAAGGGGAATACTATAGAGTGTAACTTGAGTCTGCTGAGTCACATGAATTAAATACAATAAATTCACATACAATCCTATGGGAACATAGTTGAAATGAATGGCCAGGTGACAGGGTCACTTTAAATTTACATGAGAAAGTATTAGGGTTACAGGGAGGGTAAAGAGAGAATTAGTGTTGGGGTTACGGGGGGGTTACAGAAAGGGTTAGTGTGAGGGTTACAGGGGTAGGGGGGGTGCGTTAGACTTAAAGGGAGGGGAATAGTTTAACCACTTGCCGCCCTCATTAAACTGAGGCAGGTCGGCGCGATCCCACGAACCGTCGTAGCTGTACGTTGGTCTCTTTAAGCGGGATAGCGGGTGCGCGTCGCTGCACTGCAGAGGTGCCGATGCTCGTGACCGGCGGTCGCGATGACCGCTGGCCACGAGCGATCGCGGGCACGAGAGGCAGAACAGGGCCATGTGCGTGTATAAACACACGCATCTCTGTTGTGAGAGGAGAGGAGATGCAGATCCTGAGTTCCTACAAGCTGGGAACCACGATCTGTCATCTCCTATAGCAGTGATGGTGAACCTCGGCACCTCAGATGTTTTGGAACTACATTTCCCATGATGCTCATGCACTCTGCAGTGTAGTGAAGCATCATGGGAAATGTAATTCCAAAACATCTGGGGTGCCAAGGTTCGCCATCACTGTCCTATAGTGAGTCCCATCCCCCCACAGTTAGAACACACACTAGGGAACACAGTTCCCTAGTGTGAACCCCTTCCCTGCCAGTGACATTTACACAGTAATCAGTGCATTTTTATAGCACTGATCGCAGTATACATGCCAATGGTCCCAAAATTGTGTCAAAAGTGTCCGATCTGTCCACCATAATAAGATAGCTGAGTAAGCATCAAGTTATGATGTGAAACGCGTCAGCGTTTGTCCCTGTATGTCCACTGTCTGCGTTTGTTTGCTTTTGGATTTTATGGATTATTTTTTGGGATTTTTACCCTTTGAAATTTTGCAATAAATTGTTTAACAGAGAGCGGCAGTCCAGGATCCTTTTCTCTTTCTATGGACCAGTGCAGAGCCAGCACCTGTCAGTGTAATAGGGCAGGAGCTTAGTTTGTTTCTTTGATCTTTTTTCTCTGTCCGCCATAATGTCGCTGTCCCGATAAAAATCACTGATTACTAGAAAAAATAATAATAATAATAAAAATGCCATAATTCGATCCCCTATTTTGTAGATGCTATAACTTTTGCGCAAACCAATCAATATACGCTTATTGCGATTTTTATTACCAAAAATATGTAGAAGAATACGTATTGGCCTAAACTGAGGAAAAAATGTGCTTTTAAAAAAAAAAAATTGGGGAAATTTGGTGCTAAAAAAAAAATTGGGGGAGGGCAACCAAACTAAAAAAAATTGAAAAAAAAAACATCAAATGCTGCCACTGTGCCATAAATTTCAGCCACTGTGCCATCAAAGCTGCTACTGTGCATTCAAATGCTGCGACTGCCATCAAATCCTGCGACTGTGCCCATCAAATGCTGCGACTGTGCCCATCAAATGCTGCGACTGTGCCCATCAAATGCTGCGACTGTGCCATCAATTGGAGTCACTGTGCCCATCAAACGCTGCCACTGTGCCAAATGCTGCCAGTGTGAGTGTGCCCCCCGCCCGCTCGCTGTCTGCCCGGCACTTACCCTGTCTTGTGGGGCAGCGGGTGACGGCAACGAGCAGGGTCCTTCATGTCTCCTGAGTCCTGCACTTCTCCCGTCCTCATGTCTCGTCAGGCGTCCAATAGCGGCGCCTGTTGTTTCAGCCAATCAGGTGCCAGGTAACCAGACCTGAGCAACCTGATTGGCTGAGAGGCGGGTCAGTGTTAGGGAAGCAATGTATTTGGTTCCCTAACACACCACTGAGTAATCAGTGAAGGCACAGCAGTGCGTCCACTGTTTACCCTTTTGAAAGCCTATTAGAGCCCACAGCTCTAATCAGGAAGCCTATTAGAGACTATGGCTCTAATCAGGCGCTTCCAAAACACACCCACCGCTGTAATTTATATGCCCGGCGCCCGACAAGGAATGAATAGGGGGTGGCAGCGGCCACCATAGATAGATTCATGCAATGCATGAATCTATCTATGGTGAGAGAGAGAGTGACAGGAGAGGGAGGCGGCACCCCTGCGCCCTTTATGGAGGCACCGCCACTGCTCATACCTCTATTTCCCAAAGACAACCTCTGGATATGACGCTGAGCACGTGCACTCAACTTCTTTGGTCGGCCATGGCGAGGCCTGTTCTGAGTGGAACGTGTCCTGTTAAACCGCTGTATGGTCTTGGCCACCGTGCTGCAGCTCAGTTTCAGGGTCTTGGCAATCTTCTTATAGCCTCGGCCATCTTTATGTAGAGCAACAATTCTCTTTTTCAGATCCTCAGAGACTTCTTTGCCATGAGGTGCCACGTTGAACTTCCAGTGACTAGTATGAGAGAGTGAGAGCGATAACACCAAATTTAACACACCTGCTCCCCATTCACACCTGAGACCTTGTAACACTAATGAGTCACATGACATCGGGGAGGGAAAATGGCTAATTGGGCCCAATGTGGACATTTTCACTTAGGGGTGTACTCACTTTTGTTGCCAGCAGTTTAGACATTAATGGCTGTGTGTTGAGTTATTTTGAGGGGACAGCAAATTGACACTGTTTTACAAGCTGTACACTCACTACTTTACATTGTAGCAAAGTGTCATTTCTTCAGTGTTGTCACATGAAAAGATAGAAGAAAATATTTACAAAAATGTGAGGGGAGTACTCACTTCTGTGAGATACTGTGTGTGTATATATATATATATGTATGTAATATGTGTGTGTGTATGTATGTGTGTATGTGTATATATATATACACACACAAAAAATAAATCAATATTTATGTATAATTATAATTTTTTTGCTTGAAGTTCTGCTTCGAAGCCCACATTTTAGTAGAATTCAGCTTTTAAATAAGCGGTGTCAGTGCTGCCACTGTACATCCCTCCAGCCATGGGATGCTCCATATTAGCAGTGTTGCTGCTTCCTGAGCTCCGCTATACCAGCTGCTTCATTGTTTGGGGATTATCAGTGTTCTGCTGAAAAAGGTCTCCCATGGGAGATCTAATCAGAGTGTCTGGTAGAGAGGGACCACTAACCACCCCCCCCCCCCCATCACATTTCTCATTATTCTGCACCCAGCTTAGTTATACCGCTAATACAGCATGCAAGGTGGGGATTGTAAAGGCCAAGTTTAGGCAAAATCAAAAAATCAATGTGATTTTTTTTTTTTTTTTGGGGTGGACAGCAGTATGGTTCAGTGACACCACAGCGGTTTAGTCTTGATGACTTTTTTGGGTGTTTACACCATAAAGATTCTTGACAAATTAAAAAAAATAAAAATCCATTGGTCCAAAGACCCTTTTTAGTTCTCTCAATAGTTTTTTTTTTTTTTTGCTTTTTTTTTTTTTGTACATTTGATTACTTCTGGTGTCCTATACTTTTCTTGTGGTGTCCATCTTCTTTTTCTTATTTTGTGAAAAAAAACAACCCATAAATTAATAAATAAGGAGTGTGTATTTGAGTGCAAGGACAGGTCCAAGATGAAGCTGATAGGAGGAGCTTCCTAAACCCTCATGAGACGTACAAAGCCCATTACTTCAACCCCATTGATTTCACCCGCTCTATTGGATCTGATGCAATGTGGCAAAAGTTTGACTACATTTTGAGGAACATTCTATTTCACTTGATGCTAATGATAATACATTTAGGTTCCGTTCACACCATGGGGGTGTGCAGCCTATTGTATTATGGTGTGACTGTGCACCCCAGAGTACAAACACACATATGTGTATGTCAGTAGAGCAGAGATTGATGTCGGCAGGGCATTGGACGGTGTCGGTAGGGCATTGGACGGTGTCGGTAGGGCATTGGACGGTGTCGGTAGGGCAGTGGACGGTGTCGGTAGGGCAGTGGACGGTGTCGGTAGGGCAGTGGACGGTGTCAGTAGAGCAGTGGACGGTGTCAGTAGAGCAGAGGACGGTGTCGGTAGGGCAGTGGACGGTGCCGGTAGAGCAGTGGACGGTGTCGGTAGAGCAGTGGACGGTGTCGGTAAAGCAGTGGACGGTGTCGGTAGGGCAGTGGACGGTGTCGGTAGGGCAGTGGACGGTGTCGATAGGGCAGTGGACGGTGTCGGTAGAGCAGTGGACGGTGTCGGTAGGGCATTGGACGGTGTCGGTAGAGCAGTGGACGGTGTCGGTAGGGCATTGGACGGTGTCGGTAGAGCAGTGGACGGTGTCGGTAGAGCAGTGGACGGTGTCGGTAGAGCAGTGGACGGTGTCGGTAGAGCAGTGGACGGTGTCAGTAGAGCAGTGGACGGTGTCGGTAGGGCAGTGGACGGTGTCGGTAGGGCATTGGACGGTGTCGGTAGAGCAGTGGACGGTGTCAGTAGAGCAGTGGACGGTGTCGGTAGGGCAGTGGACGGTGTCGGTAGGGCAGTGGACGGTGTCGGTAGGGCATTGGACGGTGTCGGTAGAGCAGTGGACGGTGTCAGTAGAGCAGTGGACGGTGTCGGTAGGGCAGTGGACGGTGTCGGTAGGGCAGTGGACGGTGTCGGTAGGGTAGGGCAGTGGACGGTGTCAGTAGAGCAGTGGATGGTGTCAGTAGTTTTATTTTATTATTCTTTGTTATTTTTTACTATTTTATTATTTTAAGTAATTTTTTACAACATTATTTTTTTTTTTTAAGAATGTAGGTTCCCCATTTTGGGGCTTTGGTGAAATATCAGGGGTCTAAACAGACCTCTGATGTCTCACTTTTGAGACAGGGAAAGGGACTGACTCCAGAGATTCCCCAGTCCCTTTCTCTGCAGTCTTCAGTGAATGAAGGGGAAGTGCTCTGCGCTGAGCAGCTTCCTGATCATTCACAAACTGAACCATAGGAAACACAAAGGTTCACAGATTCTCAGGGGGCCATTAGGAATGATTGCTAAAGGGCGACGCGTTTCTGTGTGTGTGTGTGTGTGTGTGTTGGAAAATCACACAATTTCAGGCGCATTTCCGAGTGCGACCGTAGCCTAAAACCTACTGATTTTTGCACTTTTGATTCTGAAAGTGACAAACTTTTGCAGAAATCTCCCAATTTTCACTCCCATTCTTGGGGAAACTCCCATTTTACTCATCGGTATTGATAATAAATGTCAAGCGCATCTAAAATGCACCGTAGAGGAACCACTCAAGGTAGCGTAGACGCGTGCACACTTTTTAAACAGCCTCGTTATCAAGTTTTTATTGGTAACGTCTCCCAGCCAATGTCTGTGCTTTGCTGGTAAAACCCCAGTCTGCTCTGAGATCTTTCCCTGAGGGAGACCTTGCTGATGCAGTGTACCTACCTTGTGTCTTGTTGCTGTGCACAGTCTTGCCATGGTGTATTAGACGTGTGTAGTTCGTATCGTTCCGGGTTGTATCCGAATTTCCGATTTACAATAGTAACACGTTTAAATGAATCCGAAATAACAAATCAAAATTTCAGATGAAATTCGAATTCAAATAGTTTCCAAATCGAATTTGAATACTTTTCAAATCAAATTTAAATTTACGAAGAGAATAAAATAGAATAAAGGAATAGAATAGAATTAAAAATAAAATAATAGAATATAATAGAGTAAAACAGAATAGAATAGAAAATAAAAGAATAGAAAAAAAAATGAATAGAAAAAAAGGGGACAGAATAGAAAATTAAACAGAACAAAATATAATAGAAAATAAAAGAACAGAATAAAGTAAAATAGAATAGAAAATAAAGAAATGGGAAAGAATATAATAGAAAATCAAAGAATAGAATATAATAGAGTAAAAAAGAACAAAATAGAAAATAAAAGAATAGAAAAAAATTGAATAGAAAAAAAGGGACAGAATATAAAATAAAAGAATAGAAAAAAAATAGAACAGAAAAAAGGGACAAAATAGAAAATAAAACAAAACAAAAAAAGAATAGAAAATAAAAGAACAGAATAAAGTAAAATAGAATAGAAAATAAAGAAATAGGAAAGAATATATTAGAAAATCAAAGAATTTAATATAATAGAGTAAAAAAAGAACAAAATAGAAAATAAAAGAATAGAAAAAAATAGAATAGAAAAAAAAGGGTCAGAATATAAAATAAAAGAATAGAAAAAAAAATAGAACAGAAAAAAAGGGACAAAATAGAAAATAAAACAGAACAAAATAGAATAGAAAATAAAAGAACAGAATAAAGTAAAATAGAATAGAAAATAAAGAAATAGGAAAGAATATATTAGAAAATCAAATAATTGAATATAATAGAGTAAAAAATAACAAAGTAGAAAATAAAAGAATAGAAAAAAATAGAATAGAAAAAAAAAGGACAGAATAGAAAATTAAAGAATAGAGTAAAACAGAACAAAATAGAATAGAAAATAAAAGAACAGGTTAAAATAGAATAGAAAGTAAAGGAATTGAATAGAATAGAATAAAAAATATAACCATCTTCTGAAATACAAACTTAGAATAGAATAAATTTGCATTCGAACAGAATAGAAAAGAATAGAAAAGAAAATAGAAAATAATTGAATAAACAATAGAAAAAGATTAGGATACAATAGAATATAACAACATAACCGTTTTCATAAATTTGAATAGAATACATTTGAATAGAAAAGAATAGAATATAATAGTAAAGAACATAATAGAAAATAGAATAGAAAAAAATAATAGAATAGAAAGAATATAACCATCTTCCAAAATTCTAATTTCGAATAGAATAAATTTTGATTTCGGATGGAATTTGATTTGAATTAGAAAGGAATTTAAAAAACTCAAATCGATTTGAATTCCAATGTACAGTCTGATCACTGATAGAGAGGAGAGAAGACTCAGGAAATGCTTCTTCCTGCCTGCAGCAAACTGATGACATCATCTCAGCCTAGTCATAGGTCCTTGCCAAGGAGAATTTATGATTTTCTTTTTATTGTCCCCAAAAAATAATAATACTATGCTCATTGCCCATCCACTCCCAGCCTGTGGGGTGTGAGGTCATTGTCTCTATTTCTACTGGTGATCTCACCTCCCTGATAACCTGCAAGAAAATGATACAAGACATGAAGATCGGGACGGGTCATTAATATTCATTCTCCCCCGAGCTGACAGGACCTGACAGGTCCGAAAATCAATACCTCATCTTTGTGTTTCAATGAATATCTTAGCATGTGTTTATAGGATGACAGAAAAGGTTATTTTCTCCACTGCAGGAACTCAGTCTGATAATTCTCATTGTAAGGTTTCTGTTGAAATCAAACTTTCCTTAAAGCAGAGGTCTCCAAACTGCGGCCCAGGGGCCAGATCCAACCCGCTGCAAGATTTTATGTTTCCTTCTGATGTAAGGGGAGACTCTGATGGGGACCCTGATGTAAGGGGGACTCTGTAAGTGGAGACTCTGATGTAGTGGGGGGGACTCTTATGTAAGAGAAACCCTGATGGGGACTCTGATTAAAGGGGAGACTCTGATGCAAGGGAAGACTCTGATGTAAGGGAAGACTCTGATGGGGACCCTGATGTAAGGGGGACTCTGTAAGTGGAGACTCTGATGTAGGGGGGACTCTTATGTAAGAGAAACCCTGATGGGGACTCTGATTAAAGGGGAGACTCTGATGCAAGGGAAGACTCTGATGTAAGGGAAGACTCTGATGGGGACCCTGATGTAGGGGGGACTCTGTAAGTGGAGGCTCTGATGTAGGGGGGGGACTCTGATGTAAGGGGAGACTCTGATGGGGACACTTATGTAAGGGGGACTCTGTAATTGTGGGGTCTGATGTAGGGGGTACTCTGGTGTAAGAGGGACCCTGATGAGGACTCTGATGTAAGGGGAGACTCTGATGGGGACCCTGATGTAAGGGGGACTCTGTAAGTGGAGGCTCTGATGTAGGGAGGGACTCTGATGTAAGGGGAGACTCTGATGGGGACACTGATGTAAGGGGGACTCTGTAATTGTGGGGTCTGATGTAGGGGGCACTCTGGTGTAAGAGGGACCCTGATGAGGACTCTGATGTAAGGGGAGACTCTGATAGGGACTCTAATGTAAGGGAGACTCCGATGGGGACACTGTAAGTTGGGGCTCTTATGTGGGGGGGACTCTGATGTAAGAGAGACCCTGATGGGGACTCTGATGTAAGGGAAGACTCTGTGTAAGGGGAGACTCTGATGTAAGGGGAGACACTGATGGGGACTATGTAAGTGGGGGCTCTGATGTAGGGGGACTAAGATGTAAGAGAGACGCTGGTGGGGACTCTGGTGTAAGGGGAGACTCTGATGGGGACTCATTTGATGGCCGTCCCATGAATCAGACGACTTTATTCAGTCTGAAAGGCGAAGGCTTTTTAGGGAGCCAGTGCAATAAATATAATATGGTGCAACCTCCTTCCTCTATATTCTTTGCAATATGGCCACTAGATGGCGCTGAGTATCATGTGACATAAGCATGCTTTTCAGCACCATCTAGTGGCTATAAAGCAGTATGTTCCCCATTCAATTGTGTGTGTTTTTTTAATGTATAATATTTGATCTGCAAAGAATATAGGTACAGTAAAACCTCGGATTGCGAGTAACGCGGATTATGAGCGTTTCGCAATATGAGCTGTGTTTTTTTTTTTTTAATCCTGACTCGATTGGCGAGCTTTGTCTCGCCAGACGAGCAGGATTCAAGCCTCTGGGGTGTGCAGTACCGCATTTGGCCAGAGGTGCGGGGGCGCCGGAGACACTCAGAAACAGTCTGAGACACTCAAACACTTACCCGAGTGTGTCCGAGCGTCTCTGAGTGATCTTTGAGCGTCTCCAAGCATCTCTGAGTGCTTCTGTGTGTCTCCGGCGCCCCCCACCTCTGGCCACATGAGGTACTGCATACACTAGCTGTGACGCTGGAATGAATTATCTTTGTTTCCATTGATTCTTATGGTGAAACTCGCTTTGATATACGAGTGCTTTTGATTACAAGCATGCTTCTGGAACAAAATTATGCTCGTAATCCAGGGTACTACAGTGGAACCTCCAATTACGAGCATAATCTGTTCCAGGAGAATGCTTGTAATCCAAAGCACTCGCATATCAAAGCGAGTTTCCCCATAGAAGTCAATGGAAACAAAGATAATTAGATCCGCATTGACTTCTATGGCATGCAATACCGCATGTGGCCAGAGGTGGGGGGTGCCGGAGAGCCTCGGAAATACTCAGGGACAGCTCGGCTCATCTCGGAAAGGTTAGAGAACAGAGCATTTTCGAGTGATTCTGAGTATTTTCAAACGGCTCCGAACCGTTCTGAGTGTCAATGGCGCCCCCGCACCTCTGGCCAAATGCAGTACTGCACACCTCACTAGCTTGAATTCTGCTCGTTTTGCGAGACAACACTCGCAAACCGAATCAGAATTAAAAAAAAAAAGTTGCTCGCTATTCAAAACGCTCGTTAAAGTGGTTGTGCGGGAGTGACGTCACGTGACTCCGGCCAGTCACAGAGTCCGCGACCCCAGAAGGAAGATGGACGCTTCCAGCCAGCGAGGAAATCGGGGACGTCGCAGGCTTCGGTTTCAGGTAAGTGACACATAATGGGCCATCAGGGTTCACTTCCTCTTTAACCGCGTTACTCGTAAACCAAGGTTCCACTGTACTACTGTAATATGAAAACTACTGCATCATGGCCACTAGATGGCGCTGAGTATCATTTGACAAGCATGCTCCTCAGCCCCATCTAGTGGCCATAATGCAGTATGTTCCCCATTCAGTTGTGTTTTTTTTAATGACTAACATTTGATCTGCTAAGAATAGAGGTAATACAGAGAATACTGCAGTATGGCCACTAGATGGTGCTGAGTATCATGGGACTTAAAGGGGTTGTAAATGTTTTTTTTTTTTTTTATAACAAACATGTTATACATACCTCCTCTGTGCAGTTGGTTTTGCACAGAGTGGCCCCCGATCCTCCTCTTCTGGGGTCCCCCAGTGGCGCTCCTGGCTCCTCCTCCTCTTCTCGAGTGCCCCCTCGGAGACGCGCTTTCCAAAGGGGCACTCGTGCGGGCGTGCTAACGAGTCCTGCTGCTGCGTCCATTGATGCAGAGAGTAGGACTCGGCCCCGCCCCCGTGTCACTGGATTTGATTGACAGCAGCGGGAGCCAATGGCTCCTGCTGCTAATTATCCAGCCAATGAGGACCCGAGACAGCGGCTGGAGCTGCTCTGCTCGTCCCCGTCGCTGGAACGATGGAGTTCAGGTAAGTAAAAAGGGGGGCTCTGCGGGGCTGCTGCACTACAGAAGGTTTTTCACCTTAAATGCATAGAATGCAAACCATGAGGGTTTACAAGTCCTTTAAGCATGCTCCTCAGCGCCATCTAGTGGCCGTAATGCAGTATTTTCCCCATTCAACAGTTTTTTTTTAATAAACCACATTTAATCTGCAGAAAATATAGCCAGAGAGAATTAGATTATGCCGTATTCCCACAGAATGCACCGTGGTGCAGGATCTTTTACATGAGGACACAGATTGTTTCCACTTGACTGAAAATTGGACGTTTATTGTTACATTTTGCGGACTGCACTGTCCTATAATCATTAGAAGGACAGGAGACAGAAATGTTGGAATCACAGACTGTACAAGGTCATTTCACAAAGTTCCCTCTGTAACTGTTGCGATTGTCGTCCGGTAAAGTTATCTCAACTTGTCGGAACGATGTGTCCTCTGCCACCTGTTATTACACAAACCCCTTACTAATTCTAAGGCCGGATTCACAACTATGCAAATTGGATGCGGCTTAAAACGCATCCAATTCGCATGTCATTAGAAAATACATACATTTTTATGAGGCTGGTTCACATATGTGCGATGCATTCGCACTGCGCAGTGCCGAAAAAACGTGTGCGTTTTCTAGGCATTGCGGTGCGGCTCAGGTGCGAATTCAGGCCCATTGTCTTCTATGGGCACGCATCTGATTTGCAGATGTCTCTAATTTTGGTCCATGCTCACTACACTTCCCCCCCCCCTCCCCCTCCTCTCTCCCTGGTCAGCAAATTCGCATCCACAATGCATATGATCCACTGAACAGCTCTGTTATCACTTTGCAGAGATAATAGAGCTGGAATTCACACCGCACAAGTGTGAATCCAGCCTTAAAGGGAGAGTATCTCCTATGGTTTGGATAAGTGGGATTTTCTTTCATTCTATGAATAGTGTAGGACCCGCTGAAAATTGGGTACTTTGACGCAGTGGAAGGCTTAAGCATGGTATGGCCATATGGTGTGACCAAATCCCCATATTTACTTACTAAGATCAGGTTTTTAAGTAGCCTTGTAAGATTTGAAAAGCAAATTGTATGTGTGTGCGCTATTTATATGGTTCAAGTGATAGAATAATGTCTCATCATTGGTGTCAGTAAAAGAATAGCGCCCCATGATTGGGGTCAGTGGGAGGGTTCTCTTTTTCTCGGGTCGGTTGGCAGTGGCCACTTCTGGGAGGCTTGGTGTGGTAAGCTCTCCTCCCTGTGGGAGGTGGGCATTGGCTAAAAATGTGTGTGTGTGTATGTATGTATGTATGTATGTATGTGTGTGTGTGTGTGTGTGTGTGTGTGTATATATATATATATATATATATTATATATATACCTTTTGACATATAATGATACATACATGTGTGTTTTTGCGATATTTTGTATTTATTGTGTTTTTTTGTATCCTTGTACAGTCTTGTGCACTCTTTGACTGATTCATATATCCCCCTGATGAAGCTACTAGGCGAAACATGTCAGGATAATATACGAATATGAAACCTCTGTTTATGCTGGACACTTGCCTTATGACCACCGTCATGATGAAATACTGAACACCTTTGAATAAACCGGCTTTGCTCTGTTTTTTAACGTAAGTCTCAATAAATTTATATCATTTTAAATATATGCTTCTCGTTATCATTTGTAAGCGCCGTAAAAATCCCCTTTTTCCTTCCCACTTTACATATTTGGGAGGAAATTATGTTTCATATTTTTGCAAGAGGATTTGTCACTGCTGGCACATGGAATAATATATAGGAAGTTTCACTGCTAATGCTACATACAGTAGATACATACAGTACATACATACATACATGCAATACATACATACAGTACAGTGGCGGTGCGTCCATAGTGGGCGCAGGAGCGCCGCCCCCCCTCTCTCCTGCGCCCGTCACTTACAACAACAATACATAGGTTCATGCATTGCATGAACCTATGTATTGTCGCCGCCGCTGCCGCCCACTATTCAGGTGGCTGGCCCCCTGATGAGCGCCGGCCATCTGAATAACAGCCTGAGGGCTGTAATCGGCTTCCAAATAGTTAACCAGGGGACGCACGGGCTGTGCGTTCCTTGGTTAACACTGACAGGCGTCTCAGCCAATCTGGTTACCGGTAACCTGATTGGCTGAAGCGACATTGAGGCTGGGAGAAGACATCGAGGACGGAAGAAGGACGGCGCTGACCCGAGGAAGGTAAGTGCAGGGCTGGGGGGAAACTGACTGTATTTGGCCCCTTTCACACGGGGCAGATCAGTCATGATCCGCCCCGTGAACCTCCGCTTGCTCTGTGGGGATCGCTCCGTTGATCCCCGCTGAGCCGGCGGATGACAGGGCGGTCCCCGCACACTGTGCAGGGACCGCCCTGTCAGATCTCCGCTCTCCCCTATGAGGGGAATGGATGAACACGGACCGTCTGCCCATGTTCATCCGATCCACTCTGCAGACGGATTTAAAAATAGGATTTTCCTTCGTCTGCAGAAACGGGGGATTGCGGACATGGAGGAGATCAGGTGTCAGCGGATGTTCATCCGCTGACACCCGCGATCTCATAGGGACTAATGTATGTCTCTTTTTCATCCGTAAACGGGCGGATGAAAAAGCAGACATATGGTCCGCTAGTGTGAAAGGGGCCTTTGGGGACAAACTGGCTGCATTTGGGGACAAACTGGCTGCATTTGGGGACAAACCGGCTGCATTTGGGGACAAACCGGCTGCATTTGGGGACAAACTGGCTGCATTTGGGGGGAAACTGGCTGCATTTGGGGGGAAACTGGCTGCATTTGGGGACACACTAGTGGCGTTTGGGCACAGTGGTGGCAATTGGTTTGTTTGCGCCCCCCCCCCCCCGAAATTTTTGAGCACCAGCTGCCACTGATACAGTACATACATTCAAAGACTTGTTAGGGCAACTAAATGAACTTTTTCTCTAATATGACACACCAGGTGATAGCAAACCATGCTTACTAGGATCTGTTTCTGTTCCAGAACCCATTTTTTGGATGAAGTATTTTATTATGTGAGTAACAGAAATAACCCAGACAAGATATTAGAGCAGCCTTTCTCAACCTTTTTACCCCAGGGGAACCCTTAAAATAATTTTTTAGGTCTCGGGGAACCCCTGATAAAACCCATTCATTGGGGGTCAGTGGGAACAATGCCCCTTACTTCAGTGAGAAGAATGCCCTTTTTTACAGTGGTGGTAAGAATGGCCCTCTTACAGAGAGTAGAAAATAACACGAGCCATCCAGGCATTTAGCTTGCAGTTATGCTGCTGCAAACATAAAAATGATTATACATCGCCCTCTGCTGGAAAATAAGCATAGCTTCATGCAAAAAACTTTTACATTTTGGGCTGTGGGTTTTGCCCCGTGTCTTTGTATAGAGCAGGGTGTTGTAATATGTTGGCCGATTTCATGTAGGATATTATATTATAGTACCATATTGACCAGGAATTCAGTTGAGTTGTCCAAGTCCAACTCAATTTTAACCTATCAAAAGGGACAGCCAATGACCCTTTGATGTGTTAAGCCTATGCAAATCTACCTAGGTATGTGAGGTATGGCCTGTTACCCTATTTGAACATTTAAAAGGGTATATTGTTTACATACTTAACCACTTCAATACCGGGCACTTACACCCCCTTCTTGCCCAAGCCAGTTTTTAGCTTTCTGCGCTGTCACATTTTGAATGACAATTGCGCGGTCATGCTACACTTCACCCAAACAGAATTGTTATATTTTTTTTCCCACAAATAGAGCTTTCTTTTGGTGGTATTTGATCACCTCTGCGGTTTTTATTTTTTGCTAAACAAATAATAAAAATTCAGAAAATTTTGAAAAAATTATACGTTTTTCTTTTGTTTCTGTTATAAAATTATGTAAATAAGTAAGTTTTCTCCTTCACTGATGGGCACTGATAAGGCGGCACTGAAGGGCACTGATAAGGCGGCACTGACGGGCAATGAGGTGGCACCAATGAGCTCTGACAATGGGCACTGATAGGCGGCACTGATGGGCACTGATATGCAGCACTGATGGGCATTGATAGGCAGCACCGATGGGAACTTATGGATGGCACTGTTAGGCACTGATGGGCACTGAAAGGCTGCACTGATGGGTACTTATGGGTGGCACTGATGGGCACTGTTAGGTGGCACTGATGGGCACAGATATGCGGCACTGGGCATCCCTGGTTGCACTGGCAGGCATTGTGGATGGGCACTGATTGGCAGCTGCCTGGGCATTGATTGGCAGCTGCCTGGGCACTGATTAGCATATCTAGGGTGGCATACCTGGTGGTCCAGTGTTGGTGGCCATCACTGGTGGTCCTGGCGGCATCCTGGTGGTCCTGGGTGGGCATCCGAGGGGGGGCTGCGCTGATAAACAATCAGCACAGACCCCCCCCCTCCTTGTCAGGAGAGCAGCCGATCGGCTCTCCTCTACTCGCATCTGTCAGACACGAGTGAGGAAAAGTCGATCAACAGCTCTTCCTACTTACATCACGATCAGCCGTGATTGAACACGGCTGATCATGTGGTAAAGAGCCTCCGTCGGATCGGTGAAGCGGTGTGTCAGACGGCGGCTGTTATCCTGCTGGACGTCATATGACGCCCAGTCAGGATTACTGAACCATCAACCGGCCATCATTCTGCTATACGCCAGGTCGGGAAGGGGTTAAAGTGGTTGTAAACCCTTACAGACCACTTATACCTACAGGTAAGCCTAGATTAAGGCTTACCTGTAGGTGCTATAAATATCTCCTAAACCTACACGGTTTAGGAGATATTTGCAAAAAATGACAGCACCGATGTCTACGGCGCAGGCGCACTGAGCGTGCCGTTTTGTGAATGGGGTAGTGCCGTGAAAGAAGGCTCCTGCGCACATGCGCGGGAGTGACGTCATGCGACTCTGGCCAGTCACAGAGCCGGAGTTTGCAGACCCCGGAAGAAGAGGGGTGAAGATGGCGTCTCTGTACTATCGAGGAAATCGGGGACATTGCGGGCTTCTCTTGCAGGTAAGTGATACATAATGGGCTACTATGAGACCCTAAATGCCATTGTCAGTTAATATTGTTAAGAACAATGCAATTGGTTGACCTAGCATAACCCCCCCCCCAGTGTCAGACCAGTACTTGAGAGGACATTCAAGCTGGCATTCAGTGAGTTTTATCACTCTCCATGAATATGAGGGCACAGGTCTAGATATAGTCCAGGACAAATGGGATTCTGAAGGCTACTGTCCATTGTCATATTTACTCTGTTGGATTTTGTCATCTGTTGCAAGTATTTTTATGGACTTTTTTTCTGTCTGAAGTTTCAATAAATGCATCTCTCTGGAAGAATCGGGTTGCTGCGGGAAATTACTCACATCATTATGATAATAATTATTTAATTATCTTCATCAAACTACTACGTCACTATATTGGTGCCGTGACCCGGATTCGAACCGGGGTTGCTGCGGGAAATTACTCACATCATTATAATAATAATAATTATTTAATTATCAACCACAATTACAATATCACTACAGCGTGGGTCAGTAAAGCACATTGGGGTATGAAGACCGCACTGAAGGAGTAAAGGGGTGCGGAGGAAAGTAGGGGTGCAACGGATCAAAAAACTCACGGATCGGATCCATCCTCGGATCAGAGTCACGGATCGGATCATTTGCGGATCGGCAAAAAATAAATAAATAATGTTACGCCCACCGGAGTTTTCAATTTCACAGTTATTTTCAACACAAAACGGAGCTCATACGCTTAAATACAGTATTTGTAAATCCAACGGACTGTTTACATGTTAAATTTTAAAAGCAGCAGCAAACCTGCTGACCTTACATGGTTACTTATGTGACAGAACACCTCTGATTTTCACATTTAACTAAATGTTAAATGTGAAAATCAGAGGTGTTCCGTCACATTAGCAAGCATGTAAGGTTTGCTTCTGCTTTTAAAATTTAACATGTAAACAGTCCGTTGGATTTCCAAATAATGTATTTAAGCATATAAGCATATAAAATACCCGAAATCTAAAACTCCATTGGGTGTAACAAGATGTCCGCTTGGCCCCTTCTGCACAGTAATGATAGTGAGGAGTGTGGGGTGGAGCAAGATGGCGGCGGCAAAACGTCACTACAGCGGCCGCCACCGGGTGTACAAAGATGGAGCTAGGCCGAAGCCGCGGCCTTTCCAATGGCCGAGGCTCCGGAGCGCTCGGCGGATCGCGTGGTGTTCCAATCCGAACAGGGTGACCCGTTCGGATCACGGATCACCACCGATCCGTTGCGCCACTAGAGGAAAGCAAGTGGTTACCAAGGGTATCCAAAGGTTTAACAAGCAGCCTGTCGTGAAGCGTGTGCGTGTGGAAGGTGGGACAGCCTCTTGCAGCGAGGGAGTTGTTGTCGGCACCCTCTCCATGAGCGATCCGTCTCCCATAGCAACGGGACCAGATCAGTGCCGCAGAGTTTCTCGGCCTGTGCATAGGGTATGGAAGAGAAAAAACTAATATGGAGTCCCCGCGAGGTGCTTGGTGGGACCTCATTCCGTTACTGAGAGTGAGGTAGTGGAGATACGCCGGACAGTTGGAGAGGGCTTAGGCTCAGCGTGTCCCTCCTAAGGCTACTTTCACACTGAAGCGCTGGATGCGTTGGCGGTATAGCGCCACTATTTTTAGCGCCGCTATACCGTCGTTTTTGCCGTGATTTGCGGGCGCTAGCGGGGTGATTTTGACCCCCGCTAGCGCCCGAAAAAGGGTTAAACCCCCCCCGCAAAAATGCTGATTTTCGGCATTTTGCGAGCGGGTTGGGGTGCCAACCCATTGATTTCAATGGGCAGGGGCGCTATAGGAGCGGTATTTTTACCGCGCCTCAAAGATGCGGCTTGCAGGAGTTTTTTTACCCTCCTGCCAGCGCACCGCTCCAGTGTGAAAGCCCTTGGAGCGGCCCAAAGGAGCGGCTTTTTCAGAACGCATTGCAGGCGCTATTTTTAGCGCAAAAGCGCCTGCAAAACGGCCTCAGTGTGAAAGGGGCCTAAGTGAATCTGGAACCATACAGTGAACATTGACACGGCGATGAGAGAGTTAACCGAAGGACAGTTTATTGCTTAAAAAAAAAAAAACGCTAAAAAACGCTAACGCGGAAAAACGCAAATAAACGCAAAAAAACGCTATTGCAAAAATGTTAAAAAACCCACTGCAAAGCTACTGCCGTTTTATAACATTATTTTAACACCCAGTGTGCATGAGGCGTCATTGTGCTGGGACTGCAGGACACTGTGACACTCCTCGGACGTCGGTGAAATAAAGCTGGCCATTATTCAACCTAGAAGGGGAGCAGCAATGGACCTCAGAACAGTTGGTCCGTGAGGGACAGCACCAGAGAGGAGGTAAGTATTTCAAGGAAAGCTGCATTTTTTTTTTTTTAACTGCCGGGGGAATTTTATTGAAAATTAGATTAGTGTTGTAATATTTAAAAATTTCTAGCCATCTAGTAATAAAGCTTTAGAACCAACTTCAAATATTTACCAACCTTTTTTTGAAGGTTTTTCTGAAACACAGCCTGTTTACAAAGCTCAATATCTCAAGCTCAGATCACACCTCACACACACATCTGAATACCAAACTTTCAATGCAAGAGAGAGTCTGAAAGAAAACAGCTGCTGATGTGCTCTCTCTCTCTGGTCACAGACGGTCCCCAGAGCAGACTGGTGATATTTTCTCAGCCTATGCAAAGTAGCTGGACTGTAGACATGGGCGGTTCGTTTCGTTCTGGATTGAAATTCAGACAAATCTTTCGCTATTTTGAAATTTGGATGTATCTGAATTTCCATATTACAATAGGAATGCGAGATAACAAATCAAAATTTTAGACGAAATTCAAATTAGAAAAGTTTTGGAATCGAATTCGAATTTCCTAAGACAATAAAATAGAATATAAAATAAAGGAATAGAATAGAAAATACTATAATACAAAAGAATACAATATAAAAAAAGAATACAATACAATAGAGTACAACAGAACAGAATACAAAATAAAATAGAAGAACATAGAATAGTAAAAAAAGGGATAGAATACAAAATAAACGAATAGAGTAAAACAGAACAAAAAAAAATAGTATACAAAATAAAGGCATAGAATAGAAAAGACTGGAATAGAATAGAAATGAAAAGAATATAAAATAAAAGCATAGAATATAATAGAGGTAAACAGAACAGGATAGAAAATAAAAGAATAGAAAAAAATGGAATAGTGAAAAAAAGGGATAGAATAGAGTAAAACAGAACAAAATAGAATAGAAAATAAAAACAGAATATAATAGAATAAAAAATAAAGGAATAGAATAGAAAAGACTATAATAGAATAGAATAGAAAATAGAAGAATATAATATATGAGAGTAAAACAGAACAGAATAGAAAATAAAATAATACAATACAATAGAGTAAAACAGAACAGAATACAAAATTAAATAGAAGAAAATAGAATAGTAAAAAAAGGGCTAGAATAGAAAATAAACGAATAGAGTATAACAGAACAAAATAGAATAAAAAAATAATAATAATAAAATACTATACAAAATAAAGGCATAGAATAGAAACGACTGGAATAGAATAGAAAATAAAATAATATAAAATAAAAGCATAGAATATAATAGAGGTAAACAGAACAGAATAGAAAATAAAAGAATAGAAAAAAATGGAATAGTAAAAAAAAGGGATAGAATAGAAAAAAAAGGATAGAGTAAAACAGAACAAAATAGAATAGAAAATAAAAGAACAGAATAAAATAGAATCAAAAATAAAGGAATAGAATAGAAAAGACTATAATAGAATAGAAAATAAAAGAATATAATATATTAGAGTAAAACAGAACAGAATAGAAAAGAAAAGAATAGAAAAAAATAGAATAGTTAAAAAAAGGGATAGAATAGAAAATAAAAGAATAGAGTAAAACAGAACAAAATAGAATAGAAAATAAAGGCATAGAAAAGAATAAAACAAATAGAATAGAATAAAATAGAAAAAAATATAACCATCCTCTGAAATATACATTTTCAAATTTCAAAATAAATTGGAATTTGAATAGAATATAAAAGAATACTGTAGATTAGAAAATAAAAGAATATAACCATTTCCCAAAAATCAAACAAAATACATTTTAATTTGAATAAAATATAAAATAATACATTACACTAGAATAGAAGATAAAATAGTAGAAATGACTAGAATAGAAAAAAAAATTATAGAATATAATAGAAAAAGAAAACAATAGAATAGATTTATAAGAATATAACCATCTTCCGAAATTCCAATTTTTAATAGAAAAGAATAGAATCAAATAGAAAATAATAGAATTGAATAAACAATAGAAAATAATAGAGTGAAATAGAAAGAATATAACTATTTAACCGTTTTCCTAAATTTGAAATTGAAAAGAGTAGAAAAGAATAGAGTAGAAAATAAAAGAATAGAATATAAAAAACAATAGAATAGAATGGAATAGAAAGAATATAACCATCTTCTAAAATTCGAATTCCGAATGGAATAAATCTTATTTGAATTCAAATGCAATTCAAAAACATTGAATCAATTTAAAAAAACGAAAAGAATCCCGAAAGCGAAATAAACAAATTTATGTAAATTACGAATTGAAACAAAACAAATGTTTTCGTTCTGCACATGTCTACTGGACTGCAGCTCAAGGACTAATATTTTTTTGATGAAAGATTAAACTTTTTTTTTGTACAGTTGCTGAATATTACATGTCAGGAATTTATTTTCAGCAGACGTGAAACTTTACAGATCCATTTAAAATTAACCCTGTAAGTGAAATGGAATCTAATATGTAATGAATGCGACTCAGAGAAAAATGTGTCTGAGTTTGCAGAGCTAAAGGTTGTTCCATTTTGGACGGAGTGCGGAATGAGGGGAAGCCTATCCGTATGGCGGCAGAGTTATCACTTGTAGAAACACGAGAGGCACAGCAAGGGGAAAACGTTCCACACATAGGAGGACACACACACATAGGAGGACACACACACACACACACACATAGGAGCACACACACACACATAGGAGCACACACACACACACACATAGGAGCACACACACACACATAGGAGCACACACACACACATAGGAGGACACACACACACATAGGAGCACACACACACACATAGGAGGACACACACACACATAGGAGCACACACACACACATAGGAGCACACACACACACATAGGAGCACACACACACACATAGGAGCACACACACACACATAGGAGCACACACACACACACACATAGGAGCACACACACACACATAGGAGGACACACACACACATAGGAGCACACACACACACATAGGAGGACACACACATAGGAGCACACACACACACATAGGAGGACACACACACACATAGGAGGACACACACACACATAGGAGGACACACACACACATAGGAGCACACACACACACACACATAGGAGCACACACACACACATAGGAGCACACACACACACATAGGAGCACACACACACACATAGGAGGACACACACATAGGAGCACACACACACACATAGGAGGACACACACACACATAGGAGGACACACACACACATAGGAGCACACACACACACATAGGAGCACACACACACATAGGAGCACACACACACACATAGGAGGACACACACACACATAGGAGGACACACACACACATAGGAGCACACACACACACATAGGAGGACACACACATAGGAGCACACACACACACATAGGAGGACACACACACACATAGGAGGACACACACACACATAGGAGCACACACACACACATAGGAGCACACACACACACACACACACATAGGAGCACACACACACACACACATAGGAGCACACACACACACATAGGAGGACACACACACACATAGGAGGACACACACACACATAGGAGCACACACACACACATAGGAGCACACACACACACATAGGAGGACACACACACACATAGGAGCACACACACACACATAGGAGCACACACACACACACACACATAGGAGCACACACACACACATAGGAGGACACACACATAGGAGCACACACACACACATAGGAGGACACACACACACATAGGAGGACACACACACACATAGGAGCACACACACACACATAGGAGCACACACACACACACACATAGGAGCACACACACACACATAGGAGGACACACACACACATAGGAGCACACACACACACATAGGAGCACACACACACACACACATAGGAGCACACACACACACATAGGAGGACACACACACACATAGGAGCACACACACACACATAGGAGGACACACACACACATAGGAGCACACACACACACATAGGAGCACACACACACACACACACATAGGAGCACACACACACACATAGGAGCACACACACACACACACACATAGGAGCACACACACACACATAGGAGGACACACACACACATAGGAGGACACACACACACACATAGGAGGACACACACATAGGAGCACACACACACATAGGAGCACACACACACATAGGAGGACACACACACACATAGGAGGACACACACACACATAGGAGGACACACACACACATAGGAGCACACACACACACATAGGAGCACACACACACACACACATAGGAGCACACACACACACATAGGAGGACACACACACACATAGGAGGACACACACATAGGAGGACACTAGGGATGAGCTTCGTGTTCGAGTCGAACATACGTTCGACTCGAACATTGGCTGTTCGATCGTTCGACGAAGATCGAACGATTTGGGCCGTTCGCGCCAAATTCGAGTGACGCGAACGGCCCACAATGCACTACGCCATCGCAGTGTCATCCAGGCGCTGTGATTGGCCAAGCATGCACTGTGACCCCGCATGCTTGGCCAATCACAGCGCCGGCAGCGAGGAGAGCAATGATTGGCCACAGGCAGGATGCCTGTGGCCAATTATTGCTGAGGGTGTTTAGTACACGCCCCACACTATAAAAGGCCGCCAGCACGGCGGCCTAGTGTAGTGTGTTCCGGAGCAGGGATAGAGTAGCATAGGCAGGGACAGTGACTGTTATTTCTTTCTTGCTTAACCTGGATTCCTTTAGTTTAGGGAAAGAGAAGGATAGGTAGGGAGAGTGTCAGTGTGTTTTGTGCTTCTGCTATAGTGTGCTTAAAAAAAACATTTATTCTAGGGACAGAAAACTCTAGGTAGGGACAGTGTCAGTTTCTTTCACTCTGCAAGTCCTTGTTTCCAGGGACCTGTAAGGACAGTGAGTTAATTGTCCTTGTGCTATATTGTGCTTAAAAAAAACATTTATTCTAGGGACAGAAAACTCTAGGTAGGGACAGTGTCAGTTTCTTTCACTCTGCAAGTCCTTGTTTCCAGGGACCTGTAAGGACAGTGAGTTAATTGTCCTTGTGCTATATTGTGATTAAAAAAAACATTTATTCTAGGGACAGAAAACTCTAGGTAGGGACAGTGTCAGTTTCTTTCACTCTGCAAGTCCTTGTTTCCAGGGACCTGTAAGGACAGTGAGTTAATTTTCCTTGTGCTATATTGTGATTAAAAAAAACATTTTTTCTAGGGACAGAAAACTGTAGGTAGGGAGAGTGTTTTTTTTCTTTCACTCTGCAAGTCCTTGTTTCCAGGGACCTGTAAGGACAGTGAGTTAATTGTCCTTGTGCTATATTGTGCTTAAAAAAAACATTTATTCTAGGGACAGAAAACTCTAGGTAGGGACAGTGTCAGTTTCTTTCACTCTGCAAGTCCTTGTTTCCAGGGACCTGTAAGGACAGTGAGTTAATTTTCCTTGTGCTATATTGTGATTAAAAAAAACATTTTTTCTAGGGACAGAAAACTGTAGGTAGGGAGAGTGTTTTTTTTCTTTCACTCTGCAAGTCCTTGTTTCCAGGGACCTGTAAGGACAGTGAGTTAATTGTCCTTGTGCTATATTGTGCTTAAAAAAAACATTTATTCTAGGGACAGAAAACTCTAGGTAGGGACAGTGTCAGTTTCTTTCACTCTGCAAGTCCTTGTTTCCAGGGACCTGTAAGGACAGTGAGTTAATTTTCCTTGTGCTATATTGTGATTAAAAAAAACATTTATTCTAGGGACAGAAAACTCTAGGTAGGGACAGTGTCAGTTTCTTTCACTCTGCAAGTCCTTGTTTCCAGGGACCTGTAAGGACAGTGAGTTAATTTTCCTTGTGCTATATTGTGATTAAAAAAAACATTTTTTCTAGGGACAGAAAACTGTAGGTAGGGAGAGTGTTTTTTTTCTTTCACTCTGCAAGTCCTTGTTTCCAGGGACCTGTAAGGACAGTGAGTTAATTTTCCTTGTGCTATATTGTGCTTAAAAAAAACATTTTTTCTAGGGACAGAAAACTGTAGGTAGGGAGAGTGTTTTTTTTCTTTCACTCTGCAAGTCCTTGTTTCCAGGGACCTGTAAGGACAGTGAGTTAATTGTCCTTGTGCTATATTGTGCTTAAAAAAAACATTTATTCTAGGGACAGAAAACTCTAGGTAGGGACAGTGTCAGTTTCTTTCACTCTGCAAGTCCTTGTTTCCAGGGACCTGTAAGGACAGTGAGTTAATTTTCCTTGTGCTATATTGTGATTAAAAAAAACATTTATTCTAGGGACAGAAAACTCTAGGTAGGGACAGTGTCAGTTTCTTTCACTCTGCAAGTCCTTGTTTCCAGGGACCTGTAAGGACAGTGAGTTAATTTTCCTTGTGCTATATTGTGATTAAAAAAAACATTTTTTCTAGGGACAGAAAACTGTAGGTAGGGAGAGTGTTTTTTTTCTTTCACTCTGCAAGTCCTTGTTTCCAGGGACCTGTAAGGACAGTGAGTTAATTGTCCTTGTGCTATATTGTGCTTAAAAAAAACATTTATTCTAGGGACAGAAAACTCTAGGTAGGGACAGTGTCAGTTTCTTTCACTCTGCAAGTCCTTGTTTCCAGGGACCTGTAAGGACAGTGAGTTAATTTTCCTTGTGCTATATTGTGCTTAAAAAAAACATTTATTCTAGGGACAGAAAACTCTAGGTAGGGACAGTGTCAGTTTCTTTCACTCTGCAAGTCCTTGTTTCCAGGGACCTGGAGAGACATTGAGTGAATTGTCCTTGTGCTATATTGTGATTAAAAAAAACATTTATTCTAGGGACAGAAAACTCTAGGTAGGGACAGTGTCAGTTTCTTTCACTGTGAAAGTCCTTGTTTCAAGGGACAGAGAAGGACACCTGAAGGTAGCCCTTATTGCTTTTTTCCCATCTCCCTGCAGGCCATCTATTAGAATGTCTGGAAGGCAAACAAGGAGAGGCAGACAGTCAGGAGGCAATAAAAGAGGGCAAGCAGGCTCTGTGTCTGGGGGCAACAGTGCTGGTCGTGAACGCGGTGCATTGTCATCAGCACATGGCCATGGGACACGCTTGTCCTTCTTTTCGGCAGCTGGACATGTTGAGCCACATCATGCCGAAGACTTGGTAGAGTGGATGACCAAGCCCTCCTCCTCCTCCTCATCCTCTCTCACCCAGGCTCAGGGTACTGGAAAAGCAGCTGCCAAAGCGTCGTCTTCCCTGGTATCAATGTCAGACAAATCATCAGTCACTCCTTCCCTAGACCCACCATGTCCTCCTCCTGAGGAGTCCCCCGAACTGTTTCAGCACAGTGTTGGGTACATGCTCCAGGAGGATGCCCAGCGTTTCGAAGGGTCTGATGATGAAACCCAGCTAGAGGAAGGCAGTAGCGTGAGAGCAGACAGAGGGGATGCTCAAGAAGGACACCAATCTGGCAGTCATGTTCCAGCAGCTGCAGCATACTGCCAGATTGGCTCCAGTGATGAGGAGGGAGGGGATGATGAGGTCAATGACTCCACGTGGGTGCCTAATAGGAGAGAGGAGGAGGAGGAGGATGAGGAGGAGGCACATCTCCAACGAGGCAGGATGCCCTTTGGTGGCCAGCGTAAGGGCAGTACACCGACGGAATCACACCGCAGAGCTCCGCCTGTGCAGGGCGCTGCCTCTGCCCGTCATTCAAAAAGTTCTTTGGTGTGGGCCTTTTTTGAGGCTAGTGCATCAGATCGCACAGCTGCTGTTTGCAACATATGTCTCAAGCGTATATCGCGTGGCCAAAACATCAGCCGCTTGGGTACCACATGCCTGACCAGACATATGTTGACCTGCCATGCAGCTCGTTGGCAAGCCTACCTCAAAGACCCACACCAAAGAACAAAGCGGACCTCTCCTTGCACCGCATCAGCTGGGATCTCCAACCCCACTATAACTTCAGTCCTCTCTGAAACATGCACTGAGAGGAATGAAGGTGTAGAATTAGGTGTGTCACAGCCAAGTACTTGCGCCCACTCTGCTAGCAGTACACCGACGTCCGATTCTAGCAGGCAAATTTCCCTGCCCCAGCTGCTGGACCGTCGAAAGAAGTTCACTCCCAGCCATCCACATGCCCAGCGGTTGAATGCTAGCTTGGCTAAATTGCTAGCGCTTCAACTGCTGCCTTTTCAGTTGGTAGACTCGGCCCCCTTCCGTGAGTTTGTGCAATGTGCGGTTCCTCAGTGGCAGGTTCCCAAACGCCACTTTTTCTCACGGAAGGCTATTCCGGCTCTCTACCGGCATGTGGAAGGCAATGTCTTGGCCTCGCTGGACAGGGCGGTCAGCGGTAAGGTGCATATTACCGCTGACTCATGGTCCAGCAGGCATGGACAGGGACGTTACCTTTCTTTCACGGCCCATTGGGTCACTCTTTTGGCAGCTGGGAAGGATTCAGGACAAGGTGCAGTAGTGTTGGAGGTTGTCCCACCGCCACGCCTCCAAAATGCTACTACTGGTTGTGACACACCTCTCTCCTCCACCCCCTCCTCTTCTTCTTCCTCCATGGCCTCTTCCTGTGGTTTGTCCTATGAACCAGCGGTGCTCCGTAGCCGTTCACGGGGCTACGCAAGTACGCAGGCAAAAAGATGCCATGCCGTGCTTGCGCTGGTGTGTTTGGGGGACAGAAGCCACACTGGGGCAGAGGTCCTGTCTGCTCTGCAGGGCCAGGCCGAGAGGTGGTTGACGCCACGCCAGCTTAAGCCAGGAATGGTGGTTTGCGACAATGGCACCAACCTCCTCTCCGCCCTCCGACAGGGACAACTGACCCATGTGCCCTGTGTGGCTCACGTCCTTAACCTGGTGGTGCAGCGCTTCTTGGGCAGGTACCCGGGCTTACAGGATGTCCTGAGGCAGGCCAGGAAAGTCTGTGTGCATTTCCGCAGATCTTATAATGCCAGTGCTCGCCTGGCTGAGCTGCAAAAGGAGTTGAACCTGCCCAAGAACCGCCTTATATGTGACATGCCCACCAGGTGGAACTCAACGTTGGCCATGCTGCAGCGGCTGCACACGCAGCAGAGGGCCATCAATGAGTACCTGTGCGACTACGGCACCAGGACAGGGTCAGGGGAGCTTGGTTTTTTTTCTCCACGCCAGTGGGGCATGATCAGGGATGCATGCACTGTCCTGGCACCATTTGAGGAGGCCACGAGGATGGTGAGCAGTGACAGTGCATGCATCAGTGACACTGTACCTCTTGTCCACCTGTTGGAGCACACGCTGCGTGGAATAATGGACAGGGCACTTGAGGCAGAACAGAGGCAGGAAGAGGAGGACTTCCTTGCCTCTCAAGGCCCCCTTTACCCAGACAGTGTTCCTTCTGTCCCACCCATCGCACAGGAAGAGGAGGAGGAGGAGGAGGAGGAGGAGGAGGATTGTGTCAGCATGGAGGTGGAGGCTGGCACTCAGCATCATCAGCAGCAGTCTTTTAGGGATGATTTACAGTCCCAAGAAACCAGTGGACTTGTACGTGGCTGGGAGGAGGTGGCTGCGGATCATGTCGTCCTTAGTGACCCAGAGGACTCCGGAGCGAATGCCTCAGCAAACCTACGCTGCATGGCCTCCCTGATCCTGCAAAGTCTGCGGAAGGATCCTCGTATTCTTCGGATCAAGGAGAGGGACCATTACTGGCTGGCCACTCTCCTTGATCCACGGTACAAGGGTAAGGTTGCGGACCTTATGTTACCGTTGCAGAGGGAGCAGAGGATGAGACAACTCCGGGAGGCCTTGCAGAAAGGTCTGTGCAACGCGTTCCCAGAGACTGGGAGGTTGCAAACTCCTGGTCCTGGACAACGAGTTGCTGAGGCTTCGGCCAGTCAAAGAAGGAGCGGTGGGGAAGGTGGCCGTCTGACCGATGCGTTCAGACAATTCTTTAGTCCGCAGCCCCAAAGTATGATCGGTTCCAGCAACCATCGCCAGCGTCTGATAAACATGGTGCAGGAATATCTAGGGGCAAGGTCAGACTTGGACACCTTCCCCACCGAAAATCCTCTGGCTTACTGGGTCTTGAGGATGGATCACTGGCCAGAGCTTGCACAGTATGCAATTGAGCTACTGGCCTGTCCTGCATCCAGCGTTCTTTCGGAACGCACATTCAGTGCTGCTGGAGGATTTGTCACGGATCACAGGGTGCGCCTGTCCACCGACTCGGTTGATCGACTGACTTTCATCAAGATGAACCAGTCTTGGATCACCACCAGCTACCACACACCTGATGCTGATATAACAGACTAATTGATTTTAAAATGTCACATCCCTTCAAGACTGATGCTGATGCTGAGTGCCTGTGCTGTTATGTTGACTGGCTATCCTCCTCCTCCGAGTCCTCAATGATACGATTGATGATGATAGCTTGGAAGATCATTTTTGTTTATGGGTGCCGCCACCAGTGCCTAACGCCCAATTTTTCAGCCCCTGTTTAACAGTGGCGTGTAATTACAATTTTTGAAGCAATACTTTGCAACAGGGCTCATTGCTGTGCTCCAAGTACAGTATCTGTGAGGAGTTGCAGTGTTGTGCCACCAGTGCCTAAGGCCCAATTTTTCAGCCCCTGTTTAACAGGGGCGTGTCATTACAATTTTTGAAGCAATACTTTGCAACAGGGCTCATTGCTGTGCTCCAAGTACAGTATCTGTGAAGGGTTGCAGTGTTGTGCCACCAGTGCCTAAGGCCCAATTTTTCAGCCCCTGTTCAACAGGGGCATGTAATTACAATTCTTGATCTAATAATTCACAGCAGGGCCCATTGCTGCACCCACCAAGAGTAACTGTCAGGGCTTACAGTGTTGTGGCACCAGCACCACCATCAAAGGCCCAATTTTTACTACCACTGTTCAACAATTATATGTAATTAAAATTCCTGATATAATAGTTGACAGCAGGGCGTTCCAGCACCAACCAAGAGTAACTGTGAGTGCTTACAGTGTTGTGCCAACACCAACAACTAAGGGGCCTATTTCTGCAGAGTATATACGGCAGGTCCCTACTTTCAAACATCCAACTTACAAACGACTCCTACTTGCAAACGCAAGAAGACAACAGGAAGTGAGAGGAAATCTACCACTAGGAAGGAAAATTCTCTCCTGTAAGAATAAATATGGGAGAAAGGTGTCTCCTCTGTACTGATGCTTTATCAGCAATCCTTGTTTCAAGAAAAAGACCACATTTCAAAAACAGTTGTCATTGGGACGGAAAGTGAGGTGAAATGTTCTGAACAGGGGCACAGACAGCAAAACAAATGTTACAGGGGTGATAACCCTTACCTATGTTTTCCAAAAAGTTTAAAAATAGATTTTTGGTCTGGAGCTACACTTCAACAATGTACCTGTTCAAAATTACAAACAGATTCTACATAAGAACAAACCTACAGTCCCTGTCTTGTATGCACCGCCTGTATACGGCTGTTCAGAGTATATAGGGCCTTTTTTATTTTATGTGCGGGGTTCCCCTTAATATCCATACAAGACCCAAAGGGGCTGGTAATGGGCTGGGGTAGGGGGGGGGGGGGTCATGGGGTAGCTATGCCATTTTTCTTAAAGATTTTCATCCATATTACCGGGACCAGACATTACATTAAAGCCGCAAGCAGTTTTAAATGGCTTTTTTTTCCTTTAGAAGTGTCATTTTGTGCAGGGACAGTTCTAAACACGGGAAACACGTGGCACTTCACAGGCATACTTTAGACACCCCCCAGGTACGATATTTAAAGGAATATTTGACTTTTTTTTTTTTCACTTTATGCATCATTAAAATGACTGCTCCCGGAAAACGACCGTTTTTAAAACTTATTTTTGCATTGATACATGTCCCCTGGTGCAGAACCCGGGTTCCCAAACCCTTTTTAGGACAATAACATGCATAATAGTTGTTATAATTAGCACTTTAGAATTCGAACGTTCGCATCCATTGTATTTAATAGGGTTCTAATGTTCGTTCGAACTTTCGGTCCGTTCGCGGGTTCTGGTGCGAACCGAACCCGGGGGTGTTCGGCTCATCACTAGAGGACACACACACACACATAGGAGCACACACACATAGGAGCACACACACATAGGAGGACACACACATAGGAGGACACACACACACACATAGGAGCACACACACATAGGAGCACACACACACACACATAGGAGGACACACACACACACATAGGAGCACACACACATAGGAGGACACACACACACACATAGGAGCACACACACATAGGAGCACACACACACACATAGGAGCACACATACATACATAGGAGCACACACACACACATAGGAGCACACACACACACATAGGAGCACACACACATAGGAGGACACACACACACATAGGAGCACACATACATAGGAGGACACACACATAGGAGCACACACACACACATAGGAGCACACACACACACATAGGAGCACACACACATAGGAGGACACACACACACATAGGAGCACACATACATAGGAGGACACACACATAGGAGGACACACACACACATAGGAGCACACATACATAGGAGGACACACACACACATAGGAGCACACACACATAGGAGGACACACACACACACATAGGAGCACACACACATAGGAGGACACACACACACACATAGGAGCACACACACATAGGAGCACACACACATAGGAGGACACACACACACACATAGGAGCACACACACATAGGAGGACACACACACACACATAGGAGCACACACACATAGGAGCACACACACACACATAGGAGCACACACACATAGGAGGACACACACACACACATAGGAGGACACACACACACATAGGAGCACACACACACACATAGGAGCACACATACATAGGAGCACACACACACACATAGGAGCACACACACACACACATAGGAGCACACACACATAGGAGGACACACACACACATAGGAGCACACACACATAGGAGGACACACACACACATAGGAGCACACACACATAGGAGGACACACACACACATAGGAGCACACACACATAGGAGCACACATACATACATAGGAGCACACACACACACATAGGAGCACACACACATAGGAGGACACACACACACATAGGAGCACACATACATAGGAGGACACACACACACATAGGAGCACACACACATAGGAGGACACACACACACATAGGAGCACACACACATAGGAGCACACATACATAGGAGGACACACACACACATAGGAGCACACACACATAGGAGGACACACACACACATAGGAGCACACACACATAGGAGGACACACACACACATAGGAGCACACATACATAGGAGCACACACACATAGGAGCACACATGCATAGGAGCACACATACATACATAGGAGGACACACACACATAGGAGCACACATACATAGGAGCACACATACATAGGAGCACACATACATAGGAGCACACACACATAGGAGGACACACACACACATAGGAGGACACACACATAGGAGCACACACACACACATAGGAGGACACACACACACATAGGAGGACACACACACACACATAGAAGCACACATACATAGGAGCACACACACATAGGAGCACACACACATAGGAGCACACACACACACATAGGAGGACACACACACACATAGGAGCACACACACATAGGAGCACACACACATAGGAGCACACACACACACATAGGAGCACACATACATAGGAGGACACACACACACATAGGAGCACACACACATAGGAGCACACATACATAGGAGCACACACACATAGGAGCACACATACATACATAGGAGCACACACACATAGGAGCACACACACACACATAGGAGCACACACACATAGGAGCACACATACATAGGAGGACACACACACACATAGGAGCACACACACATAGAAGGACACACACACACATAGGAGCACACACACATAGGAGGACACACACACACATAGGAGGACACACACACACATAGGACCACACACACATAGGAGGACACACACACATAGGAGCACACATACATAGGAGCACACACACATAGGAGCACACATGCATAGGAGCACACACACACACATAGGAGGACACACACACATAGGAGCACACACACATAGGAGCACACATACATAGGAGCACACATACATAGGAGCACACACACATAGGAGGACACACACACACATAGGAGGACACACACATAGGAGCACACATACATAGGAGGACACACACACACATAGGAGCACACACACACACATAGGAGCACACACACATAGGAGGACACACACACACATAGGAGCACACACACATAGGAGCACACATACATAGGAGGACACACACACACATAGGAGCACACACACATAGGACCACACACACATAGGAGGACACACACACACATAGGAGGACACACACATAGGAGCACACACACACACATAGGAGGACACACACACACATAGGAGGACACACACACACACATAGAAGCACACACACATAGGAGCACACACACATAGGAGCACACACACATAGGAGCACACACACATAGGAGCACACATACATAGGAGCACACACACATAGGAGCACACATACATAGGAGGACACACACACACATAGGAGCACACACACATAGGAGGACACACACACACATAGGACCACACACACATAGGAGGACACACACACACATAGGAGCACACATACATAGGAGCACACACACATAGGAGCACACATGCATAGGAGCACACATACATACATAGGAGCACACACACACACATAGGAGGACACACACACATAGGAGCACACACACATAGGAGCACACATACATAGGAGCACACATACATAGGAGCACACACACATAGGAGGACACACACACACATAGGAGGACACACACATAGGAGCACACACACACACATAGGAGGACACACACACACATAGGAGGACACACACACACACATAGAAGCACACACACACATAGGAGCACACACACATAGGAGCACACACACATAGGAGCACACACACACACATAGGAGCACACACACATAGGAGCACACACACATAGGAGCACACATACATAGGAGCACACACACATAGGAGCACACATACATAGGAGGACACACACACACATAGGAGCACACATACATAGGAGGACACACACACACATAGGAGCACACATACATAGGAGCACACATACATAGGAGCACACATGCATAGGAGCACACATACATACATAGGAGCACACACACATAGGAGCACACATACATAGGAGGACACACACACACATAGGAGCACACACACATAGGAGGACACACACACACATAGGAGCACACATACATAGGAGCACACACACATAGGAGCACACATGCATAGGAGCACACATACATACATAGGAGCACACACACACACATAGGAGGACACACACACACATAGGAGCACACACACATAGGAGCACACATACATAGGAGCACACATACATAGGAGCACACACACATAGGAGGACACACACACACATAGGAGGACACACACATAGGAGCACACACACACACATAGGAGGACACACACACACATAGGAGGACACACACACATAGGAGCACACACACATAGGAGCACACACACATAGGAGCACACACACATAGGAGCACACATACATAGGAGCACACACACATAGGAGCACACATACATAGGAGGACACACACACACATAGGAGCACACACACATAGGAGGACACACACACACATAGGAGCACACATACATAGGAGCACACACACATAGGAGCACACATGCATAGGAGCACACATACATACATAGGAGCACACACACACACATAGGAGGACACACACACATAGGAGCACACACACATAGGAGGACACATACATAGGAGCACACACACATAGGAGCACACACACATAGGAGGACACACACACACATAGGAGCACACACACATAGGAGCACACACACACACATAGGAGGACACACACACACATAGGAGCACACACACATAGGAGCACACACACATAGGAGCACACATACATAGGAGGACACACACACACATAGGAGCACACACACATAGGAGCACACATACATAGGAGCACACACACATAGGAGCACACATACATACATAGGAGCACACACACATAGGAGCACACACACACACATAGGAGCACACATACATAGGAGGACACACACACACATAGGAGCACACACACACACATAGGAGCACACACACATAGGAGCACACATACATAGGAGGACACACACACACATAGGAGCACACACACATAGGAGGACACACACACACATAGGACCACACACACATAGGAGGACACACACACACATAGGAGCACACATACATAGGAGCACACACACATAGGAGCACACATGCATAGGAGCACACATACATACATAGGAGCACACACACACACATAGGAGGACACACACACATAGGAGCACACACACATAGGAGCACACATACATAGGAGCACACATACATAGGAGCACACACACATAGGAGGACACACACACACATAGGAGGACACACACATAGGAGCACACACACATACATAGGAGGACACACACACACATAGGAGGACACACACACACATAGGAGCACACACACACACATAGGAGCACACACACATACATAGGAGCACACACACATAGGAGGACACACACATAGGAGCACACACACACACATAGGAGGACACACACACACATAGGAGGACACACACACACACATAGAAGCACACACACATAGAAGCACACACACATAGGAGCACACACACATAGGAGCACACACACATAGGAGCACACACACATAGGAGCACACACACATAGGAGCACACAAACATAGGAGCACACACACATAGGAGCACACATACATAGGAGGACACACACACACATAGGAGCACACACACATAGGAGGACACACACACACATAGGAGCACACATACATAGGAGCACACACACATAGGAGGACACACACATAGGAGCACACACACATACATAGGAGGACACACACACACATAGGAGGACACACACACACATAGGAGGACACACACATAGGAGCACACACACATACATAGGAGCACACACACATAGGAGGACACACACACACATAGGAGGACACACACATAGGAGCACACACACACACATAGGAGGACACACACACACATAGGAGGACACACACACACACATAGAAGCACACACACATAGAAGCACACACACATAGGAGCACACACACATAGGAGGACACACACATAGGAGCACACACACACACATAGGAGGACACACACATAGGAGCACACACACATACATAGGAGCACACACACATAGGAGGACACACACACACATAGGAGGACACACACATAGGAGCACACACACACACATAGGAGGACACACACACACATAGGAGGACACACACACACACATAGAAGCACACACACATAGAAGCACACACACATAGGAGCACACACACATAGGAGCACACACACATAGGAGCACACACACATAGGAGCACACACACATAGGAGCACACAAACATAGGAGCACACACACATAGGAGCACACATACATAGGAGGACACACACACACATAGGAGCACACACACATAGGAGGACACACACACACATAGGAGCACACATACATAGGAGCACACACACATAGGAGGACACACACACACATAGGAGGACACACACATAGGAGCACACACACATACATAGGAGGACACACACACACATAGGAGGACACACACACACATAGGAGGACACACACATAGGAGCACACACACATACATAGGAGCACACACACATAGGAGGACACACACACACATAGGAGGACACACACATAGGAGCACACACACACACATAGGAGGACACACACACACATAGGAGGACACACACACACACATAGAAGCACACACACATAGGAGCACACACACATAGGAGCACACATACATAGGAGCACACACACATAGGAGCACACATGCATAGGAGCACACACACACACATAGGAGGACACACACACATAGGAGCACACACACATAGGAGCACACATACATAGGAGCACACATACATAGGAGCACACACACATAGGAGGACACACACACACATAGGAGGACACACACATAGGAGCACACATACATAGGAGGACACACACACACATAGGAGCACACACACACACATAGGAGCACACACACATAGGAGGACACACACACACATAGGAGCACACACACATAGGAGCACACATACATAGGAGGACACACACACACATAGGAGCACACACACATAGGACCACACACACATAGGAGGACACACACACACATAGGAGGACACACACATAGGAGCACACACACACACATAGGAGGACACACACACACATAGGAGGACACACACACACACATAGAAGCACACACACATAGGAGCACACACACATAGGAGCACACACACATAGGAGCACACACACATAGGAGCACACATACATAGGAGCACACACACATAGGAGCACACATACATAGGAGGACACACACACACATAGGAGCACACACACATAGGAGGACACACACACACATAGGACCACACACACATAGGAGGACACACACACACATAGGAGCACACATACATAGGAGCACACACACATAGGAGCACACATGCATAGGAGCACACATACATACATAGGAGCACACACACACACATAGGAGGACACACACACATAGGAGCACACACACATAGGAGCACACATACATAGGAGCACACATACATAGGAGCACACACACATAGGAGGACACACACACACATAGGAGGACACACACATAGGAGCACACACACACACATAGGAGGACACACACACACATAGGAGGACACACACACACACATAGAAGCACACACACACATAGGAGCACACACACATAGGAGCACACACACATAGGAGCACACACACACACATAGGAGCACACACACATAGGAGCACACACACATAGGAGCACACATACATAGGAGCACACACACATAGGAGCACACATACATAGGAGGACACACACACACATAGGAGCACACATACATAGGAGGACACACACACACATAGGAGCACACATACATAGGAGCACACATACATAGGAGCACACATGCATAGGAGCACACATACATACATAGGAGCACACACACATAGGAGCACACATACATAGGAGGACACACACACACATAGGAGCACACACACATAGGAGGACACACACACACATAGGAGCACACATACATAGGAGCACACACACATAGGAGCACACATGCATAGGAGCACACATACATACATAGGAGCACACACACACACATAGGAGGACACACACACACATAGGAGCACACACACATAGGAGCACACATACATAGGAGCACACACACATAGGAGGACACACACACACATAGGAGGACACACACATAGGAGCACACACACACACATAGGAGGACACACACACACATAGGAGGACACACACACATAGGAGCACACACACATAGGAGCACACACACATAGGAGCACACATACATAGGAGCACACACACATAGGAGCACACATACATAGGAGGACACACACACACATAGGAGCACACACACATAGGAGGACACACACACACATAGGAGCACACATACATAGGAGCACACACACATAGGAGCACACATGCATAGGAGCACACATACATACATAGGAGCACACACACACACATAGGAGGACACACACACATAGGAGCACACACACATAGGAGGACACATACATAGGAGCACACACACATAGGAGCACACACACATAGGAGGACACACACACACATAGGAGCACACACACATAGGAGCACACACACACACATAGGAGGACACACACACACATAGGAGCACACACACATAGGAGCACACACACATAGGAGCACACACACATAGGAGCACACATACATAGGAGGACACACACACACATAGGAGCACACACACATAGGAGCACACATACATAGGAGCACACACACATAGGAGCACACACACACACATAGGAGCACACATACATAGGAGGACACACACACACATAGGAGCACACACACACACATAGGAGCACACACACATAGGAGGACACACACACACATAGGAGCACACACACATAGGAGCACACATACATAGGAGGACACACACACACATAGGAGCACACACACATAGGAGGACACACACACACATAGGACCACACACACATAGGAGGACACACACACACATAGGAGCACACATACATAGGAGCACACACACATAGGAGCACACATGCATAGGAGCACACATACATACATAGGAGCACACACACACACATAGGAGGACACACACACATAGGAGCACACACACATAGGAGCACACATACATAGGAGCACACATACATAGGAGCACACACACATAGGAGGACACACACACACATAGGAGGACACACACATAGGAGCACACACACATACATAGGAGGACACACACACACATAGGAGGACACACACACACATAGGAGCACACACACACACATAGGAGCACACACACATACATAGGAGCACACACACATAGGAGGACACACACATAGGAGCACACACACACACATAGGAGGACACACACACACATAGGAGGACACACACACACACATAGAAGCACACACACATAGAAGCACACACACATAGGAGCACACACACATAGGCGCACACACACATAGGAGCACACACACATAGGAGCACACACACATAGGAGCACACAAACATAGGAGCACACACACATAGGAGCACACATACATAGGAGGACACACACACACATAGGAGCACACACACATAGGAGGACACACACACACATAGGAGCACACATACATAGGAGCACACACACATAGGAGGACACACACACACATAGGAGGACACACACATAGGAGCACACACACATACATAGGAGGACACACACACACATAGGAGGACACACACACACATAGGAGGACACACACATAGGAGCACACACACATACATAGGAGCACACACACATAGGAGGACACACACACACATAGGAGGACACACACATAGGAGCACACACACACACATAGGAGGACACACACACACATAGGAGGACACACACACACACATAGAAGCACACACACATAGAAGCACACACACATAGGAGCACACACACATAGGAGGACACACACATAGGAGCACACACACACACATAGGAGGACACACACATAGGAGCACACACACATACATAGGAGCACACACACATAGGAGGACACACACACACATAGGAGGACACACACATAGGAGCACACACACACACATAGGAGGACACACACACACATAGGAGGACACACACACACACATAGAAGCACACACACATAGAAGCACACACACATAGGAGCACACACACATAGGAGCACACACACATAGGAGCACACACACATAGGAGCACACACACATAGGAGCACACAAACATAGGAGCACACACACATAGGAGCACACATACATAGGAGGACACACACACACATAGGAGCACACACACATAGGAGGACACACACACACATAGGAGCACACATACATAGGAGCACACACACATAGGAGGACACACACACACATAGGAGGACACACACATAGGAGCACACACACATACATAGGAGGACACACACACACATAGGAGGACACACACACACATAGGAGGACACACACATAGGAGCACACACACATACATAGGAGCACACACACATAGGAGGACACACACACACATAGGAGGACACACACATAGGAGCACACACACATAGGAGCACACATACATAGGAGGACACACACACACATAGGAGCACACACACATAGGAGGACACACACACACATAGGAGCACACATACATAGGAGCACACACACATAGGAGGACACACACACACATAGGAGGACACACACATAGGAGCACACACACATACATAGGAGGACACACACACACATAGGAGGACACACACACACATAGGAGGACACACACATAGGAGCACACACACATACATAGGAGCACACACACATAGGAGGACACACACACACATAGGAGGACACACACATAGGAGCACACACACACACATAGGAGGACACACACACACATAGGAGGACACACACACACACATAGAAGCACACACACATAGGAGCACACACACATAGGAGCACACACACATAGGAGCACACACACATAGGAGCACACACACATAGGAGCACACAAACATAGGAGCACACACACATAGGAGCACACATACATAGGAGGACACACACACACATAGGAGCACACACACATAGGAGGACACACACACACATAGGAGCACACATACATAGGAGCACACACACATAGGAGCACACATGCATAGGAGCACACATACATACATAGGAGCACACACACACACACATAGGAGGACACACACACATAGGAGCACACATACATAGGAGCACACATACATAGGAGCACACATACATAGGAGCACACACACATAGGAGCACACACACACATAGGAGCACACACACATAGGAGCACACACACATAGGAGCACACATACATAGGAGCACACACACATAGGAGCACACATACATAGGAGGACACACACACACATAGGAGCACACACACACACACATAGGAGCACACACACATAGGAGGACACACACACACACATAGGAGGACACACACATAGGAGGACACACACACACATAGGAGGACACACACACACACATAGAAGCACACATACATAGGAGCACACACACATAGGAGCACACACACATAGGAGCACACACACATAGGAGCACACACACACACATAGGAGGACACACACACACATAGGAGCACACACACATAGGAGCACACACACATAGGAGCACACATACATAGGAGCACACACACATAGGAGCACACATACATAGGAGGACACACACACACATAGGAGCACACACACACACACATAGGAGCACACACACATAGGAGCACACACACACACATAGCAGCACACACACATAGGAGCACACACACATAGGAGGACACACACACACATAGGAGCACACATACATAGGAGGACACACACACACATAGGAGCACACACACATAGGAGGACACACACACACATAGGAGCACACATACACACATAGGAGCACACACACATAGGAGCACACACACACACATAGTAGCACACACACATAGGAGCACACACACATAGGAGCACACACACATAGGAGGACACACACACACATAGGAGCACACACACATAGGAGGACACACACACACATAGGAGCACACACACATAGGAGGACACACACACACATAGGAGCACACACACATAGGAGGACACACACACACATAGGAGCACACATACATAGGAGCACACATACATAGGAGCACACACACATAGGAGGACACACACACACACATAGGAGGACACACACATAGGAGCACACACACATAGGAGGACACACACACACATAGGAGGACACACACACACACATAGAAGCACACATACATAGGAGCACACACACATAGGAGCACACACACATAGGAGCACACACACACACATAGGAGGACACACACACACATAGGAGCACACATACATAGGAGCACACACACATAGGAGCACACATACATAGGAGGACACACACACACATAGGAGCACACACACATAGGAGGACACACACACACATAGGAGCACACACACATAGGAGGACACACACACACATAGGAGCACACACACATAGGAGGACACACACACACATAGGAGCACACACACATAGGAGGACACACACACACATAGGAGCACACATACATAGGAGCACACATACATAGGAGCACACACACATAGGAGCACACATACATAGGAGCACACATACATACATAGGAGCACACACACACACACATAGGAGCACACACACATAGGAGGACACACACACATAGGAGCACACACACACACACATAGGAGCACACACACATAGGAGCACACATACATAGGAGCACACACACATAGGAGCACACACACATAGGAGCACACACACACACACATAGGAGCACACACACATAGGAGCACACATACATAGGAGCACACACACACACACACACACACACACACACATACACATACACATAGGAGCACACATACATAGGAGCACACACACACACACACACACAGGAGCACACACACATAGGAGCACACAAACCAGGAACAATTCAGCATTGTAGTATGTTAATGTACATTAATGTGCGTTGTGCCATATGTTAACATGTGTTGTGTTAAAGCGGCCAGCAATGCATGAAATAACGTGCGATGCATACTAGCACATTATGACATTGCCTAGCAGGGAAAAACATTTTTTCACAGCAGCTGCGGGTTTATTACCGCTTTAGGCAAAATTAAATCTTTTTTATTTTGGCAGAGGTGAGCTCTCCATATAATGTGCACGTATGTTCAGCACGCATGCAAATTAGGGCACACCTACCCCCTATTGTGCTGTTCACTGATGATAGGTCCTGACACCGCTGCGTACCCCCCGCTCTCCTGCTACTTCTGCAGGGTCCTGTAAAAATTCTCTGAGGCCATTGGATGGCAAATGATGATGTATTTCCTGCATAAACACACAGGACTAACAGGGAGGCTGATTTTCTAAAGAAGTTGAGAATATACACTCCATACATTATGTGAAGATTCACTTCAATGATCCATATCTGGGTCCCCACTGTGCATGCGTGAGAACCCCAGGAGAATGCAGGAGGTGGAGGGTGGTCAAACTTCTGCTTTTCTCACCTACAATAAATTACCTGAAGTATTGGCACACCTGCCTTTACACGCAAATGAACTTTAATGGCATCCCAGTCTTAGTCCGTAGGGTTCAATATTGAGTTGCCCCCCCATTGCAGCTATAACAGCTTCAACTCTTCTGGGAAGGACGTCCACAAGGTTTAGGAGTGTCTATGGGAATGTTTGACCATTCTTCCAGAAGTGCATTTGTGAGGTCAGGCACTGATGTTGGATGAGAAGGCCTGGCTCACAGTCTCCACTCTAATTCATCCCAAAGGTGTTCTATCGGGTTTAGGTCAGGACTCTGTGCAGGCCAGTCAAGTTCCTCCACCCCAAACTCGCTCATTCATGTCTTTGTGGACCTTGCTTTGTGCACTGGTCCAAATCATTTGGTGAAAGGTTTATGATGTGGGGGTTGTTTTTCAGGGGTTGGGCTTGGCCCCTTAGTTCCAGTGAAGGAAACTCTTAAGGCGTCAGCATAATAAGACATTTTGGACAATTTCATGCTCCCAACTTTGTGGGAACAGTTTGGGGACGGCCCCTTCCTGTTCCAACATGACTGCGCACCAGTGCACAAAGCAAGGTCCATAAAGACATGGATGAGCGAGTTTGAGGTGGAACTTGCCTGCACCTCAACCTGATAGGACACCTTTGAATGAATTAGAGTGGAGACTGCGAGCCAGACCTTCTCGTCCAACATCAGTGCCTGACCTCACAAATGCACTTCTGGAAGAATGGTCAAACATTCCCATAGACACTCCTAAACCTTGTGGACAGACTTTCCAGAGAGTTGAAGCTGTTATAGCTGCAAAGGGTGGGCCAACTCAATACACAGTGTTACAAGGATGTCTGAACCCAGAGTGTCAGGTGGGTTGGAAGGTTCACTTGGTCATGGCTGTGCAGATGAGCAGGTAGTTCTCAGCAGTCCTCAAGGGTGCTGTGCTGCAATAATATATGCAGCAGACTTGGTGGCACTGTGGAGGATGAGCTTTATGGAGGGGGCTGGGTTTCATTGTGGGGAGTTTGGGGTTTTAGAAGGGGTGTCAGTAGCAGACTTAGTGGCCCTGTAGGGGATGAGGCTTCTGGTGGGCTCTAGGTTTCCTTGTGGGGGGTGAGGGGCGGGGTTGGGGTTCTGGAGAGGGTCTGCAGCAGACTTAGTGGCCCTGTAGGGGATGAGGTTTCTGAAGGGCTCTGGGTGTCGTTGTGGGGGGTGGTGGGGGTTTGGGGATGTGGATGGGGTCTGCAGCAGACTTAGTGGCCCTGTAGGTAGGGTGACCACATTTCCAAACTGCCATTCAGGGACACCCTTCCTTCCCAAAAATCAGCTTGTACTGTAACGAATCACAGCACAGTGATTGGACACAAGAGGCAGGATTTATGATTTCTCCAATCACAAGCAGGGGGCGGGGATTGTGCTCTTCCAGGCATTCCCGGCCAGGACAAGTACTGTCAATGAGTAAAGCGGTGATGTGGCGGCCTTTTTTGGGGGCATCAGATTGGCCCGGGGGGGGGGGGGGGTGGCTGTGTCAGTTTCATTCCGGGACACTGTATTGTCCTGGAATGAAGGTGCCCGGGACAGACCTGCAAAATGCGGGACTGTCCCGGGCAATCCGGGACACGTGGTCACCCTACCTGTAGGGTATGAGGTTTTTGGAGGGGGGAATGGTGGGAGTGTTAAAGGCTGTGGACACTATGGAGGGCTGGTGACTCTGCAGCAGGCTAGGGAACACTGTGGGAGTCTGGGCAGCACTGTGGAAGGTTGGGGGACACTATGGAGGCTGAGGGCTCTCAAGTAGGGATGAGCTTCGTGTTCGAGTCGAACATACGTTCGACTCGAACATTGGCTGTTCGATCGTTCGACGAAGATCGAACGATTTGGGCCGTTCGCGCCAAATTCGAGTGACGCGAACGGCCCACAATGCACTACGCCATCGCAGTGTCATCCAGGCGCTGTGATTGGCCAAGCATGCACTGTGACCCCGCATGCTTGGCCAATCACAGCGCCGGCAGCGAGGAGAGCAATGATTGGCCACAGGCAGGATGCCTGTGGCCAATTATTGCTGAGGGTGTTTAGTACACGCCCCACACTATAAAAGGCCGCCAGCACGGCGGCCTAGTGTAGTGTGTTCCGGAGCAGGGATAGAGTAGCATAGGCAGGGACAGTGACTGTTATTTCTTTCTTGCTTAACCTGGATTCCTTTAGTTTAGGGAAAGAGAAGGATAGGTAGGGAGAGTGTCAGTGTGTTTTGTGCTTCTGCTATAGTGTGCTTAAAAAAAACATTTATTCTAGGGACAGAAAACTCTAGGTAGGGACAGTGTCAGTTTCTTTCACTCTGCAAGTCCTTGTTTCCAGGGACCTGTAAGGACAGTGAGTTAATTGTCCTTGTGCTATATTGTGCTTAAAAAAAACATTTATTCTAGGGACAGAAAACTCTAGGTAGGGACAGTGTCAGTTTCTTTCACTCTGCAAGTCCTTGTTTCCAGGGACCTGTAAGGACAGTGAGTTAATTGTCCTTGTGCTATATTGTGATTAAAAAAAACATTTATTCTAGGGACAGAAAACTCTAGGTAGGGACAGTGTCAGTTTCTTTCACTCTGCAAGTCCTTGTTTCCAGGGACCTGTAAGGACAGTGAGTTAATTTTCCTTGTGCTATATTGTGATTAAAAAAAACATTTTTTCTAGGGACAGAAAACTGTAGGTAGGGAGAGTGTTTTTTTTCTTTCACTCTGCAAGTCCTTGTTTCCAGGGACCTGTAAGGACAGTGAGTTAATTGTCCTTGTGCTATATTGTGCTTAAAAAAAACATTTATTCTAGGGACAGAAAACTCTAGGTAGGGACAGTGTCAGTTTCTTTCACTCTGCAAGTCCTTGTTTCCAGGGACCTGTAAGGACAGTGAGTTAATTGTCCTTGTGCTATATTGTGATTAAAAAAAACATTTATTCTAGGGACAGAAAACTCTAGGTAGGGACAGTGTCAGTTTCTTTCACTCTGCAAGTCCTTGTTTCCAGGGACCTGTAAGGACAGTGAGTTAATTTTCCTTGTGCTATATTGTGATTAAAAAAAACATTTTTTCTAGGGACAGAAAACTGTAGGTAGGGAGAGTGTTTTTTTTCTTTCACTCTGCAAGTCCTTGTTTCCAGGGACCTGTAAGGACAGTGAGTTAATTGTCCTTGTGCTATATTGTGCTTAAAAAAAACATTTATTCTAGGGACAGAAAACTCTAGGTAGGGACAGTGTCAGTTTCTTTCACTCTGCAAGTCCTTGTTTCCAGGGACCTGTAAGGACAGTGAGTTAATTGTCCTTGTGCTATATTGTGATTAAAAAAAACATTTATTCTAGGGACAGAAAACTCTAGGTAGGGACAGTGTCAGTTTCTTTCACTCTGCAAGTCCTTGTTTCCAGGGACCTGTAAGGACAGTGAGTTAATTTTCCTTGTGCTATATTGTGATTAAAAAAAACATTTTTTCTAGGGACAGAAAACTGTAGGTAGGGAGAGTGTTTTTTTTCTTTCACTCTGCAAGTCCTTGTTTCCAGGGACCTGTAAGGACAGTGAGTTAATTGTCCTTGTGCTATATTGTGCTTAAAAAAAACATTTATTCTAGGGACAGAAAACTCTAGGTAGGGACAGTGTCAGTTTCTTTCACTCTGCAAGTCCTTGTTTCCAGGGACCTGTAAGGACAGTGAGTTAATTTTCCTTGTGCTATATTGTGATTAAAAAAAACATTTATTCTAGGGACAGAAAACTCTAGGTAGGGACAGTGTCAGTTTCTTTCACTCTGCAAGTCCTTGTTTCCAGGGACCTGTAAGGACAGTGAGTTAATTTTCCTTGTGCTATATTGTGATTAAAAAAAACATTTATTCTAGGGACAGAAAACTCTAGGTAGGGACAGTGTCAGTTTCTTTCACTCTGCAAGTCCTTGTTTCCAGGGACCTGTAAGGACAGTGAGTTAATTTTCCTTGTGCTATATTGTGATTAAAAAAAACATTTATTCTAGGGACAGAAAACTCTAGGTAGGGACAGTGTCAGTTTCTTTCACTCTGCAAGTCCTTGTTTCCAGGGACCTGTAAGGACAGTGAGTTAATTTTACTTGTGCTATATTGTGATTAAAAAAAACATTTATTCTAGGGACAGAAAACTCTAGGTAGGGACAGTGTCAGTTTCTTTCACTCTGCAAGTCCTTGTTTCCAGGGACCTGTAAGGACAGTGAGTTAATTGTCCTTGTGCTATATTGTGCTTAAAAAAAACATTTTTTCTAGGGACAGAAAACTCTAGGTAGGGAGAGTGTTTTTTTTTTTTCACTCTGCAAGTCCTTGTTTCCAGGGACCTGTAAGGACAGTGAGTTAATTGTCCTTGTGCTATATTGTGCTTAAAAAAAACATTTATTCTAGGGACAGAAAACTCTAGGTAGGGACAGTGTCAGTTTCTTTCACTCTGCAAGTCCTTGTTTCCAGGGACCTGTAAGGACAGTGAGTTAATTTTCCTTGTGCTATATTGTGATTAAAAAAAACATTTTTTCTAGGGACAGAAAACTGTAGGTAGGGAGAGTGTTTTTTTTCTTTCACTCTGCAAGTCCTTGTTTCCAGGGACCTGTAAGGACAGTGAGTTAATTGTCCTTGTGCTATATTGTGCTTAAAAAAAACATTTATTCTAGGGACAGAAAACTCTAGGTAGGGACAGTGTCAGTTTCTTTCACTCTGCAAGTCCTTGTTTCCAGGGACCTGTAAGGACAGTGAGTTAATTTTCCTTGTGCTATATTGTGATTAAAAAAAACATTTATTCTAGGGACAGAAAACTCTAGGTAGGGAGAGTGTTTTTTTTCTTTCACTCTGCAAGTCCTTGTTTCCAGGGACCTGTAAGGACAGTGAGTTAATTTTCCTTGTGCTATATTGTGATTAAAAAAAAAAAATTTTCTAGGGACAGAAAACTGTAGGTAGGGAGAGTGTTTTTTTTCTTTCACTCTGCAAGTCCTTGTTTCCAGGGACCTGTAAGGACAGTGAGTTAATTGTCCTTGTGCTATATTGTGCTTAAAAAAAACATTTATTCTAGGGACAGAAAACTCTAGGTAGGGACAGTGTCAGTTTCTTTCACTCTGCAAGTCCTTGTTTCCAGGGACCTGTAAGGACAGTGAGTTAATTGTCCTTGTGCTATATTGTGATTAAAAAAAACATTTATTCTAGGGACAGAAAACTCTAGGTAGGGACAGTGTCAGTTTCTTTCACTCTGCAAGTCCTTGTTTCCAGGGACCTGTAAGGACAGTGAGTTAATTTTCCTTGTGCTATATTGTGATTAAAAAAAACATTTTTTCTAGGGACAGAAAACTGTAGGTAGGGAGAGTGTTTTTTTTCTTTCACTCTGCAAGTCCTTGTTTCCAGGGACCTGTAAGGACAGTGAGTTAATTGTCCTTGTGCTATATTGTGCTTAAAAAAAACATTTATTCTAGGGACAGAAAACTCTAGGTAGGGACAGTGTCAGTTTCTTTCACTCTGCAAGTCCTTGTTTCCAGGGACCTGTAAGGACAGTGAGTTAATTGTCCTTGTGCTATATTGTGATTAAAAAAAACATTTATTCTAGGGACAGAAAACTCTAGGTAGGGACAGTGTCAGTTTCTTTCACTCTGCAAGTCCTTGTTTCCAGGGACCTGTAAGGACAGTGAGTTAATTTTCCTTGTGCTATATTGTGATTAAAAAAAACATTTTTTCTAGGGACAGAAAACTGTAGGTAGGGAGAGTGTTTTTTTTCTTTCACTCTGCAAGTCCTTGTTTCCAGGGACCTGTAAGGACAGTGAGTTAATTGTCCTTGTGCTATATTGTGCTTAAAAAAAACATTTATTCTAGGGACAGAAAACTCTAGGTAGGGACAGTGTCAGTTTCTTTCACTCTGCAAGTCCTTGTTTCCAGGGACCTGTAAGGACAGTGAGTTAATTGTCCTTGTGCTATATTGTGATTAAAAAAAACATTTATTCTAGGGACAGAAAACTCTAGGTAGGGACAGTGTCAGTTTCTTTCACTCTGCAAGTCCTTGTTTCCAGGGACCTGTAAGGACAGTGAGTTAATTGTCCTTGTGCTATATTGTGCTTAAAAAAAACATTTTTTCTAGGGACAGAAAACTCTAGGTAGGGAGAGTGTTTTTTTTTTTTCACTCTGCAAGTCCTTGTTTCCAGGGACCTGTAAGGACAGTGAGTTAATTGTCCTTGTGCTATATTGTGCTTAAAAAAAACATTTATTCTAGGGACAGAAAACTCTAGGTAGGGACAGTGTCAGTTTCTTTCACTCTGCAAGTCCTTGTTTCCAGGGACCTGTAAGGACAGTGAGTTAATTTTCCTTGTGCTATATTGTGATTAAAAAAAACATTTTTTCTAGGGACAGAAAACTGTAGGTAGGGAGAGTGTTTTTTTTCTTTCACTCTGCAAGTCCTTGTTTCCAGGGACCTGTAAGGACAGTGAGTTAATTTTCCTTGTGCTATATTGTGATTAAAAAAAACATTTTTTCTAGGGACAGAAAACTGTAGGTAGGGAGAGTGTTTTTTTTCTTTCACTCTGCAAGTCCTTGTTTCCAGGGACCTGTAAGGACAGTGAGTTAATTGTCCTTGTGCTATATTGTGCTTAAAAAAAACATTTTTTCTAGGGACAGAAAACTGTAGGTAGGGAGAGTGTTTTTTTTTTTTCACTCTGCAAGTCCTTGTTTCCAGGGACCTGTAAGGACAGTGAGTTAATTGTCCTTGTGCTATATTGTGCTTAAAAAAAACATTTATTCTAGGGACAGAAAACTCTAGGTAGGGACAGTGTCAGTTTCTTTCACTCTGCAAGTCCTTGTTTCCAGGGACCTGGAGAGACATTGAGTGAATTGTCCTTGTGCTATATTGTGATTAAAAAAAACATTTATTCTAGGGACAGAAAACTCTAGGTAGGGACAGTGTCAGTTTCTTTCACTGTGAAAGTCCTTGTTTCAAGGGACAGAGAAGGACACCTGAAGGTAGCCCTTATTGCTTTTTTCCCATCTCCCTGCAGGCCATCTATTAGAATGTCTGGAAGGCAAACAAGGAGAGGCAGACAGTCAGGAGGCAATAAAAGAGGGCAAGCAGGCTCTGTGTCTGGGGGCAACAGTGCTGGTCGTGGACGCGGTGCATTGTCATCAGCACATGGCCATGGGACACGCTTGTCCTTCTTTTCGGCAGCTGGACATGTTGAGCCACATCATGCCGAAGACTTGGTAGAGTGGATGACCAAGCCCTCCTCCTCCTCCTCATCCTCTCTCACCCAGGCTCAGGGTACTGGAAAAGCAGCTGCCAAAGCGTCGTCTTCCCTGGTATCAATGTCAGACAAATCATCAGTCACTCCTTCCCTAGACCCACCATGTCCTCCTCCTGAGGAGTCCCCCGAACTGTTTCAGCACAGTGTTGGGTACATGCTCCAGGAGGATGCCCAGCGTTTCGAAGGGTCTGATGATGAAACCCAGCTAGAGGAAGGCAGTAGCGTGAGAGCAGACAGAGGGGATGCTCAAGAAGGACACCAATCTGGCAGTCATGTTCCAGCAGCTGCAGCATACTGCCAGATTGGCTCCAGTGATGAGGAGGGAGGGGATGATGAGGTCAATGACTCCACGTGGGTGCCTAATAGGAGAGAGGAGGAGGAGGAGGATGAGGAGGAGGCACATCTCCAACGAGGCAGGATGCCCTTTGGTGGCCAGCGTAAGGGCAGTACACCGACGGAATCACACCGCAGAGCTCCGCCTGTGCAGGGCGCTGCCTCTGCCCGTCATTCAAAAAGTTCTTTGGTGTGGGCCTTTTTTGAGGCTAGTGCATCAGATCGCACAGCTGCTGTTTGCAACATATGTCTCAAGCGTATATCGCGTGGCCAAAACATCAGCCGCTTGGGTACCACATGCCTGACCAGACATATGTTGACCTGCCATGCAGCTCGTTGGCAAGCCTACCTCAAAGACCCACACCAAAGAACCAAGCGGACCTCTCCTTGCACCGCATCAGCTGGGATCTCCAACCCCACTATAACTTCAGTCCTCTCTGAAACATGCACTGAGAGGAATGAAGGTGTAGAATTAGGTGTGTCACAGCCAAGTACTTGCGCCCACTCTGCTAGCAGTACACCGACGTCCGATTCTAGCAGGCAAATTTCCCTGCCCCAGCTGCTGGACCGTCGAAAGAAGTTCACTCCCAGCCATCCACATGCCCAGCGGTTGAATGCTAGCTTGGCTAAATTGCTAGCGCTTCAACTGCTGCCTTTTCAGTTGGTAGACTCGGCCCCCTTCCGTGAGTTTGTGCAATGTGCGGTTCCTCAGTGGCAGGTTCCCAAACGCCACTTTTTCTCACGGAAGGCTATTCCGGCTCTCTACCGGCATGTGGAAGGCAATGTCTTGGCCTCGCTGGACAGGGCGGTCAGCGGTAAGGTGCATATTACCGCTGACTCATGGTCCAGCAGGCATGGACAGGGACGTTACCTTTCTTTCACGGCCCATTGGGTCACTCTTTTGGCAGCTGGGAAGGATTCAGGACAAGGTGCAGTAGTGTTGGAGGTTGTCCCACCGCCACGCCTCCAAAATGCTACTACTGGTTGTGACACACCTCTCTCCTCCACCCCCTCCTCTTCTTCTTCCTCCATGGCCTCTTCCTGTGGTTTGTCCTATGAACCAGCGGTGCTCCGTAGCCGTTCACGGGGCTACGCAAGTACGCAGGCAAAAAGATGCCATGCCGTGCTTGCGCTGGTGTGTTTGGGGGACAGAAGCCACACTGGGGCAGAGGTCCTGTCTGCTCTGCAGGGCCAGGCCGAGAGGTGGTTGACGCCACGCCAGCTTAAGCCAGGAATGGTGGTTTGCGACAATGGCACCAACCTCCTCTCCGCCCTCCGACAGGGACAACTGACCCATGTGCCCTGTGTGGCTCACGTCCTTAACCTGGTGGTGCAGCGCTTCTTGGGCAGGTACCCGGGCTTACAGGATGTCCTGAGGCAGGCCAGGAAAGTCTGTGTGCATTTCCGCAGATCTTATAATGCCAGTGCTCGCCTGGCTGAGCTGCAAAAGGAGTTGAACCTGCCCAAGAACCGCCTTATATGTGACATGCCCACCAGGTGGAACTCAACGTTGGCCATGCTGCAGCGGCTGCACACGCAGCAGAGGGCCATCAATGAGTACCTGTGCGACTACGGCACCAGGACAGGGTCAGGGGAGCTTGGTTTTTTTTCTCCACGCCAGTGGGGCATGATCAGGGATGCATGCACTGTCCTGGCACCATTTGAGGAGGCCACGAGGATGGTGAGCAGTGACAGTGCATGCATCAGTGACACTGTACCTCTTGTCCACCTGTTGGAGCACACGCTGCGTGGAATAATGGACAGGGCACTTGAGGCAGAACAGAGGCAGGAAGAGGAGGACTTCCTTGCCTCTCAAGGCCCCCTTTACCCAGACAGTGTTCCTTCTGTCCCACCCATCGCACAGGAAGAGGAGGAGGAGGAGGAGGAGGAGGAGGAGGAGGATTGTGTCAGCATGGAGGTGGAGGCTGGCACTCAGCATCATCAGCAGCAGTCTTTTAGGGATGATTTACAGTCCCAAGAAACCAGTGGACTTGTACGTGGCTGGGAGGAGGTGGCTGCGGATCATGTCGTCCTTAGTGACCCAGAGGACTCCGGAGCGAATGCCTCAGCAAACCTACGCTGCATGGCCTCCCTGATCCTGCAAAGTCTGCGGAAGGATCCTCGTATTCTTCGGATCAAGGAGAGGGACCATTACTGGCTGGCCACTCTCCTTGATCCACGGTACAAGGGTAAGGTTGCGGACCTTATGTTACCGTCGCAGAGGGAGCAGAGGATGAGACAACTCCGGGAGGCCTTGCAGAAAGGTCTGTGCAACGCGTTCCCAGAGACTGGGAGGTTGCAAACTCCTGGTCCTGGACAACGAGTTGCTGAGGCTTCGGCCAGTCAAAGAAGGAGCGGTGGGGAAGGTGGCCGTCTGACCGATGCGTTCAGACAATTCTTTAGTCCGCAGCCCCAAAGTATGATCGGTTCCAGCAACCATCGCCAGCGTCTGATAAACATGGTGCAGGAATATCTAGGGGCAAGGTCAGACTTGGACACCTTCCCCACCGAAAATCCTCTGGCTTACTGGGTCTTGAGGATGGATCACTGGCCAGAGCTTGCACAGTATGCAATTGAGCTACTGGCCTGTCCTGCATCCAGCGTTCTTTCGGAACGCACATTCAGTGCTGCTGGAGGATTTGTCACGGATCACAGGGTGCGCCTGTCCACCGACTCGGTTGATCGACTGACTTTCATCAAGATGAACCAGTCTTGGATCACCACCAGCTACCACACACCTGATGCTGATATAACAGACTAATTGATTTTAAAATGTCACATCCCTTCAAGACTGATGCTGATGCTGAGTGCCTGTGCTGTTATGTTGACTGGCTATCCTCCTCCTCCGAGTCCTCAATGATACGATTGATGATGATAGCTTGGAAGATCATTTTTGTTTATGGGTGCCGCCACCAGTGCCTAACGCCCAATTTTTCAGCCCCTGTTTAACAGGGGCGTGTAATTACAATTTTTGAAGCAATACTTTGCAACAGGGCTCATTGCTGTGCTCCAAGTACAGTATCTGTGAGGAGTTGCAGTGTTGTGCCACCAGTGCCTAAGGCCCAATTTTTCAGCCCCTGTTTAACAGGGGCGTGTCATTACAATTTTTGAAGCAATACTTTGCAACAGGGCTCATTGCTGTGCTCCAAGTACAGTATCTGTGAAGGGTTGCAGTGTTGTGCCACCAGTGCCTAAGGCCCAATTTTTCAGCCCCTGTTCAACAGGGGCATGTAATTACAATTCTTGATCTAATAATTCACAGCAGGGCCCATTGCTGCACCCACCAAGAGTAACTGTCAGGGCTTACAGTGTTGTGGCACCAGCACCACCATCAAAGGCCCAATTTTTACTACCACTGTTCAACAATTATATGTAATTAAAATTCCTGATATAATAGTTGACAGCAGGGCGTTCCAGCACCAACCAAGAGTAACTGTGAGTGCTTACAGTGTTGTGCCAACACCAACAACTAAGGGGCCTATTTCTGCAGAGTATATACGGCAGGTCCCTACTTTCAAACATCCAACTTACAAACGACTCCTACTTGCAAACGCAAGAAGACAACAGGAAGTGAGAGGAAATCTACCACTAGGAAGGAAAATTCTCTCCTGTAAGAATAAATATGGGAGAAAGGTGTCTCCTCTGTACTGATGCTTTATCAGCAATCCTTGTTTCAAGAAAAACACCACATTTCAAAAACAGTTGTCATTAGGACGGAAAGTGAGGTGAAATGTTCTGAACAGGGGCACAGACAGCAAAACAAATGTTACAGGGGTGATAACCCTTACCTATGTTTTCCAAAAAGTTTAAAAATAGATTTTTGGTCTGGAGCTACACTTCAACAATGTACCTGTTCAAAATTACAAACAGATTCTACATAAGAACAAACCTACAGTCCCTGTCTTGTATGCACCGCCTGTATACGGCTGTTCTGAGTATATAGGGCCTTTTTTATTTTATGTGCGGGGTTCCCCTTAATATCCATACAAGACCCAAAGGGGCTGGTAATGGGCTGGGGTAGGGGGGGGGTCATGGGGTAGCTATGCCATTTTTCTTAAAGATTTTCATCCATATTACCGGGACCAGACATTACATTAAAGCCGCAAGCAGTTTTAAATGGCTTTTTTTTCCTTTAGAAGTGTCATTTTGTGCAGGGACAGTTCTAAACACGGGAAACACGTGGCACTTCACAGGCATACTTTAGACACCCCCCAGGTACGATATTTAAAGGAATATTTGACTTTTTTTTTTTCACTTTATGCATCATTAAAATGACTGCTCCCGGAAAACGACCGTTTTTAAAACTTATTTTTGCATTGATACATGTCCCCTGGTGCAGAACCCGGGTTCCCAAACCCTTTTTAGGACAATAACATGCATAATAGTTTTTATAATTAGCACTTTAGAATTCGAACGTTCGCATCCATTGTATTTAATAGGGTTCTAATGTTCGTTCGAACTTTCGGTCCGTTCGCGGGTTCTGGTGCGAACCGAACCCGGGGGTGTTCGGCTCATCACTACTCTCAAGGGGCCTGGGGGCACTGTTGGCCACTATGGGGGCCTAAGGTTCACTACGGGACCTAGGAGCACTGCGGGAGGTTAAGAGATCTACAGCTGGCACTTTGCCCATGGCCCGGTGGTTGAGAACCACTTGTATATGGTACAAGCTACATAGTAACTAGAAAAAAGTGAATCTCCCTTTTTTGTTTTTATGGGTTGAGATCGAGGGCTGTGACATCTCTCAAGATGTTATTGTTTCTGTGCACATCTGGAGATACCCTCATTTCATGCCTGAAGAATGGTGGTAACCAGGGTAGAGAATTATCGAAAATCTATAACTGTTGCCGCTGCAGCAGGAGTACAGAGGGCATCTCTAGGTGACAACATTTTGTCCAGTGACAACTATCAAAGGTGGGATTCCACGTCAATTTGTTGAGATTTCCCTGTACTTGGTGTTGAGTCTTCCGAAGGCTATATCTCATACATAAATAAGGGCTTCAACTCTATGGTTAGATACACTTCCCCCACCACTTTTCCCTCCACACCCTTTCCTTTTCTACGCCCCCACTTTATTTTTACTTATGTTTCTCCATGTAGTGTCCATATATGTATGGTTGTATCATAGGCGTGCGCACAGGGTGTGCTGAGTGTGCCTGGGCACACCCTAATCATCCTGTGTGGTGCTGATTCCCCCTGCTTCCTCTCTCCCCCCCTGCAGTGCTGCCAGCTTCCCTCCTCTCAGGAGTGGGGAAGGGGCTGGTAAATATTTCATTACCCGACCCCTTCCTTTTCTGAATGAACACAGTGAGTGATGTGTACTGATTGTCTTCATTCTCAACTAAAGCATAGTAAATTATGTTTACCGCAGGCTGCAGAGAAAGAGACTGGGGAATCTCTGTCCTCAATTTCTTTCTCTGTCTCAAAAGTGAGACGTCAGGGGTCTGTTTAGACCCCTTATATTTCACCTAAGCCCCATAATGGGGCTCCTAAAAATATTGTAAAAAAATTAATAAATAATAATAAAAATAAATAAAATTGGAAATAATAATAAAAATAAAAATCTACTGTCCACTGCCCTACTGACACCAATCTTTGCTCTACTGACACCGTCCACTGCTCTGCTGATATACACCCATGTGTGTTTGTTCTCTGGGGTGCTCACCCTAATGTAATAGGCTGCACACACCAATGATTGTAATGCCGAGTACACACGGTCAGAATTTCCGACAACAAATGTTCGATGTGAGCTTGTTGTCGGAAAATCCGACCGTGCGTAGGCTCCATCAGACATTTGCTGTCGGAATTTCCGACAACAAAAATTTGAGAGCTGGTTCTCAAATTTTCCGACAACAACAGTTGTTGTCGGAAATTCCGACCGCGTGTACACAATTCAACACACAAAAATTCTACGCATACTCGGAATCAATTCGACGCATGCTCGGAATCATTGAACTTCGTTGATCTCGGCTCGTCGTACGTGTTGTACGTCACCGCGTTCTTGACGTTCGGAATTTCCGACAACATTTGTGTGACCGTGTGTATGCAAGACAAGTTTGAGCGAATATCCGTCGGAAAAAAATCCACGGTTTTGTTGTCGCAATGTCCGATCGTGTGTACGCAGCATTATAGTTATATAATCATGCTTATATCGTTTTCCAATATTACAGTATTTACATAAAATTTCCTTCATGTCTCTTCTTGTGATGTTTAGGCTACACCTTTAGTATATGACTTAGTGAATCGTTTTTTGGCACCTAATGTTTTTAAATGAAGGCTTAATAAAACGTAGGTTTTTAAAATTCTGTATAAAAGGTGGGGTTTGGGTGTACGCAGATTTTCATGAATATTTTAATTTTTGTTGTCATTTGTATGTAGATTTTCATTTGTAGTCCTGGTACACCACTTGAGGATTGAACCGTTATTTCTATGCAATACATTGCTGGCTCATACTACGGATTAGGCCTTGAGATGTACCAGGTTCCCCATAATGCTCGTTGTTATGTCTATATAAGAAGCCCTCCTTGGCCCTCCCCTGTCTCTATGACTATAAGCCCTAATGGGGGCACAAGGCTGCTGTTATGGGGCCCCATAAAGCTTACCTGTCAGGACCCCCCCCCCCCCCCCAGGTGTGTGGGTGCTGGTGTACGGCCCCAAATATAGACAGTGTGCATGTGGTGCTTTTCATCCGTACATAGGGTTGTCACCTGTCTGGTTTTGACCCGGACAGTGCGGGTTTAGAATGCACCATAGTACCCCCTGTCGGCTGCCATGGGGGTATTGGGTGGAGGAGGATTTGTGCTGGTAGGGGAAGAAGATTTGTAATAGAAGGGGAAGGGGATAATGGCACTCCAATCGCGAAGCAAAACTTATTTTGGGTGACAGGCATCCCACAATTCTGTTTGCGCGATTTTGCCGTGATTTATCAGGTGACAATCGCGGCAAGTGTTTGGGTTTGGCTTGAAGAAAAGGTGGCAACCCTACCCGTACACCTTTCAATATATACCTGCAGCTGTATTTGTACAGCCACTGTATCCCTATAGAGTAAACCTAAGTGCACAAAACTGTGTGCTTTCCTGCCACACACAGAAATCCACTGCCATTTAATAGATGCGCTTGGAGGTGCCATTAATTGTTAGTGGCACCCCCATGCATCTGCAAACGTGTACATTTTCGCCTGCACCAAACTGCATGGTACAACAGCACTGGAACCAATCCTACGTGGCTCCCCCTGCAGCAGCTGAAAGCTGGCGGGAGGGAGAGGAGGAGAAGCTGGCTGTGCTGCAGGAGGGCCAGTTGACCCGGGCCCCATACAGGAGGGCCAGTTGACCCGGGCCCCATACAGGAGGGCCAGTTGACCCAAGCCCCATACAGGAGGGCCAGTTGACCCGGGCCCCATACAGGAGGGCCAGTTGACCCGAGCCCCATACAGGAGGGCCAGTTGACCCGGGCCCCATACAGGAGGGCCAGTTGACCCGGGCCCCATACAGGAGGGCCAGTTGACCCGGGCCCCATACAGGAGGGCCAGTTGACCCGGGCCCCATACAGGAGGGCCAGTTGACCCGGGCCCCATACACGAGGGCCAGTGCTACCCCCTTATCAGTGGCTCTGGCTGGATGTCTTACACAAGAAACGAGGATGCCAGTGTTTTATCTGCTGTATGTCAGCCCTTTATTTCTGCATTGAGTCTATAAGTAGGGACAGCTCGGCTTTGCCTTCGGCACCTGGCATTCCACTGACGATGGGAAGGAGCTACTTGGGGTGGTGCTGTTTAGAGTGGAGAGTTGCTTGTTCGGTGTCATTCAAGCCGTTATCTGGCTGAACGGACCGGCGATCCTATTGGATGCCAGTGAGGAGACGCACAGCGGAAGCCACCACGATGCAGAGGAGGAGGAGATGCAATAGAAGCCGTCGCCAGCTGCCCATCGCCCCGTAGGAGAGCTGCCTGCCCGCAACCTAGATGGGGTAAGTGCGTGGATGACCGACCAACCAGGTGGTTGTTTGTCGCCCCCCCCCTAAAAAAAAAACCTGCACCTCAGTGCTGCAAGAGACTGTTACCTGCTTATCAGCCCTTAGTTCCCAGTAGCTGCCAGCTCAGGCGAGTCCAAGAACCGCAGACTGGGGTCATCTGCAGCACAACCCATCTCCACCATCAAGAGCTCTGGAGAAGACCAGGCAGTTCCTTAGACTCACCTTCACTTTGCATGCAGGCAGGCTGGTTTCTCCCCCTGTCAGTACCAATAGGTATCCTCCCTGTCCTAGACTCTTCATGCAACCCAACTTTATTCTGTGAACCTGCATTCTCTAGGTCCCCTATGAAATAGCTCCCAACTGTCCCTGATTTTGAGGGACTGTCCCTGATTTGAAATAAAGTCCCTCTGTCCCTCTTTCCTCCTCATTTGTCCCTCATTTTGGTCTGATCCATATAATTCTATATAAAGTGCACTTTTTTTCTTTCAAAAAGTGTTTCCCAGCGCTAAACCTTTCATCCAAATTCTAAATTGCTGCATTTGTAAATTTCAAAAGCCAATATAAAGGAATAATAGTGGTAAAAAAAAAAAAGACTTGTGGGTTTAACCACTTCAGCTCTGGAAGGTTTTACCCACTTCCTGACCAGGCAATTTTTTGCTATACTGCACTGCGTCGCTTTAACTGACAATTGCGCGGTCGTGCTTTTTCGTTCTTTTTTCTCCCCACAAATAGAGCTTTCGTTTGTTTCTTATTTGATCACCTTTTTTGCGCTATAAAAAAAAAAGACAATTTTGAATAAGAAACAATATTTTTTACTTTCTGCTATAAAATATTCACAATTAAAAAAAATTTAAAATCGAATTTCTTCATCAGAGTAGGACAATATGTTTTCTGCTACATATTTTTGGTACAAAAATAAATCACAATAAGCGTATATTGATTGGTTTGCGCAAAAGTTATAGCGTCTACAAACTATGGAATATATTTAGGGACTTTTCATTTTTTTTATTGTTTTTACTAGTAAGGCCTCATGCCCACGGATGTTTTTACAGCCGCGTTTTTGAGCGTTTTTACAGCTTAAAAACGCCTGTCCATGTTAGTCTATAGCTTTATGCCCACCTAGGCGTTTTTGAGCTGCAAATAGCATAGGCGGTTTTAAGTTGTAAAAAAAACCCAGGACCAGTGTGTTCCGCGGCGTCAGCGTTAGGCATAAAAAAACGCAAACCGTTAAAAAACGCGCAAAAATTGCGTTTTTGAGCTCCGGCGTTATTTTTTTGATTTTTTTCCAAAAAAATACGGTCGAAAAATTTATACAATAACATGGACAGGCGTTTTTAAGCTGTAAAAAACGCTCAAAAACGCGGCTGTAAAAACGTCCGCGGGCATGAGGCCTAATGGTGGTGATCAGCGATTTTTAGTGGGTCTTCGACATTGTGACGGACAAATTGGACACTAAGGCCTCATGCCCACGGACCTTTTTACAGCCGCGTTTTTGAGCGTTTTTAACAGCTTAAAAACGGCTGTACATTTTTCTACCGTATTTTTTTCGAAAAAAAAAAAAAACGCCGGAGCTCAAAAACGCAATTGCGGCGTTTTTGCGCGTTTTTTTATGCCTAACTCCGACGCTGCGGAACACACTGGTCATGTTTTTTTTTTACAGCTTAAAAACGCCTATGCTATTTGCAGCTCAAAAACGCCTGGGTGGGCATGAAGCTATAGACTAACATGGACAGGCGTTTTTAAGCTGTAAAAAACGCGGCTGTAAAAACGTCCGTGGGCATAAAGCCTTAGTGACACTTTTTGGACACCAGTGACACCAAAACAGTGATCAGTGCTAAAATAATGAACTGTCGCAGTATAAATTACACTGGCAGGGAAGGGGTTAACATCCGGGGCAATCAAAGGGTTAACTGTGTGCCTGGGAGGTGCTAACTAACTGTGTGGGGGACGACGGATACACTGGAGGTAAAGAAAGTGTTTTAGCTTAGCTGAAACATAAGATCTCTCCTTCGCTCCCCAACAGATCATCGGTTTGCCTTGTTTACAGGCACACCACTGCTTCGTCTCTCCACAGAACGATCGGCGGATTGCGGCCGCCGGACCCGCTGATTGACTCCTGCTGTGTCCAATCATTGATGGGCGCTGGAAGGCTGCATTGATCGGCACTGGAGAGGCTGCATTTGATGGGCACTGATAGGCTGCATTGATGGGCGCTGGTAGGCTGCATTGATGGGCGCTGGAGAGACTGCATTTGATGGGCGCTGGCAGGCTGCATTTGATGGGCACTGGTAGGCTGCATTTGATGGGCACTGGTAGGCTGCATTGATGGGCACTGAAGAGGCTCCATTGATGGGCGCTGGTCAGGCTGCATTTGATGGGCGCTGGTCAGGCTGCATTTGATGGGCGCTGGTAGGCTGCATTTGATGGGCGCTGGTAGGCCTCATTGATGGGTACTGGAGAGGCTGCATTTGATGGGTGCTGGTAGGCTGCATTGATGGGCGCTGTCAAGGCTGCATTTAACGGGCGCTGGTGAGGCTACATTTGATGGGCGCTTCATTAAAAAGGTGGGGTACACATGGGCAGGGCAAAGGGGGTGGAGTCATGGGTGAAGCCAATGAGGGGCTGCAAAATTAGGTTTCGCTTAGGGTGTCAAGAATCCTTGCACAAGCCCTGTTAGTAAATCTACTCATCTGTGTCAGTGCCTCTTCGTAGTATTCCTGCCTGTAAGGCCAGTACCTCAGTGCTGCACTATATTCCTTGTATTACAGGGAGTCCAGTTTTCCGTGCTTTCCACGATCCTTGTCTCTTGTGCCTCCCTGTACCGGGTCAGCTGTAGCGTGCACAGGTGTGCTCTGAGTACACCGCCATCCAGCATGCAGAATGCACAGAGGATCCAAGCTCTTCAACCATTCCTGATCCCATACTGTATGCATAACTCCCAACATTTTGAGATGGGAATGAGGGACACCTACTAGCAAAAAAATTTAGGCATAGGACACGCCCCCTGTCACACCCTTTAAAGCAGAATTAACCTTTAAAATGTTTATTAAATCTACATTTTTTTTTTTTTTTACCACTACTATTCCTTTATGGTTTTTTAAATTTACAAATGCAGCAATTTAGAAATCGGATGAAAGGTTTAGCGCTGGGAAAAACTTTTTGAAAGATAAAAAAGTGAATTTTATATACAACTATATAGGTCAGACCAAAATGAGGGACAAGTGAGGAGGAATGAGGGACAGAGGGACATTGCTCCAAATCAGGGACAGTTGGGAGCTATGCTGTATGTGACAAAATGGAGCTGATCTGAGGTCGGAATATAAACATGTTTTGTGTGTGCACCACTTAACCTGGTAGCATGCATTTAAATAAATAAAAAAAATTGCCTGGCGATGAAAAGGTTAAAGGATCCGCTCTAAAAGTACACAACCATGGAAAGCATGCTGCTATATACTCTGCACAGCATGGCCCCACCCACCGGTCATGTGACTATGAAGTCACCCACACCCCCCCCCCCACTCTTGCCTTGTCACACATTGCTTGCAGTGAATGGGACTGTGCAGCTGGTAGGATCAGAGCTACTACTGGGGAGGACTGCAGGAGGAGAGCATGGAGCTGCTGGGAGCACAGGAAGGGTGCTTGTGTCCGGCATAGGAGGAGGAGGAGGACAGGCGTTCTGCCCAGCAGAGAAGGAGGACTGGAACTGATCCCGGCACTACTGAAAACTTTACCCCTGCACTGGGCACAAGTGGAGTTGTAGTGAAAGCTGCAGCCAAGAGAAGCATTCTGTAGAAGCTGTGCCCATCAGAAGATTAAAGATAATACAGACTGTGTCCATCAGAAGATCAGAGATATTACAGACTGTGCCCATCAGAAGAGCAGAAATATTACAGACTGTGCCCATCAGAAGATCAGAGATATTACAGACTGTGCCCATCAGAAGATCAGAGATATTACAGACTGTGCCCATCAGAAGATTAAAGATAATACAGACTGTGTCCATCAGAAGATCAGAGATATTACAGACTGTGCCCATCAGAAGAGCAGAAATATTACAGACTGTGCCCATCAGAAGATCAGAGATATTACAGACTGTGCCCATCAGAAGATCAGAGATATTACAGACTGTGCCCATCAGAAGATCGGAGATATTACAGACTGTACCCCTATACCCATCAGAAGATCAGAGATATTACAGACTGTGCCCATCAGAAGATCAAAGATAATACATACTGTACCCAACAGAAGATCAGAGATATTACAGACTGTGCCCATCAGAAGATTAAAGATAATACAGACTGTGTCCATCAGAAGATCAGAGATATTACAGACTGTGCCCATCAGAAGATCAAAGATATTACAGACTGTGCCCATCAGAAGATCAGAGATATTACAGACTGTACCCCTATACCCATCAGAAGATCAGAGATATTACAGACTGTGCCCATCAGAAGATCAAAGATAATACATACTGTACCCAACAGAAGATCAGAGATATTACAGACTGTGCCCATCAGAAGAGCAGAGATATTACAGACTGTGCCCATTAGAAGAGCAGAGATATTACAGACTGTACCCCTATACCCATCAGAAGATCAGAGATATTACAGACTGTGCCCATCAGAAGATCAAAGATAATACATACTGTACCCAACAGAAGATCAGAGATATTACAGACTGTGCCCATCAGAAGAGCAGAGATATTATAGACTGTGCCCATCAGAAGAGCAGAGATATTACAGACTGTATACATCAGAAGATCAGAGATATTACAGACTGTGCCCATCAGAAAAGCAGAGATATTACAGACTGTGCCCATCAGAAGATCAGAGATATTACAGACTGTGCCCATCAGAAGATCAAAGATAATACAGACTGTGCCCATCAGTAGATCAGAGATATTACAGACTGTACCTATTGGAAAATCAGAGATAATACAGACTGTACCCATCAGAAGATCAGAGATATTACAGACTGTACCCATCAGAAGATCAGAGATATTACAGACTGTACCCATCAGAAGATCAGAGATATTACAGACTGTGCCCATCAGAAGATCAGAGATATTACAGACTGTGCCCATCAGAAGATCAGAGATATTACAGACTGTGCCCATCAGAAGATCAAAGATAATACAGACTGTGCCCATCAGTAGATCAGAGATATTACAGACTGTACCTATTGGAAAATCAGAGATAATACAGACTGTACCCATCAGAAGATCAGAGATATTACAGACTGTACCCATCAGAAGATCAGAGATATTACAGACTGTACCCATCAGAAGATCAGAGATATTACAGACTGTACCCATCAGAAGATCAGAGATATTACAGACTGTACCCATCAGAAGATCAGAGATATTACAGACTGTGCCCATCAGAAGATCAAAGATAATACAGACTGTACCCATCAGAAGATCAAAGATAATACAGACTGTGCCCATCAGTAGATCAGAGATATTAGAGATTTTACCCATCGGAAAATCAGAGATAATATAGACTGTACCCATCAGAAGATCAGAGATATTACTGACTGTACCCATCAGAAGATCAAAGATAATATAGACTGTGCCCATCAGAAGACCAGAGATAATATAGACTGTACCCATCAGAAGATCAGAGATATTACAAACTGTACTCATCAGTAGATCAAAGATAATACAGACCGTGCCCATTAGAAGGGCAGAGATATAACAGACTGTGCCCCTGTACCCATCAGAAGATCAGAGACATTACAGAGTGTGCCCATCAGAGGATCAGAAATGTACCCATAAGAAGACTGTGCCCCTGTACCCATCAGGAGATCAGAGATATCACAGATTGTGCCCCCATACCCATCAAAAGATCAGAGGTATCACAGACTGTACCACTGTACCGATCAGAAGATTGTGCCCCTCTATAGCAGGAGATCAGAGATATCACAGACTGTACCCCTGCACCCAGTAGATAATGGGCACCATGGAGTTGCTGCTGGGATCTGTGGCAGTGGTGGGCTGCACAGTGCTGCTGTGTGAGTTGCTCCGATGGATATTCCAGAGGGCAGTGCCCACCGGTCTAGGACAGGATCTGGCAATGGAAGTGGTGTCCACTTTGCAGCTCTGTTGCTGCACCAGAGAGAATGTACTCCTGGGCACTAAGGTTACTTTGCAGCTCTGGCAGTCCCTGACTCTCACCTACCTTTTGACTGTGCTACACTGTGTGACCTCCCAGAGAGCCACCTGTAACCCTTGTGGCAGTTTGGACCAATGGCTCCGGGGACTGGTGCGGAGTTCTCACACTCCTCTCCGTGTGCTGGCGCAGTTTGCGGGCGCTGCACTGTCCCGGGTTCTGATGCCTCATCTCTGGTCACTAGGACTATCACCTCTACACTTGCTGGACAAGGACTGTGAGAGCTTCCTGAATATAACCTCCTTGTCTGGGGTTTTGGTGGAGATGACCTGTTCCTTGAGCCTGTTCCTTATACTACATCTGTTGCCCGGGGTCAGTGCCCCTCTCCAACCACATGTAGTGGCTATGGCCATCACCGTCATTGTCTATGCAGGTAAGAGTTCATCTCAACTGAAGATAATTTCTTGTCCTCCTGGTCTGTAGACTTAGCTGAGCAGAGGGCAATGGGCAGTAAAAAGAGTTTGTTGTGAACCGTTTAACATTCCATAATACTTGTAATTCTGGTCAAGCATTCTTGTGAATTCCACGTCCAATAAGAAATCACAAGACTGCTGTAGCTCTCCTTCATTGGACCATTGGTGAGCATCATCACATTGCTTAGTTCCTTTCTGGAAGCTACCTAAAAACCTCACACTTCATCCCCCAGTGCCTGAAAACCTGATAGACTAGCAGAATGCAGTACAGACATATTGGTTGACAGAGAGTAATCAGCACTCAGGGCCGGTGCTACCACTAGGCAAACTAGGCAGCCGCCTAGGGCGCCAGGCCAATGGTTTTTCTACTCTCTTCTCTCTACAGCAAGCAACTAGGTCTCAGCATCAGCAGGCAGCCATCGCTCCGTTCACACATAATGTCAGAGGCGCAGCGGAGGACTGTGTCTGTGTCCTGACTCCCAAATGAATGGAAGCAAGGGAACATTCATTGATCGGCACTGATAGGCTGCATTGATGGGCACTGGTAGGTTGCATTGATGGGCGCTGGAGAGGCTGCATTTGATGTTCGCTGGTCAGGCTGCATTTGACGGGTGCTGGTAAGGCTGCATCTGATCCGCACTGCATTAAAAGGGTGGGGCATACATGGGCAGGGCAAAGGGGGTGGAGTCATGGGTGGAGCCAAGGGGGGCTGAAAAATGAGGTTTTGCCTAGGGTGCCAAAAATCCTTGCACCTGCCTTGTCAGCACTACACAACCATAACCTGACCGGGGGGGCTGGAAAAACCGGTGATCAGGCTTAGTGACTCCACACTTGTGTAACAGTCAAAAGTAAGATCAAGCTGGCAACTTTGTGACATCCAAAAATAAAAGACTTTATTGGCTACATGGTCAAAATCAATACATGTAGGTTGACCATGTGTCCCGGATTATCCGGGACAGTCCCGCATTTTGCAGGTCTGTCCCGGGCACATTCATTCCAGGACAATACAGTGTCCCAGAATGAAACTGACACAGCCACCCCCCCCCCCGGGCCAATCTGATGCCCCCAAAAAAGGCTGCCACATCACCGCTTTACTCACTGACAGTACTTGTCCTGGCCGGGAAAGCCTGGAGGAGCACAATCCCTGCCCCCTGCTTGTGATTGGAGAAATCATAAATCCCACCTCTTGTGTCCAATCACTGTGCTGTGATTCGTTACAGCACAAGCTGATTTTTGGGAAGGGGGGGTGTCCCTGAATGGTAGTTTGGAAATGTGGTCACCCTAAATACATGGGTTCTAAATGTTTTTCGGCTGTCAGGCCTTAGTCATAACAATGACAATGTTATGACTAGGGCCTGATGGCCGAAACACTTTAGCACCTATGTGCTGCTTTTGACGATGTAGCCAGTAAAGTCTTTTATATTTGGATGTCACTGAGTTGCCGGCTTGACAATATGTTTAGACATATTGGTTGCATTTTATATCTTCCTACTCTTTATCTAGCCACAGACCTTACATTTTAATTGTTCAAGCTACTATGCCTTGAAAAAGTATTCATACTGCTTTAAATTTCCCACATTTTCTCATGTTACAACCAAAAACGTAAATGTATTTTATTGGAATTTTATGTGACAGACCAACACAAAGTGGCAGGAAAATGATAAATAGTTTTCAAATTTCTTTACAAATAAATATGTGAAAAGTGTGGGGGGTACATTTGTATGGCGCCCCCCGGAGTCAATACTTTGTAGAACCTCCTTTCACTGCAATTACAGCTGCGAGTCTTTTTGGGGATGTCTCTACCAGCTTTGCACATCTAGAGAGTGACATTGTTGCCCATTCTTCTTTGCAAAATATCTCAAGTTCTGTCAGATTGGATGGAGAACGTCTGTGATCAGCAATTTTCAAGTCTTGCCACAGATTCTCAATGGGATTTAGGTCTGGACTGTGACTGGGCCATTCTAATACATGAATATGCTTTGATCCAAACCATTCCATTGTAGCTCTGGCTCTATGTTTACGGTCGTTGTCCTGCTGGAAGGTGAACCTCCGCCCCAGTCTCAAGTCTTTTGCAGACTCTAAAGCCCTGTACACACGATCAGATTTCCTATGGATTTTAAACCGATGGATTTCTCCATCGGAAATCCGATGAAGCTCACTTCCATCAGTCTTGCCTAAACACCATTAGTCAAAAAACTGATCGTCCCAAACGCCGTGAGGTAAAACACTCAGACGAGCCAAGAAAAATGAAGTTCTATGCTTCTGAGCATGCGTCGACTTGATTCTGAGCATGCGTGGGTTTTTTATCCGATGGAGTTCCCCACAGACGATAGTAATTTGCTACCGTTTTTTTTTCCATCGGATAAATTTAAAACATGTTCTATTTTTTAACACCGATGGAAAAAAGACCGATGGGGCCCACACACGATCGGTTTGTCCAATGAAAAAAGTCCATCGGACTGTTTTCATCGGTAAAACCGACCGTGTGTACACGGCATAACAGGTTTTCTTCTAAGATTGCCCTATATTTGGCTCCATCCAACTTCCCATTAACTCTGACCAGCTTCCCCGTCCCTGGTGAAGAAAAGCATCCCCACAACATGATGCTGCCACCACCATGTCTCACAGTGGGGATGGTGTGTTCAGGCTGATGTGCAGTGTTAGTTTTCCGCCACACATAGCATTTTGCTTTTAGGCCAAAAAGTTAAATTTTGGTCTCTTCTGACCAGAGCACCTTCTTCCACATGTTTTCTGTGTCCCCCACATGACTTCTCACAAACTGCAAACGGGACTTCTTATGGTTTTCTTCCAACAATGACTTTCTTCTTGTCACTCTTCTATAAAGGGCAGATTTGTTGAGTGCACGACTAATAGTTGTCCTGTGGACAGATTCTCCCCCCTGAGCTGTGGATCTCTGCAGCTCCTCCAGAGTTACCATGGGCCTCTTGGCTGCTTCTCTGATGAATGCTCTCCTTGTCCGGCCGGTCAGTTTAGATGGACGGTCATGTCTTGGTAGGTTTGCAGTTGTGCCATACTCTTTCCATTTTCGGATGATGGATTGAACAGAGCTCTGTGAGATGTTCAAAGCTTGGGATGTTTTTTTATAACCTAACCCAGCTTTATACTTCTCCACCACTTTATCCCTGACTTGTCTGGTGTGTTCGGCAAAGCAAAAGAACAAATTCTTCTGGGCTGCAGCACTCCGAATAAAATGCCTTTATTTGTAAAATCCAAAATCCAAAAAACCACACTGCAGGTCACAGCACACTGGTCAAGCTAACGCGTTTCACACTGTACTAGTGTTTAATCATAGCTGCCTGGTGTGTTCTTTGGCCTTCATAATGCTGTTTGTTTACTAAGGTTCTCAAACAAACCTCTGAGGGCTTCACAGAACAGCTGCATTTATACTGAGATTAAATTACACACAGGTGAACTCTATTTACTAATTAGGTGACTTCTGAAGGCAATTGGTTCCCCTAGATTTTACTTAGGGGTATCAGAGTAAAGGGGGCTGAATACAAATGTACCCCACACTTTTCACATATGTATTTGTAAACATTTTTAAAAATCATTATCATTTTTCTTCCACTTCACAATTATGTGCCACTTTGTGTTGGTCTATCACATAAAATCCCAATAAAATACATTTACATTTTTGGTTGTAACCTGACAAGATGTGGAAAATTTCAAGGGGTATGAATACTTTTTCAAGGCACTGTGTATGTATAACCATGAATTCAATTCAGGCTATTTTACTACACACTGTCATGTAAAAAAAAAAAAACAAGTACACCCCATAGAAATGGTTGACTTTTTTTAAACATATTTGATCATGTAAAAATTTGGTCTTGATTTACATAGTGCCTACAGAGAAAGGTGATCCATGTGAACAAATGACACACAAAATTGACATATTATACTTATTGTCATAATTGAAATCAGTCGTCTCCAAACTACTGCCCACAGGCCTTTATTAGGTCCATGGGTTACTGTTCCTCCCACTGACACCAACACTGGGGCACTATTCCTTGCACTGACACCAACACTGGGGCACTATTCCTTGCACTGACACCAATGATGGGGCACTATTCCTTGCACTGACACCAATGATGGGGCACTATTCCTTGCACTGACACCAATGATGGGGCACTATTCCTTGCACTGACACAGATGATGGGATATTATTCCTTCCTTGAACACCAATAATCTGGCACCACTCCTTCCACAGACGCCAACAATGGGACCCCATTTCTTTTCAGTGATACACTGACCCCCAATGATGGGGCACTATTCATCCCACTGACACCAATGATGGGGCACTATTCCTTTTACTGACACCAACAATGGGGCACTATTCCTTCTACTGACATCAACGATGGAGCACTATTCTTTCCACTGACACCAACCATGGGCCACCCACTATTCCTTCCCCAAACACCAATAATGTGGCACTATTCCTTCCACTGATACCAATGATGGGGCACTTTTCCTTCCACTGACACCAACAATGGGACACTATTCCTCGCACTGACACCAATGATAGGGCACTATTGGTTCCACAGATACCAATGATGGGACACTATTCCTCCCATTGACACCAATAATGGGGCACTATTCCTCCCACTGACTCCACTGATGGGGCACTATTCCTTCCACTGACAACAATAATGGGGCACTATTCCCCCCACTGACCCCAATGATGGGGCACTATTCCTACCACTGATACCAACTATGGTGCACTATTCCTCCCACTGACACTAATGATGGGACACTATTCCTTCCACTGACACTAATGATGGGACACTATTCCTTCCACTGACACCAACAATGGGACACTATTCCTCCCACTGACACCAATGATAGGGCACTATTGGTTCCACAGAAACCAATGATGGGACACTATTCCTCCCACTGACACCAATAATGGGGCACTATTCCTCCCACTGACCCCAATGATGGGGCACTATTCCTCCCACTGACACCACTGATGGGGCACTATTCCTCCCACTGACACCAATAATGGGGCACTATTCCTCCCACTGACACCACTGATGGGGCACTATTCCTCCCACTGACACCAATAATGGGGCACTATTCCTCCCACTGACCCCAATGATGGGATCTATTCCTCCCATTGATACCAATAATGGGAGAGTGATGGGGCACTATTCCTCCTCCCACTGACCCCCAAGCCTGAGAGATTGTGTACTTCCATTGACACTGGGGCATTTTCTCCTCCCACTGGCTACAGTCCGCATCTCCCCCCTCAAACAAAGTTTGAGGGACAGTGCAGTGGATATCTGTTCAGAAATTTTGAAGACCCCCCCCCCCCAATCTAACAAAAATACAGATTTTTCTTTTCCAATTATTTTTATTGAAAAATATATATATCAAATTTTCAAGGCAAAATATTCATATGGATAAAGTAGGTACACCCCTACATTTATCACTGCTTCATATCCATGAAATTAGAATTTGGGTGTTTCTGATTAGATCCTCCGTAGGGAGTGTACAGGCGGAACCTGTCTTATTTCTAATTCAGACATATTGTATAATGCTGTGTGTTCTTTGTTATTGACATGTATTGTGTAATCATGCCAAGATCAACAGAGCTCTTCGAGGCCTTCAGAAAGAAAGTTATGGAGGCCTACAAGCCTGGCAAAAATGGAACAAGTTCTTCAAATGAATTGAAATCCATCATTCTTCTGTAAAATAATTTACAAGTGGGAAAGATTTCAAACCACTCCTGATTGGTTATGGATTGGCCAGCCAAGCACATTCAACCCAAGTGGTGACTGAAGCTAAAATAAATCTCCAAGAACCCCAAAATGTCATTGCTGGGTATTCAGGTAACTCTTAAGCCCTGTACACACAATCGGTTTTACCGATGAAAACATTCCGATGGTCGGAATTTTGTCTGATGGTGTGTAGGCAAGACTGATGGAAGTCAGCTTCATCGGAATTCCGATGGAAAAATCCATTGTATTTGATTCCATCGGAAATCCGATCGTGTGTACTGGGCTTTATAGTTGGTGTCAAAATATATCTACAATTAGAAAGCGATTGTACCAATTCTACCGGTATGGGAGGTGTATTAACCCCTTCAATACCGGGCACTTCTACCCCCTTCATGCCCATTGCCCAGACCAATTTTCAGATTTCAGCGCTCTCACACGTTGAATGACAATTACTCAGTCATGCTACACTGTATCCAAACCAAAAAAAAAAAGTAATCATTTTTTTCACACAAATAGAGCTTTCTTTTGGGGGTATTTAATCACTGCTGGGTTTTTTATTTTTTGCGTTATAACCCAACAAAAAGCAAAAAAAAAAAAACACTTTTTGTAAGTTTCTATTATAAAATTTTGCAAATAAATAACCCAAATTAGTGAATATTATTTAGTCTGTGTGGAAGTCATAGAGTCGAAAAGCTATGGTGCCAATCATTTAAAAGTGATCACACCGGATGTACTGACGGCCTATCTCATTTCTTAAGGCCCTGAAATGTCAGGACAGTACAAATACCCCCCAAATTACCCCTTTTTTTGAAAGTAGACAGTCCGAAGTTTTTAGTAAGAGGCAAGGGTGAGTTTTTTGAAGTTGTAATTTCTTCCCACAATTCCTGGGAAAATTAAGAAATTGATTTTTTTGGTTTTTGTTTTACACAAAATTGCTATTTTTTACACACAGCATATGCATACTTGCAATTACACCCAAAAATACATTCGGCTACTCCTCCCGAGTATGGCAATACAACATGTGTGAGACTTTTACACAGCCTGGCTACATACAGAGGCCCAACATCCAAGGAGCACTTCCAGGTGTTCTAGGAGCATAAATTACACACCAGGAGCACCAGGACAATAGAAACACCCATAAAATGACCCCATTTTGGAAAGCAAACACCCCAACACATATTCTATGAGGCATTATGAGTCTTTTGAACATGTCATTTTTTTTCCACAGGTTTCTGGAAAATGTGGAAAGAAAATCAAAACGCATTTTTCTTTACACAAAGTTGTCAATTTATAAGATATTTCTAACACATAGCATGGCCATAGCAAAAATTACACCCCAAAATAAATTCTGCTACTCCTCCTGAGTATGGCGATACCACATGTGTGAGACTTTTACACGACAGGTAATCTGATGCTCTGATGTGCTGGAGACGGGTACTCGGGTACTCTGATGGGCTGTGGACAGGTACTCAGGTACTCTGATGGGCTGTGGACAGGTATTTAGGTACTCTGATAGGCTGCGGACATGTACTCAGGTACTCTGATAGGCTGTGGACAGGTACTCTGATGGGCTGTGGACAGGTGCTCGGGTACTCTGATGTGCTTACAGAAAGGTACTCGGATACTCTGATGTCCTTATAGACAGGTACTCAGGTACTATGATTGGCTGCAGACAGATACTCATGTACTCTGATGGGCTGTGGACAGGTTCTCAGGTTCTCTGATGGGCTGTGGACAGGTACTCAGGTACTCTGATGTGCTTACAGACAGGTACTTAGGTACTCTGATGGGCAGAGGACAGGTACTCAGGTACTGTGATGGGCAGCGGACAGGTACTCAGGTACTCTGATGGGCTGCGGACAGGTACTCAGGTACTCTGATGCGATGCGGACAGGTATTCTGATGTGCTTACAGACAGGTACTCAGGTACTCTGATGGGCTGTGGACAGGTACTCAGGTACTCTGATGGGCAGCGGACAGGTACTCAGGTACTCTGATGGGATGAAGACAGGTACTTAGGTACTCCGATGGGCTGTGGGCAGGTACTTAGGTACTCTGATGGTCTGTGAACAGGTACTCAGGTACTCTGATGGGCAGCGAAAAGGTATTCAGGTGTCCTGATGGGCTTACAGACAGGTACTCAGGTACTATCATTGGCTCTTTACCCTGATCGGGATGGGCTGTGCCCGAGGGACACACCTCATCCCCAATCGCCGTGCTGCGCGCCCCTGAGGGCGTGCATGAGCGGCGTGAATGAGAACATTACATGTGACCAGCTGTGATTGGACACAGCTGGTCACGTGGTTACAAGCCAATTTCATTGGCTCTTTACCTTGATCGGGGATGGACTGTGTCCAAAGAACACAGGTAATCCCTGATCGGCGTGCAGGAGGGAAGAGAGAGTCCCGCCTGCATCATTCTGTAATAGGCTGGGCGGGAACCAGCATTTTCTTTAAAACATTACAACGTAGAGTTCAATTACAGTTTGCCATTGAACATATAGGCAAGGACCTTCTGGAACAGTTTGCTCAATCAAAGATAGAGTTGTTTGGTCACAGTAGACAGGTTTGCTACTAACCAAAGACAGTCTTTCAGGAGAAGAACCTCATACCAACTGTAAAGCATGATGATGGACATGTTATGCCATGAGTTGGCTCTGCTGCTTCATGGTCATTGCAGTCATCAGGTCAACCATACATTCTTCATCAGCTACTGTAATATTTGCTTGAAGGGACAATACCAGCTTCTGGTGCCAAGGGTGTTACTTTTCTCACATCCAAGCATTGCTTGGATGTGGATTCCATAGTCTACAATGAAGGAGACAGACCATATGCTAATTCTGGGAGCTTCCGCTATTGTGAGAAGGTGTCCTGTGTTTATATTTATGATAATGCTTTTTGTGTCTTCTAAGCTAAAAGACGGCAAGGCTGACCTGAAAGGTCATACCTCTGAGTCACCTAGGCAGCTAATTAGTTAATTAGCTCATGTTAATTTATGTTTCTGGTTACAGTTGTATTGTTAGGGTAATATGATCAGGAGGGGGGGACCTCCTTCTGAATTGTATATAAGACTGTATTCTTGTTCTAATAAAGAGTTCCATGTTCCTGCAAGCTAGTGTCGGCTAGTGTTGTACGTTTGGCTGTAATATCTGATGTTCAGACTGGAGGAGGCTGTATGCTGACGGAAGCACTCAAGCGGAGTGCGACGGGGTTCCGTTACATTGTTGAACAAAATGATTGAAATGGCAACTTTTTCTTGTGTTTATCCGAGTATACAGTATATACAACCTTTTATCTGTAGGCACTGTTTGAATGAAAAAGTAACGTTTGCCTGATCAAATATGTTTGAAACGGTCAATGATTTCCATGGGGTTTACTTACTATTTATCAAGGCTATAGCGGATAAACAGGTCTGACCTGTACTGACTTGGCCACACATTTTTCTGGGAAAACAACTCCAAAAAAACACAGGACTTTGTTATCGCTGGGCGTAACTGCAGGGTCATCCATGTTCAAACAACTTTATTTGTTGATAAATACACCCCACCCCCACCCCCTTAAGAGCCCATTCACACAGGGGCAACTTTGGATCCGACTTCAAGTCGCCCCAGGTCGCCCCTAGTCGCCTCAAGTCGCGCTGCATGAGAAAATCAATGTAAGTGAATGGAGCCGTCTTAATGCACACTACTGCAGTCGCTCCAACTTCAAAAAAGGTTCCTGTACTACTTCAATCCGACTTCTAGGCGACTGCTAGACGACCTGTACCTATTGATTTCAATGGAAGTCGCCTCAGAAGTCGGATCACTGTCTTAACAGAAACAAATTTCCAGGAAGAGAACATACATTTCTCAGGCAAACCCCTCCCTCCCCCCAACCTCCCACAGAGCTGATTCTTGTTTGATTGGCCACTGGAATGTCTCCTGTCCTGGAGGCAACTTGAAGTTGCCTTGTAAGTAGCTTCATGTCGCGCTGTGATTCATACTCAAGTCGTGTCCAAGTTGCCTCCCAAAGTCGCGCTGGAAATCGTGTTGCCCCTGTGTGAATGGAGTCTAAGTATCTTGTTGTTTCAGGTTGGGATCTCTCTGTGCTTTTTAGGAGTGTTTTCTATTCAACGACTCAGACATTGATTTCTCTAAAGCAGGGGTGTCCAAACTTATTTCAAAGAGGGCCAGGTTTGATGAAGTGAACATGCGTGAGGGCCGACCATTTTGCCTGACATTCTTTGAACCATTAAAATTCGGGCTAAGTGTGTTCGTTCGAGCACTAATACACTGCCCACCAAGAATTCTCTTGCCTTTGTCGCTGTGTGTGAGTAAAGAGATGAGCTCAGGCGTATTATTTGTATATAATGTATTTATTGGCGTATAAGAGGAAAAAAACGTAAATGTTAAATAAAGAACTGTGAAGCAAAATAAGGGTCATTGCCCATCTGCAGCCTCACAAGTGCCCATCTGCAGACCCACCATTGCCATGAATGTAGCACCCCCCCCCAATTGCCAGGAATGCAGCACTCCCCCCCCAATTGCCAGGAATGTAGCACCCCCCCAATTGCCAGGAATGCAGCACCCACCATTGCCAGGAATGCAGCACCCACCATTGCCATCAGTGCAGCCTGATTGATGCCCATCCATCTGCAGCCTTGGAGGAGGCAGGACGAGCGCCAAAAATTACCTACAGGAGAATCTCCTGTTTACACGGCGGCCTCTTTAATAAAAAGTGCCACCTCCTTTGATGGACAGAACAGTCGTCCAATGGCAGCGCCAGAGACGGGACTTCCTATTACAAAGGCTGCCCATAAACAGGAAATTCTCCTCCTGCATGTACGGCACTTGTCTCGCCTTCTCCCTGTCCCCTCCAAGGCAGCCAGCATATACATCTTTTGTGGCCCTTGCGCTGGGAGATCGTTGGGGGCCACAAAAGATATATATGTCCAAATAACCAGACGGGCCGTTCAAAACCAAAACGCGGGCCGGACTTTGTCCATGCCTGCTCTAAAGCAAATTGAGGAGCACAGGATGTAGTCCAGAAGGGTCACCAGCAATGGTGACTTATAGACATCCCGTCATAGGCAGTTAGTAGTGTTGGACCTGTTCTGTGTAGAGCAGTGGTTCTCAAGTCCTGTCTTCAGGACCCACTAACAGGCCAGGTTTGTAAGATAACTGAAATACATCAAAGGTGATATCATTTGCTGCTCAGTAAGAAAAAAGAAACTGCGCTAAGATCAATGGTGACAATCTGGTGCGTGCACAAGAAATGCCTGGAGCTCAAATTGGAAGCAGCAACTATTCTGCAAACATCAAAACCAGTGAACAAAATAAAAAAGAAAAATATAGTTGCGCTAAACCTGAAATAATGTGTGTATATATAGTGATGCGCTGACAAATGGGTTACCGTGAGTGACCCTAACTTATGAAAACACAAAACCAAGTGTGAATGAATCACAATCTAAGATGCATAAAACAGTGTAAACATTATAGATGATAAAGACACCCGTGCATAAATCCAATGGCATCCAAACTCTTCAAATCAGGACTGAAGCCAAAGTGAATTCCACCACCGTATGATTAGTACATTTGCTTACCAGAGCACTATGGTCCCCTATAACGGAGGACCTGAGAACGCTTATAATGAATCCCAGCTGGATGGTGATGACACCCTGAATCCACAGCCTCGCTAGTCAGCACATTTCATAGCAGTGAGCCAGTTGGTAATGGTATAGCATGCAAGGAAAACAGATGCCTCGATAGTGTAAAATCTTTTGGTAATTTGTTTAAAACATAGGAAGTAGCATTCACAAATGGTAGAAGAAAAAACAGCCTTAAGCCTGCTGCGCCGGCCGGATGCAAGCAGGCAGACCCATTCGTGTGGAGATCGAGCAGTGGGTGGTGATTACGTCAGCACGCCGCTCGTTCCTCCCTACACGTTTCGTGATAGGTCACGTCGTCCTGGAGCACCTGACCTATCACAAAACGCGTAGGGGTGAACGATCGGCGTGCTGACGTCATCCCCCTCCACTGCTGGTACAACTAATGTAGGAGGATTTGTTTCGCCTCTGTGTATCACCTGAGGATAGTCCCTTCACTGGATGTGTGTAAAGGTTTACAATTCTTCCTGCGATTCCAGAATCGCAGCAAAACGCGGGATGCGTTTGCAATGCCACTATTTGCTAACGGCACCCCAATCGCGGTGTGATTTTTGCCGCGGTTGTTGCATGATCAAATCATGCTGCAATCGCGGGAAAATCGCAATACGTGCAAAGCTTAACGCTCAAAAACGAGCAGGAGCTTCTTTTGAGCGACAGCATCGCACGTTTTTTGATTTTGCTGCGATTTCAGCACGATTTATTGTGGCAAGCGTGTCCTGCGTTTTGCCACGATTCTGGAATCGTGGGCACAATCGTGGCAATTCCACTCGCAATTCAAATGGCCTCGGTGTGAATGGAGCCTTAATGCCCCATACACACGATCATTTTTAATGTCATTTTTAAAACTGACGTTTTTCTCGTAATTTTTTTTCTTGTTTCCTCTCAAGCCTGTCTTGCGTACACACCATCATTTTAAAAAATGTTCAAGAAAAGCGCAGTGACGTACACCACGTACGACGGCACTATAAAGGGGAAGTTCCGTTCGAATGGCGCCACCCTTCATGTTAGTAAAGTTTGTTGAGAGACGATTCGCTCTTTTCAGTCTAGTGCTTTTCAGTCCGTTACAGCATGACGAATGTGCTATCTCCATTACGAACGCTAGTTTTACCAGAACGAGCGCTCCCGTCTCATACTTGATTCTGAGCATGCGCATTTTTTTTCACGTCGTTAAAGCATACACACTATCGTTTTTCACGTCGTTAAAAAAAACGACATGAAAAACGACGTGAAAAAAGAGAGCATGTTCGAAATTTTTAATGCCCGTTTTTCACGTCGTTAAAAATGCTCTGGAGCATACACACGATCATTTTTAATGGCCATTTTTTTTAATGCCATTTTTAACGGCATGAAAAATGATCGTGTGTATGGGGCATTAGTGAAGATTGTGTCCAAAAATGAGCCAGCTTCTGTAAATTAAACTATTTATTTTATTATTATTATTATTATTATTATATACGTATTGTTAAACTAATATTATTGTTATTCATACTATATTATTAAATACATTTTTATTGTTAAAACATTTTATTTGTACACAAGTAAACCACTGGAAAAAAAATGAAAATGAGCCTCCAGGAATTTTTAGGCATATTTTGCTGGAAAGTACAGCATATTATTACATTATGGCAGACTTACCTGGCTAGTGATCCCCTCCAGCAATGAGCCGCTTGATTGGCCGGGATGACGTAGCTCCCACGCATGCACACAATGGAACTTTACTTACTTGGATTTTGTTTATCTGGCTTCTACTCCCCCTTTCAGCAAATTACACATCCGTCTTTTTTTTTTTTTTTAGCAGAGCACAGTTGACGCTTCCGCCTTTCTGGCCTAGGCCAAAATGACTTCCCCCACACCTGAAGCCTCCTCTTGGATGCCCACATGATTGGCCTCCGGGACTTCTCAGGGCTGTGTACAACCTACTGCGCATGCACAGTGCAGCGTCATTAGGATGCCAGCTGCTAGGACATGACAGGCGGACTCCAGATGGGGGCGCTGGACCTTGCAGTGTGGCATCTTTAATAGATAACAGCAGGATAGCACTGGATTCGCTGGACAGGTGGAGTTTGTTATTTCAGCTCACTCCAGCAGACCAGGTAACCATTTCCGGACCACCTAACCGTGGACATGCGTCGCTACTTTGACGTTAAGTACTGTTGTTATGGCAGCAGATAGCTGCCATCACCCTGGTATTTTTATTCACGCCTGGCGGTCCTCTTTCACATAAAAGTGGTCTCAGCGGCGTATTCGCCACAAGATCACTTTTATGGGTGGCGGGAGAGGTGCCCCCTCCCGGGCGTATCCGCCTCTTACCGGAGCCATTGGAAGCGGCGGAAACGGTTCGATCCCTGGGATGGATGGGCAGGAAGTCGCACGAGGGCATGAAAGCCCTTGAAGGACCAGAGCAACGTCAAACATCACTTCCACCCTCCGACCATAAAGTAACATTTTGTTTTTTTTAAATTCAGACCATATAAATGTTTTATTTGTCTGAATGTATTTTTTTTTAATGTTTTTGTTCTTGAATGTTTGTAAGAGCCCATTCACACAGGGGCGACTCGTCAGGCGACTCAGCCTCCTGACAAGTCGCGTCCCGCTCTGTTCAATAGAACCGTTCTAATAGGAGTGACGCAAGTCGATCCGACTTAGAAAAAGGTTCCTGTACTACTTTGGGGGTGACTCGGGGCGACTTACATTGACTTCTATACAGAAGTCATTTTGCAAGTCACCTCTGAAGTCGTCTTCAGAACGCCTTGCCGAGTCGCCCCCAAAGTCATGCCGCTCCTGTGTGAATGGGCTCTAACTGTTATGTGATAAAGATTAATAAAGAAAATTTAAATAACAGAAAAATATATATATATATTTTTTTTTTTTTTTTTTTTTATTGCTTTTAAGTGTAAATATGAGATGTGAGGTCTTTTTGACCCCAGATCTCACATTAAAGAGGTCCTGTCATGCTTTTTTTTCTCTATTACAAGAGATGTTTACATTCCTTGTAATAGGAATAAAAGTGATCCAAAGACTTTTTTTTGAAGGGACAGTGTAAAAATAAAAAAGTAAAAAAAGTAAGAAACAAACAAAAAAATTGAATGCGTCCCATCCCTCCGAGATTGCGCGCAGAAGCGAACGCATACGCAAGTCGTGCCCACATATGTAAACGGTGTTCAAACCACACATGTGAAAAATCGCCGCAATCATTAGAGCGAGAGCAATAATTCTAGCACTAGACCTCTTCTGTAACTCTAAACTGGTAACCTGTAGACATTTTTAAACGTCACCTATGGAGATTTTTAAGTGCCAAAGTTTGTCGCCATTCCACGATCGGCTGCAATTTTGAAGCGTGACATGTTAGGCATCAATTTACTCGGCGTAACATTATCTTTCACATCATAGAAAAAAAAAATGGTCTAACTTTACTGTTTTCTTATTTTTAATTTTAGAATTTTTTATTAAAAAAAAAAAAATTGCGTTTGTAAGACTGCTGCGCAAATACAGTGTGACATAAAGTATTGCAACAATCGCCATTTTATTCTCAAGGGTGTCTGCTAAAAAGAATATATATATATATATATATATATATATATATATATAATGTTTGGGGGTTCTAAGTAATTTTCTAGCAAAAAAAAAAAATGTTTAAGTTAAGTAAACAACAAGTGAAATAGGCTCGGTCCAAAATGAATCCCAAAGACGCGATGTTCCTTTTAAAGTGTTACTAAACCCAGGACTCTGCGATCATGACATCTGGTCTCCCACAGTAAACAGAACATGGCAGTCTTGTGGCTTCTATCAGTGTCTGGTTAAATCTTGTAGGATAAGGTGACCAGATTTTTTTAATGAAATCCGGGGACATTTTTTTTTTTTAATTGGCAAATGGTAAACTATTTTATAAGCATATTTTCCTCAAATGATATATGCAGTGTATGTAGTATGTGTTTATGGAATGATTGTATGATATACATAATTTCTCATATTTCATTCATGAGATAAAAATAAAAGATACTTAGAATTTTTTGAGATATGACTACCAAATGTTATGAAGATAAGATAGAGAAAAAACAGAGTGAAGGGTTCAGGAGCGTGCTACATAAAGATTGCAGGGCTTAGCTGTGCCCATCTATGCAGCCTCACCAGTGCCCATCTATGCAGCCTCACCAGTGCCCATTTATGCAGCCTCACCAGTGCCCATTTATGCAGCCTCACCAGTGCCCAGCAATGCAGCCTCACCAGTGCCCAGCAATGCAGCCTCACCAGTGCCCAGCAATGCAACCTGACCAGTGCCCAGCAATGCAGCCTGACCAGTGCCCATCTATGCAGCCTGACCAGTGCCCAGCATAGCAGCCTCATCAGTGCCCATCTATCTATGCAGCCTCACCAGTGGCCAGAAATGCAGCTTCACCTGTGCCTATCTATCCAGCCTCACCAGTGCCCATCCAATGCAGCCTCACTAGTGCAGGGGATAAGAGAGAAGAGAGGAAGAGGAGAGCCGGCCTGATCATCACCCGCTGTGACAGCTTTAATTTGAATCGCGGGGCACCCGCCGTCACACAAGTCCCACCTCCTGGGTCGGCTCCTACCTATGATAGACAGCACATGTCCCAGCATTGGACAAGTGTGCTGTCTATCAAAACAGCCAAACCAGAAGGCGTGACTTGTGTGACGACAGGCTCCCGGCGATTGAAATTAAAGCTGTCACAGTGGGCGACGCCGGGCTGAAACCCCCCAGTGTGTGGCACCAAGGCAGACTGCCCCCTGTTGATATGCCACTGGCTTCGGCACTCCCCCCCTCTGCCTTAGCACTCGCCCAGGATTGGCCCTGCACCTAGCGTCGCCACCTGCAATCCGGGGACACAACTAGAGACAGTGTCCTCAGTCCGGCGACTGTCCCCGGAAACCAGGGATGTCTGGTCAGCCTATTGTAGGAGGAGTTTTTATTTTCCTCTGACTTTGCTATGAGGCTGCATGACCCCTGACCCTCTGTCTGGACAGTGCTAATTGGCCCTGTGCTGATTACATGCACTCTCCCACAAAAAAAAAAGCTCCCTAGCAATACACACCAACTAAGCATGTGCAGAGTGACTCCAAGACTGTTCTATCAGGAGATGGATTGGGGACAGTGGAAGAAGGGGAGGATCAGAGAAGACAGGATCATACAGCCCTTTTACACAATACAGTGAGTATAACAAGCATGCTTTACTGCATATACAGACTGATTTTACTGTTGTGGGTTTAGTAACACTTTAAGACTATAAACTATATGTACAATCTTTGTATGATCTCCTTTAGATTTAACAAAACTATAAAAAAGGAAGACACACCTAAATAATCCATTTATTACTAAAGTGATTCCATGGAAGGTAAAAATATAAAAACAGCATCTATATTAGTGTGATGGTCAGACCACCTTGTAGAAGGAGGTAGGTCAGGGTGAGTGCACCAATGATCTTTGTCCATTATTCGGCTAAAGATCAGTAAGAAGATATAAATGACATAGAGACTGAAGACTTGCATGGTGTGAGTGGTGTTGTCACCCTCAATAGTCTGTGGAATTATATAACCGGGTTTGAAGGAGCACAAGACTGCGTGCATTACTCATACACACTTCACACATCTGTTTTGGCAGCTTCCATACATTCTGTAGCTCTTATGCTTCACGGTTCATGTTCAGCTGTGTCTTAGATATTTTGCTAAAGACTGACCTGGATCTATTCTGACATGAGGAATTACTGACAGCTGGGAAAACTTTCTTGGTGAAAAGTTGCTTCAGGTTTGTTTCAGTGCTGATAACATGCTTGGAGGCCTAGGGCAGTGGTGGTCAACATACTACAGGAGATGGTCAGAGACTGCAGACATAATAGAGGAGATGGTCAGAGACTGCAGACATACTGCAGGAGGTGGTCAGAGACTGCAGACATACGAACGGAGATGGTCAGAGACTGCAGACATACTACAGGAGATGGTCAGAGACTGCAGACATAATACAGGAGGTGGTCAGAGACTGCAGACATACTAACGGAGATGGTCAGAGACTGCAGACATACTAACGGAGATGGTCAGAGACTGCAGACATACTACAGGAGATGGTCAGAGACTGCAGACATACTACAGGAGATGGTCAGAGACTGCAGACATACTAACGGAGATGGTCAGAGACTGCAGACATACTACAGGAGATGGTCAGAGACTGCAGACATACTACAGGAGATGGTGAGAGACTGCAGACATAATAGAGGAGATGGTCAGAGACTGAAGACATAATACAGGATGTGGTCAGAGACTGCAGACCTACTACAGGAGATGGTCAGAGACTGCAGACCTACTACAGGAGATGGTCAGAGACTGCAGACCTACTACAGGAGATGGTCAGAGACTGCAGACATAATACAGGAGATGGTCAAAGACTGCAGACATACTAATGGAGATAGTCAGAGACTGCAGACATACTACAGGAAATGGTGAGAGACTGCAGACATAATAGACGAGATGGTCAAAGACTGCAGACATACTAACGGAGATAGTCAGAGACTGCAGTTATACTACAGGAGATGGTGAGAGACTGCAGACATAATAGAGGAGATGGTCAGAGACTGCAGACATAATACAGGGGGTGGTGAGAGACTGCAGACATAATACAGGAGGTGGTCAGAGACTGCAGACATAATACAGGAGATGGTCAGAGACTGCAGACATAATACAGGAGATGGTCAAAGACTGCAGACATACTAATGGAGATAGTCAGAGACTGCAGACATACTACAGGAAATGGTGAGAGACTGCAGACATAATAGACGAGATGGTCAGAGACTGCAGACATAATACAGGAGGTGGTCAGAGACTGCAGACATACTACAGGAGATGGTCAGAGACTGCAGACATAATACAGGAGATGGTCAGAGACTACAGACATACTACAGGAGATGGTCAGAGACTGCAGACATAATACAGGAGATGGTCAGAGACTGCAGACATACTAACGGAGATAGTCAGAGACTGCAGACCTACTACAGGAGATGGTCAGAGACTGCAGACCTACTACAGGAGATGGTCAGAGACTGCAGACCTACTACAGGAGATGGTCAGAGACTGCAGACATAATACAGGAGATGGTCAAAGACTGCAGACATACTAATGGAGATAGTCAGAGACTGCAGACATACTACAGGAAATGGTGAGAGACTGCAGACATAATAGACGAGATGGTCAAAGACTGCAGACATACTAACGGAGATAGTCAGAGACTGCAGTTATACTACAGGAGATGGTGAGAGACTGCAGACATAATAGAGGAGATGGTCAGAGACTGCAGACATAATACAGGGGGTGGTGAGAGACTGCAGACATAATACAGGAGGTGGTCAGAGACTGCAGACATAATACAGGAGATGGTCAGAGACTGCAGACATAATACAGGAGATGGTCAAAGACTGCAGACATACTAATGGAGATAGTCAGAGACTGCAGACATACTACAGGAAATGGTGAGAGACTGCAGACATAATAGACGAGATGGTCAGAGACTGCAGACATAATACAGGAGGTGGTCAGAGACTGCAGACATACTACAGGAGATGGTCAGAGACTGCAGACATAATACAGGAGATGGTCAGAGACTACAGACATACTACAGGAGATGGTCAGAGACTGCAGACATAATACAGGAGATGGTCAGAGACTGCAGACATACTAACGGAGATAGTCAGAGACTGCAGACATACTACAGGAGATGGTGAGAGACTGCAGACATAATAGAGGAGATGGTCAGAGACTGCAGACATAATACAGGAGGTGGTCAGAGACTGCAGACATAATACAGGAGGTGGTCAGAGACTGCAGACATACTACAGGAGATGGTCAGAGACTGCAGACATACTACAGGAGATGGTCAGAGACTGCAGACATACTACAGGAGATGGTCAGAGACTGCAGACATACTACAGGAGATGGTCAGAGACTGCAGACATAATAGAGGAGATGGTCAGAGACTGCAGACATAATACAGGAGGTGGTCAGAGACTGCAGACATAATACAGGGGGTGGTGAGAGACTGCAGACATAATACAGGAGGGGGTCAGAGACTGCAGACATAATACAGGAGATGGTCAGAGACTGCAGACATAATACAGGAGATGGTCAGAGACTGCAGACATAATACAGGAGATGGTCAAAGACTGCAGACATACTAATGGAGATAGTCAGAGACTGCAGACATACTACAGGAGATGGTCAAAGACTGCAGACATACTAATGGAGATAGTCAGAGACTGCAGACATACTACAGGAGATGGTGAGAGACTGCAGACATAATAGACGAGATGGTCAGAGACTGCAGACATAATACAGGAGGTGGTCAGAGACTGCAGACATACTACAGGAGATGGTCAGAGACTGCAGACATAATACAGGAGATGGTCAGAGACTACAGACATACTACAGGAGATGGTCAGAGACTGCAGACATAATACAGGAGATGGTCAGAGACTGCAGACATAATACAGGAGATGATCAGAGACTGCAGACATACTAACGGAGATAGTCAGAGACTGCAGACATACTACAGGAGATGGTGAGAGACTGCAGACATAATAGAGGAGATGGTCAGAGACTGCATACATAATACAGGAGGTGGTCAGAGACTGCAGACATACTACAGGAGATGGTCAGAGACTGCAGACATACTACAGGAGATGGTCAGAGACTGCAGACATACTACAGGAGATGGTCAGAGACTGCAGACATAATACAGGAGATGGTCAGAGACTGCAGACATAATACAGGAGATAGTCAGAGACTGCAGACATACTACGGGGATAGTCAGAGACTGCAGACATACTACAGGAGATGGTGAAAGACTGCAGACATAATAGAGGAGATGGTCAGAGACTGCAGACATAATACAGGAGGTGGTCAGAGACTGCAGACATAATACAGGAGATGGTCAGAGACTGCATACATAATACAGGAGATGGTCAGAGACTGCAGACATACTACAGGAGATGATCAGAGACTGCAGACATTGTACAGGAGATGATCAGAGACTGCAGACATTGTACAGGAGATGATCAGAGACTGCAGACATTGTACAGGAGATGATCAGAGACTGCAGACATACAGTGCCTTGAAAAAGTATTCATACCCCTTGACATTTTCCACATTTTGTCATGTTTCAACCAAAAAAGTTAAATGTATTTTATTGGGATTTTATGTGATAGACCAGCACAAAGTGGCACATAATTGTGAAGTGGAAGGAAAATAATAAATGGTTTTCAATTTTTTTACAAATAAATATGTGACATACATTTGTATTCAGCCCCCTTTACTCTGATACCCCTAACTAAAATCTAGTGGAACCAATTGTGTTCAGAAGACGCCCAATTAGTAAATAGAGTCCACCTGTGTGTAATTTAATCTCTGTATAAATACAGCTGTTCTGTGGAGCCCTCAGAGGTTTGTTAGAGAACCCTACTGAACAAACTGCATCATGAAGGCCAAGGAACACACCAGACAGGTCAGGGATAAAGTTGTGGAGAAGTATAAAGCAGGGTTAGGTTATAAAAAAATATCCCAAGCTTTGAACATCTCAGGGAGCACTATTCGAACCATCATCCGAAAATGGAAAGAGTACGGCACAACTGCAAACCTACCAAGACATGGCCGTCCACCTAAACTGACTGGCCGGGCAAGGAGAGCATTCATCAGAGAATCAGCCAAGAGGCCCATGGTAACTCTGGAGGAGCTGCAGAGATCCACAGCTCAGGTGGGAAAATCTGTTGACAGGACAACTATTAGTCCTGCTCTCCACAAATCTGCCCTTTATGGAAGAGTGACAAGAAGAAAGACATTGTTGAAAGAAGGCCATAAGAAGTCTCGTTTGCATGTTGCGAGAAGCCATGAGATCAAAATTGAACTTTTTGGCCTAAAAGCAAAACGTTATGTGTGGCGGAAAACTAACACTGCACATCACCCTGAACATACCATCCCCACCGTGAAACATGGTGGTGGCAGCATCATGTTGTGAGGATGCTTTTCTTCAGCAGGGACAGGGAAGCTGGTCAGAGTTGATAGGAAGATAGATGAGCCAAATACAGGGCAATCTTAAGCCTCGTACACACGGTCGGACTTTTCTGCAAACTTTCCCAAAACTTTTCCAACATCACGTTGTTTTCTGCTCTTTTCTGCTCTTTGGTCAACTTCTGCTATTGTTGGTTGATTTTAACATTATTTGTTTTGTCCATCGGACAAAAGTCCGATGGATTTCTGTACACGCGGTCGGACTTTGCTCCATCGGACTTTTGTTGGCAAAAAGTTTGTCCGTTTGCAGACCGAACATTTGTCCGATGAAAACCAAAAAAGTTTGTCCGATGGAGCGTACACTTGGTCGGATTTTTTGTCAAACTTGCTCAAAATGAAGTTTGTTGGCAAAAAGTCAGACCGTGTGTACGAGGCTTTAGAAGAAAACCTGTTAGAGTCTGCAAAAGACTTGAGACTGGGGCGGAGGTTCACCTTCCAGCAGGACAACGACCCTAAACATACAGCCAGAGCTACAATGGAATGGTTTACATCAAAGCATATTCATGTGTTAGAATGGCCCAGTCACAGTCCAGACCTAAATCACGTTGAGAATCTGTGGCAAAACTTGAAAATTGCTGTTCACAGACACTCTCCATCCAATCTGACAGAACTTGAGATATTTTGCAAAGAAGAATGGGCAACAATGTCACTCTCTATATGTGCAAAGCTGGTAGAGACATCCCCAAAGAGACCTCCAGCTGTAATTGCAGTGAAAGGAGGTTCTACAAAGTATTGACTCCGGGGGGCGCTATACAAATGTACCCCACACTTTTCACAAAATGTTTTTTTTTTAAATGTGGAAAACGATTTATCATTTTCTTTCTACTTCACAATTATGTGACACTTTGTGTTGGTCTATCACATAAAATTCCAATAAATACATTTACATTTCTGGTTGTATCATTACAAATTGTGGAAAATTTCAATGGGTATGAATACTTTTTCAAGAGACTGTACCACAGGAGATGGTCATAGACTGCAGACATACTACAGGAGATGATCAGAGACTGCAGACATACTACAGGAGATGATCAGAGACTGCAGAAATTGTACGGTAGATGGTGAGAGACTGCAGACATACTACGATAGGTGGTCAGAGACTGCAGACATACTACGGTAGGTGGTCAGAAACTGCAGACATACTACAGGAGATGATCAGAGACTACAGACATACTACAGGAGATGATCATAGACTGCAGACATACTACAGGAGATGATCATAGACTGCAGACATACTACAGGAGATGATCAGAGACTGCAGAAATTGTACAGGAGATGGTCAGAGACTGCAGACATACTACGGTAGATGGTCAGAGACTGCAGACATACTACGGGAGATAATCAGAGACTGCGGACATACTATGGGAGATGGTCAGAGACTGCAGACATACTACAGGAGATAATCAGAGACTGCAGACATACTACGGTAGATGGTCAGAGACTGCAGACATACTACGGGAGATAATCAGAGACTGCGGACATACTATGGGAGATGGTCAGAGAGTGCAGACACATTAGCATAAAAAATATATCTCATGCCACTGCAGAGACTTCAGAGTCTGCAAATCAGGGGAAAGCCCATAGGTGGTTTACCTTTTCAGCGTCTGCCAAAAACGTAGTTTAACAGATCTATGGCAAAAAAAAAAAAGTTAATCAAGTATAAGTGGAATATCTCATGAGATGCAGGCTATGCAAACCCCTCTGTTCATAAGTGGATAGTATATGAACTGGCAATGTACATCATATACAGATTCTGCAGAATGTTCTACACATCGGCTTGGAACTTTACACTTGCTAGATATATTTAGAATCAATGTTACGTGTACAAGGAAAATCAAACCTGTCTCTTGAAGCCTAGCAGAGGACGGAATAGGACTCTTCCTCCACCCAAACATAACCACTAATCTCTCATGAAGCTGAAATGGTAGAAGGCAATATTAAATGTGGCCATATTGCAAAAAGAAAAAAAAAATGTGCATTGAATATTTTTTTTTGCCCTACGATAGCAATCAGTGAATCCTGGGTGCTATGCACGGACTCCTGTAAGGAAGTAATCAATGGACTACAAGTGTGGTGACGTCACCGCATTTATGTTCATTCGAGTCCCTCTGCTGTGTTGGTGGGTGGGACTTCGTTTTACCATACAGAGATCTGCAATTGGATGACAAGCTTTAAAACAAGCCATCACTGACCTCTCTAGATGCTTGTACTGTGAAATAATTAATTTTCATACTGTAGGTCCCCAAAGATTACAACAGAGACTTTGGTTCCAGTTGGGATCTATTAGCTTAGAACCTTGGTGCCCAACCTGCAGCCCCTCAAACCTCAGCAGTGGTGGGAGCATTGATTTGAAAAAGAGTGATAGCAGGTATTTCTACTGTCCTCATGTGACACGTCCCCAGTCTCTCATCAGCATGTCCCCAGTCTCTCATTGTCTTCAACAGCATGTCTCCAGTCTCTCATATTCTGCAGCATATCCTCAGTCTCTAATTGTCTTCTATAGCATGTCCCCAGTCTCCTTTTGAATTTCACAGCATGTCTACAGCCTCTCGTCTTCTGCACCATGTCCCTAGTCTCTCATTGTCTTCTACAGCATGTCTCTAGTCTCTCATCTTCTGCAGCATATCTCCAGTCTCTCGTATTCTGCGACATGTTCCCAGTCTCTTATTGTCTACTACAGCATGTCTCCAGTCTCTCGTCTTCTACAGCATGTCCCCAGTCTCCTATTGAAATCTACAGCATGTCTATAGCCCCTCATCTTTTGCACCATGTCCCTAGTCTCTCATTGTCTTCTACAGCATGTCTCCAGTCTCTTGTCTTCTGCAGCTTGTCTCCAGTCTCTCGTCTTCTGCAGTATGTCTCTAGTCTCTCATATTCTTCAGCATGTCCCCAGTCTCTAATTGTCTTTTACAACATGTCCCCAGTCTCCTATTGAATTCTACAGCATGTCTACAGCCCCTTGCCTTTTGTACCATGTCCCTAGTCTCTCATTGTCTTCTACAGCATGTCTCCAGTCTCTTGTCTTCTGCAGCATGTCTCCAGTCTCTCGTCTTCTGCAGTATGTCTCTAGTCTCTCATATTCTGCAGCATGTCCCCAGTCTCTAATTGTCTTCTACAGCATGTCCCCAGTCTCCTATTGAATTCTACAGCATGTCTACAGCCCCTTGCCTTTTGTACCATGTCCCTAGTCTCTCATTGTCTTCTACAGCATGTCTCCAGTCTCTTGTCTTCTACAGCATGTCTCCAGTCTCTTATTGTCTACTACAGCATTTCTCCAGTCTCTTATTGTCTACTATAGCGTTTCTCCAGTCTCTCATATTCTGCAACATGTCTCCAGTCTCCTATTGAATTCTACAGCATGTCTACAGCCCCTTGTCTTTTGTACCATGTCCCTAGTCTCTCATTGTCTTCTACAGCATGTCTCCAGTCTCTTGTCCTCTGCAGCATGTCTCCAGTCTCTTGTCTTCTGCAGCATGTCTCCAGTCTCTTGTCTTCTGCAGCATGTCTCCAGTCTCTTGTCTTCTGCAGCATGTCTCCAGTCTCTTGTCTTCTGCAGCATGTCTCCAGTCTCTTGTCTTCTGCAGCATGTCTCCAGTCTCTTGTCTTCTGCAGCATGTCTCCAGTCTCTTGTCTTCTGCAGCATGTCTCCAGTCTCTTGTCTTCTGCAGCATGTCTCCAGTCTCTTGTCTTCTGCAGCATGTCTCCAGTCTCTTATTGTCTACTACAGCATTTCTCCAGTCTCTCATATTCTGCAGCATGTCTCCAGTCTCTAATTGTCTTCTGCAGCATGTCCCCAGTCTGTCATTGTCTTCTGCAGCATGTCTCCAGTCTGTCATTGTCTTCTGCAGCATGTCTCCAGTCTCTTGTCTTCTGCAGCATGTCTCCAGTCTCTTATTGTCTACTACAGCGTTTCTCCAGTCTCTCATATTCTGCAGCATGTCTCCAGTCTCTAATTGTCTTCTGCAGCATGTCTCCAGTCTGTCATTGTCTTCTGAAGCATGTCCCCAGTCTGTCATTGTCTTCTGCAGCATGTCCCCAGTCTGTCATTGTCTTCTGAAGCATGTCTCCAGTCTGTCATTGTCTTCTGCAGCATGTCTCCAGTCTGTCATTGTCTTCTGCAGCATGTCTCCAGTCTCTTATTCTCTTTTGCAGCATGTCTCCAGTCTGTCATTGTCTTCTGCAGCATGTCTCCAGTCTGTCATTGTCTTCTGCAGCATGTCTCCAGTCTCTTATTCTCTTTTGCAGCATGTCCCAAGTCTCTCATTATGTTCTGCCGCATGTCTCAAGTCTGTCATTGTCTTCTGTAGCATGTCCTCAGTCTGTCATTGTCTTCTCTGCAGCTTGTACTCAGTCTAGGACCATCATTTCCCTTACTATGTGTCTACATTCTCTCACAGTCCTCTCTAGAATGACATATATTGAACATTGTGCCTGGCCCTTTTGGTGATATCAGGGGCCACAACAGTTTTTCTTTTGAAGATTTCTGCCCTGACTGACTAACAGATTATTTTTGTGCCTTTCTCTTTAGTTAATTGGAAGATACAGCTTTGCTTCACTTTAGATCATCACCCACTGGGTGCAGTGCCACCTGTATCAATAGGGTATGATCTAAAGCAGAGCTGTGTCTGCCAATGAAAGGATTTTACAGTGAGTACAAAATACCCTTTCAGTGTGTCTGTTATAAATTTTGAAGATAAATTTAGCCATAATGCCTATAGCTACAGAGGTGAGTGAGTTGTTTTAAATGGTTTTCACTAAATATCTGTGAATAGTCAGGGCACAGGTGCATATTCATGTGTTACAGCAGACCTTTCATGAAAATGCAAAGTCAACTTATTTTGCAGATGCTACCACCCAAATTATGCATTAGTGTGCTACAGTGCCATTCATTCTTAATGGCGCCCCAACATGCTTTGCCATTGAATGTGTGTTGCAATGTACCATAACGCATGGTGATGTACTACCGCGTGTTGCAAAAAATAGTACATGAACCTTTTTTGTTGCTATTCAAGTGAATGGGCTTGCAATAATGCAGGTTAATGTGATGCGCCAGTGCCCCACAACAGTGTAAACCCAGCCTTTTGCTGGCAGTCAGTTTTTTGCTGTACAGTGTATAGTATGGTTTGTATGGAGTTATCTCAGCTGACAATGTAGTCCAGGGGTCACAGAGATTTGTACTTTGCACCTTAATGCCCCACTGTTATTTGCTGTTCTAGACACGTGCTTGGCTTCTAGCAGGGTGAAATAATTACTGGAAAGAATTTTCAGATTTTGCTGACATGCACAATTTGGAGTTGTATTATTGCATGCTTGGCATACCGCAGGTCTTTGCATTTTTCATAATAAATCCCATTCAACTCTAGAAATAGGTGCATTTATGTGTACTGCTTATTGTGATCTCTTCAGTAACACCGTAAGAAGAGATGCACAAATGGGAAGAAATTCTGGACAGCCGCACTCCAAAATGTTTTTTGCCTTTTATTCAAAAATGGACATCAAAAAAACATGCCACAGCAGAACAGAACGGACAGAAGAGCTGACGCGTTTCACACTTACAAACAGTGCTTAGTCATAGCTCAACCGTAAGAAGAGATACATGCTGTGCTAGCTATATGAATAAAGTTATAGTATTTGAGGAGGTACTTAATCTATGAAACCTTGGGCAACCTTAGAGGAAAAGGTGTGCCCATATGAATAATGTTACAGAATTTAAGAAAGTGCTTGCTCTATAAAACCTGGGACCCTTAGAAGAAAAGGTGAGTCCATATGAATAAAGTTCCAGTATTTGAGGAGACACTTGCTCTATCGGAGAAAAGGTGAGCCTATATGAATAAGAATACACAAGGAGTCATTCGCTATATGATGCCTGAGGACACCTTAGAAAAAAGGTGTGCCCATATAAATAATGTTACAGTATTTAAGGAGGTGCATGCGCTAAAAAACTGGGACCACCTTAGAAGAAAAGGTTACCCCATGTGAATAAAGTTATAGCATTTGAGTAAATGCTTGTTTAATGAAACCTGGGGCTACCTTTGAGGAAAAGGTGAGCCCATATGAATAAAGGTACAGTATTGAAGGAGATGCTTGCTCTATGGAAGAAAATGTATAAAGCGCCCCTATAAAGAAGAAGTTCCAGCACTTGGTTCCAGGGACTTGTCCAGAGGGAGCACAGTTAGCCTAGCAGCTTGTGCGGGGTGTATGGCAGTGTTGCCAACCGTCAGTATTTTTACTGGCAGGCAGTAAAAAATGGGCACTTTTCTCCTGCCAGTAAATGCCAGTAAGAGGAAAAGGTTGCCAGTAAAAAATATGGTTGTGACGCTTGGCTCGGAACTGGGTATGCGCAGCTCAGGTCCGGACCCGGCCAGGACCATCCAAGTGCCAAATCCATCGGACGAAAATCCATAGGATATCCGATCGTGTGTACAGGGCTTTAGAGTCCATTTCATGTACGTGTGTCGCCCATTCTAATTTCCTGCCCCTGAGCCACTTACTTACTATATCGAAAATAAAACAAGAAATATGCTTTTTGGCTTAATATCTATCTACCTTAAATCACATTGCTAATTGCATATTGTACTTATTTGTAGCGTAAATACTGAAATTTTCACTTAAAACTGTAATTTTGTAACTTTTGGGAATGTCAGTAAAAACTTGGCTGTGCCAGTAAATTTGGGGTATTGTGTCAGTAAATTTCAATCTGGTAGGTTGGCAACACTGGTGTATGGGTTACTACACACCACAATGCAGTCTCTGTATTGCAGTTGACATAACTTACTGTGACAGGTAGCGGGCGGGGAGATGTCAGCTTCAATCTGGAGACTACATCACGGTGTGTGGTATCACCAGAGCAGGGACTAGGCGGGGGTGGAAGTGTCCGCGATCACTGACACTCGGCATTTGCCACATCTCCTGCAGGATGTTCCCGTGTCTCCAGCGTAGTGATCGCCTACACTGTAGCAGCCAAGTATCTCCCACTCAGCAGCATGCTTACAGCAGCTATAGTGTTAGAGCGCCGGGGGAAGATTCCCATAGGCTCCTCTTCAGCTCCCGATGTGTGTTCTGATAGGACGGGAGGAGGAGCCTTTGAAGGAGATCTCCCGACGCTGAGGTCCCGGGAACTGTGTGAGGAGTCTGTGCAGCTGAAGTCTGTGCTTGGGGCAGGAAAAAGAGGCTCCAAAATATTGGAGGTGAGTGCATCTGTATTGGGGAGGGGGATTGTGCTTTTAGGGAGGATTTGGCAGGGATGGGTTAAATAAGAGATTTATGCTGAGGGGGGGCAGGGGAGTGGGGGTTGGGATAAAATAATTTGTGTAAGAAAAGAGGTTTATGGAGGATTTATACTGGAAGGGGTGTATGGGGTTTAGGATTTGTGCACAGAGGAGAGAGTAGGGGAAAGAAGATTTGGGTAAAAAGGAGAGATTTGGGGAGGGTTTATGCTGAAAGGAAGGATATGGGGGGATTTGTGCTGAGAAGGGGGATCTGTGCAGGGAGGGGGAGATGTGGGGGATTATTTGGTGGGGGGTAAGAGAATTTTTATACAAAGGAGGGTTTTGGGGCATTTATGCTGCAAGGAGGGATATGGGGGGAATTTTGTGCTGAGAGAGGAGATTTGTGTTTAAAGGGGGTATAAGAGGGTGGCAACTTGTGCTGAGAGGGGATTTTTTCTAGGAGGAAAGATTGAGGGGATTTTTTGTGTTGATTTGGGGGGGGGGTAAGAGGCTTTGTTCTAGAAGGAGGGGGAGGAAGATTTACACTGAAAGGGAGGATTGGGGGGAGGGATTTGTGCTGGGAAAGGGCTTTTAGGTAAGGGGGGGTAATAGAAATTGTGCTAGAAGGAGAGATTGAGGGGGATATTTTTGCTGTGGGGATAATTTTGGGGGGAGAAGGAAAAGTTATACAAGAATCTGTATTTGGAAGGGGGGGGGTAGGCTGGGAGGGTAAAAGGATTTATGCTAGGGGGTTTGGGATGGAGAAGATTCCATGCTAGAAGGTGGGCATAGGCGTGCGCACAGGGTGTGCCGGGTGTGCCTGGGCACACCCCAATCACCCCACGTGCATTAGCATTATTCAGGGGTGGCACAAGGTGGGTGGTTGGGGTGCCAGTGGCCAGTGTAAATGCCCCCATTATATTAAAGGATAGGTTCAACTGTAGGAACACATTACATCTATACTTAGGATGTAAGGTAATATGCTCCCAATCAACTGTCTCCCACCATCAGAGCCTCCTTCCTGTGACAGCAGGTGGCGTTCATGGGTGTTTGAGCTTTGAGGTGCACACCCTAATGCAATAGGCTGCGCACACCTATGTAGGTGGGAGAGGATTTTTGCTAGGAGAGGGGGATTTGGGCAAACAGGATTGGTTCTGGGAAGGATGAATGTGTGCAGGTCAGTGCTGGATTTTGCAGAAGGGGGGGGGGGTGCATATTTTTGCTGAAAGGGTAAACTGGGGGAAGAGTATTGCTTGTGCTAGCACAAGTCCTCTCCCCTCCCAAAGCACACCTCCCCCTGTATATATCTATCCACCACTCTACCCCACATTCTAACACAAGTCCTCTACCTCCCATAATGACCCTCCAGCACATTCTCGAAACCTGGGTTTTGTTTAACCATGCCCTTTAAGCCCCTTTCACTGAAACGTTTGGCCACACCCATTTCTGCCACGGCACGCAAAGCACGCCACAGGCTTCTACCTCCCTCAAGTGTCCCTCATTCTCAAGTTTGAAAGTTGGGAGGTATGGTTTAGGTAGTTGGTAATTATAAGGAGAGGTGGATAGATAGCTGGAGAGTTTGCTCAGCCTTCCTAAACTTAAATAAATAGGTATTTGGGGATAAAACAAAAATATCCATTTGTGTGATTGTGCGGAGATATGTGGAAGGTGCAGTGCCATGGTGTAAGACAGGAAGAGGTGGTGTAAGAAAGAAACCACAAACTTAACTACAGTGTCAAGGTAAAGTATTTTAGGAGAGGAGCATTTATTTATTTGTTACAGGTACTAATAGGTAGAAATGAGTTTCGTCTGGTCCGAGGATCTCAGGAGTTTTTCCAGGTTAGGACTGTCCAGGGAACCAAACTATGCTCGTACTGCATGTCTAAGCTGGTAATAATAAAATAGATAGGTACGTGGTAGGTCAAAGTTTAGACGCATCTGAGAGAAGGATTTGAAACCCTGAGGGGTGTATATGTGGCATACGTAATTATTTCCCCTGGATGTCCATCGCTGTAACGGTTTTTAGTGCGTCACCTACGTACAATTTTAGGTTCTTTCGTTTTTCTCCATTTCGTAGGTGGACGCAATTTAAAGAATAAACGCACTTTCAGATAAAGTGCCCTTACTCTTTTTTCCCCTTTGCCCAGACCTCACCTAATCCACCATCCCCCTCCACAAATGTATATGTAGCGCCCTTCCCAAATGGTTGGGACGCTATGTGTAAATTTAGGGGTAGTCTGGGCAAGTAGTTGGGTACATAAGGGGCAGACGCCATTAGCAGGGGTTGTTCCTGTGTGCGCGCCTCGTGGCCCGCATGGCACGGGGTGCGTGCGTGTGTTCCAGCCCCGGGCACCTTCAGCCCGAGGCTGCATCGCTGCCTGGTAGGCCCAGCTCTGCTGACTGAGGCCTATGCCTTTGGAAGGGATCCTAAGCTACCCACCTGCGGGAAGCCCACTCTTAGGGAAGGAGGCCAGGGAAGGATCTGCCCCAGAGGAGACTAGCGACGGTACTGCTGTCTTGGGAGGAGGCCTGGAGACTCACCTAAGAAGGGATCCATTACTACAAGCCCTGCAATACGCCGATCTGGCATAAAGGTTCTCTCTATTGCTAGGCTGGGAGGTTCGGGACTTTGATAATCCTGTGGCAGAGGATTCCTGATCGTATCCTTAAATTCTCAAATAAAGTTGTTCCGTGCATCATCCAGGCTGCTAGGACCAGTGAAAGGGACTATCTGGGTGAGCAATACCCACTCAAGCTTGAGTGGTGACGTTGTGCCTTTAGTGTTGCATGCCTGAACCTTCCCCTCTATTTCTCTCGTTTCCTGCTTTCTCTACAAGTTCCCACAGCAAGAAAAAGGAAAATAAAGCCTTCCTGTTTAGGTTTTACATTGGTGTGGACATTGACTTTTTTCCTAGAGACTTTCTATACCCTGACAACGGAAGCCATGGAGGTAGTTTGCATGACCCAAAACAAAACCAGCCGGTCCCTTAAATGGGGGTAAGTGCTACATATACTTACTGAGATTTGACCCCTGCGGCCTCTAACACCACAGGTCCTCTCACTCCTGGCTGCGCCTGGCCATTACAGTCTCATAGAAGTCTATGGGACTTGTCCCCCTTAATATATATACTTGTTCCTAATTCAGGGACCTTCTCACAAAGGTATTCAGAATTGTGTTTGTCTATATTACTGGGGTTAAAAATGTTTTGATAATTACCAAATGTTTTATCAACCTCCCTTTATATTTGTTGTGAATCTTTACTAAATCCAGGTCTGTTTTATGTTTTTTGCAGGTGGACCACTGACCGGAGCCATCTTTAACCCTGCCCTCGCCTTCGCCATTGTGTTCTGGTGTCATGGGAACACCCACTTGCAGAATATCTTTGTTTACTGGATCGGACCTCTTATTGGTGAGACAAATGTTGTTGGGTCGAAATGGTGCTGAAAATGCCCCCCTCGGCTTATACTCGAATCACCTTTTTGCACCTGATCTCCCGGACTTTGGGGACCCGATACCGGCCGGCCGTACGTCCTCTGGACCCCTTTGCACACATGTAGCCCCTCTCTTCCTCTACAAGTGTGCAAAGTTTGTTGTGCGGTGGACCTACGGCCGGGGAGCACCGATTTTACAAAGCCGGGTATCCCTTCCATAGACTCCCGTGTTAAATGGTAATTTCTCTGGTGACTTTGGGGACTCGGTACCAGTGGGTCGTAGGTCCCCTGGACCCAAAACTTGGCACACATGTAGCCCCATTGCTCCTCTACAAGTGTGCAAAGTTTGTTGCCTGGGGGACCTACGGCCGGGGAGCACCGATTTTTCAAAACCGGGCACCCCTTCCATAGACTCCCATGTTAAATGTCAGTCTAGTCCTGGAAACAGTGAGGCATGGGCACAGTGAGGCATGGGCACAGTGAGGCATGCACATGGACACAGTGAGGCAAAGTGAGGCATGCAGATGGACACCCTAGGCTTATACTCGAGTCAATACGTTTTCCCAGTTTTTTGTGGTAAAATTAGGTGCCTCTGCTTATATTCAGGTTGGCTTATACTCAAGTATATACGGTAGTTAACATTTCTAAATATAATTTTCTTAATTTTTTTCAGAGGCTTCCTAACTCCGAGAGAGTTAATAATAGGCATTATTCTTCACCTGTTATTCTGATAGGATTCAGTGTCCTAGTGTGAAGATTTCTGACAGCAACTCAGTGAAGCCTAGCAGATAGCAGAGAAGTTGGGGTGTTGAGAACTGAGTACCTCTGAGGTGACTTCAAATGTATTCATCTTTTCTTCTAAGGTAGCCCCAGGTTCTAAATAGCAAGTGCCCCCTTAAATATTATAACTTTATCCATATGGGCTTATCTTTACTTCTAAGGTGGCCCTAAGTTTAACTGAGCAAGCATCTCAAATACTGTAACCTTATTTACTGTATATGCCCTTATGTTTTTTTCTAAGGTGGCCCCATGTTTTATAGAGCAAGCATCCCCTCAAATACTGTACCTTTAGTCATATGGGCTCTTCTTTTCTTCTAAGGTGGCCCCAGATCTTTTCTTCTAAGGTGGTTCAAGGTTCCGTAGAGCAAGTGTCTCCTCAAATACTATACCTTTATTCATATGGGCTCATCCTTTCTTCTAAGGTGGCTCTAGGCTGTATGGAACGAGCTCCCCTCAAATACTGTAATTTTTTTCATATGGGCACAACTTTTTTTCCATGGTGGCCCTAGGCGTCCTAGAGCACGCACCTCCTCAGATACTGTATTCTTCTTTATATGGGCGCTTTATACATTTTCTTCCATAGAGCAAGCATCTCCTTCAATACTGTACCTTTATTCATATGGGCTCACCTTTTCCTCAAAGGTAGCCCCAGGTTTCATTAAGCAAGCATTTATTCAAATTCTTTAACTTTATTCACATGGGCTAACCTTTTCTTCTAAGGTGGTCCCAGTTTCTTAGCGCATGCACCTCCTTAAATACTGTGTAGCGCACTCACCCCCTTCACCTGCCTCTGGCTCCCCGCAGGTAGAGAGGGCACACCACGCCACAAGCCCGTACCCTCCTGTATAAAGAGGTTGAGCGGTGTTGTTGGTGGGTCTCCCCAGCCAGAAACCAGAATCCTCCAGAGAATGGTTCTCACCTTTATAATTGACAGAGATAAGTCCTTGTTCCCCCCAGTGACTTGATTGTCCACACCAGTTGCAACTCCAACGTAGAGTTTATTTTCTCGTAAATAACAATCTCTGATAAGTAAAGGTTGGAGTAAGGAGACAGGACAGCATAAAGTGTGGAAGAGGTCCAGGCACAAACGTAATCATTTCACTGCTCGGCTTCTCAAGCAGACTCAGCCCAGATGGATAGTCTCCCCAGGTAGGGACTAGCAGCCAAATGGTACTCCAACTTAACCGCACAGTCTCTGCCACAGACTGGATGAACTTGGTCTCTGCCACAGACCTGGTGAACTTGGTGTTTCAAAGCTTGACCTCTTTGTAAGGAGAAGACATCCCTCCAGAGAGTTACCGGGCCCCTTCCTTCACGTGACTTCTCACCGTTCCCTCGGAACAGTTCCTCCCCCGGCCTCCTCGTCAAAGATATGGGTCCCCTCGCAAGGCGGCACCCTGGGATTCCTTGATCTTTGATGGGCCACAGCCGAAGGTGCTGGGCCCTAGGCCTTTTCCGCAGTCCCAGGACTAAAGGTGCCTAGGACTAACACCGACCTCCGCCCCTGGGCCAAAGGTGCCCAGGGCGGACAGGAACACACTCCCTGGGGTAGGACCCCCGGCCACGACAGACCATGCAGATCAACCCCGAACAGGCAGCGTCTGCCCCTTTTATATCCTCCCCCAGCATGCACAGCAGGCCTGCCACACCCACTGTACGGCTGCTGAGAGGGGACACACAAGGCACAGCACTGTATCAGCGGTTCAACCCTGGCCTACCATGGCAGGGCCACCTGCAGGCCACAGGGAACTATACACCGATACTCTCCCTGCGGGCAAAAATGGTTGATAGAATCCTGACAATTGGGGTGTTTGAGCATAACTACCACTCAAACACTTCCCCTAAATTTAGGACCCCGCTACAACTGTAACATTGTTTATATGGGCACACCTTTTTTCTAAGGTGTCCTCTGGCTTCATATAGCGAATTACTCCTTGTGTACTGTATTCTTATTCATATGGGCTCACCTTTTCTTCGATAGAGAAAGTATCTCCTCAAATACTGGAACTTTATTCATATGGACTCATCTTTTCTTTTTTTATAAATTCTTTATTTTTCCATAGATTTCACGTTTTATACCATCTGCTTATATCAATCAAAAATCAAACACGGGCTTAGAAAAGATGATGAGAAAAAAAAGAGAAAGGGGAATGATTTCAAAATTATATAACCATTTATTAAAGATAGAACAATCAGATATGAACAAATTAAATGAGTGTTGGTTAAGAGATATCCCAGGACTATCTGCAGAAAACTGGGGAAAGATATATAAATTTCCATTTCAAATTCTAATTTCACTTAGAGATAAATTAATTCAATTTAAAATAACACATAGAAGTTATTTTACACCGTATAAATTATTTAAAATATCACCATCCAATTCTCAAAACTGCTGGAGGTGTGCAGATACCCCTGGAAACTTTATGCATATCTTTTGGACTTGTCCAAAGATAATGACATTTTGGAGAAAAATCCTGAGAATAATTGATGAAGTGACGTCAGTTAAACTGGAATTAGAGGCAGAAATCTGTATACTCGGGCTAGTTGGGGAAAGCACACTGACTATAGAAAAAAGAACACAGATAGGCCTCCTCCTTTTTTATGCAAGAAAGGTAATAGTATTGAATTGGAAGAAGGCCGAAGCTCCCCCACTGGCACAATGGAAACATTTAATAAATAACAATTTGGCATTGTATAAAGAGACATATTATAATAGAGGAAAAGAAGAGAAATATGAGAAAATCTGGGCAAATTGGTTACAAAATCCTATGACAGCTGCAGGGGAGAGGGGGGCGGAATTGGGATGATTACACCAAGGGATGAAAGGGTGATTTTGATTGATGTATCAAATTTCTTTTTTTTTTTTCATAGTTTGAAATAATGTATGATGAAGGATAAATGATGTATAAATTAATTTAAGATAACAAAGATGTATAATATTTTGTATGGAATAATATGTAAAGGAAAAAGTGAAAATTTAATAAAGAGATTAAGAAAAAAATAAATAAATAATCAAACACAAAAAAAAAGAGACTCTTTTCTAATGCCTTGTACACACAATAGGAATTTCCGATGAAAAAAGTCTGACTGAGTTTTTCATCGGAAATTCCGACCGTGTGTGGGCCCCATCGGAGAAATTCCGATGAATTCCATCGGAATTTACATATAGAACCTGTTCTATTTTTTACCGATGGAATTCCGTCGGAATTCCGATGTGAGTTTGGTCGGAAAAAGGTCCGATCGTGTGTACGGGGCATTAGGGTCCCAGGTTTCATAGAGCAAGCACTTCCTTAACCACTTAAGGACCAGCCACTGTATATATACGTCGGCAGAATGGCTCGTACAGGCACAATCACGTACCTGTACGTCCCCTTTAACTGGCCGACGTCGGGGTCGCGTGCACGCTGGCGGCGGTGCACTCGCGACCCCCTGCCTTCCCCGTGAGTCGGACCGCGGGTCCCGCGGACTCGATCGCCGCGGGCATCCCCACGATCGTCTCACGGAGGCATGGAGCGGGGAGATGTTAGTGTAAACACAACATCCCCCCGCTCCCCTACTGACAATGTCACCGATCTCCGCTCTGTGTAATCAGAGCGGAGATCGGTCACGTGTCACTCGTAGCCACGCCCCCACACAGTAGTAATCACTCCCCTAGGCACACTTAACCCCTTCAGCTTTGACAATATATAAAGGATGCAGACAGGCAGCTGAAGATGGACCTGGGGTCACCTTGAAAGGTAAGGGGAGCTTACAAGTTCCCATTAAAGGGGTTGTAAAGGTAAAAAATTTTTCACCTTAATGCATTCTATGCATTAAGGTGAAAAAACATCTGTGGATTAGCAGCCCCCCAGCCCCCCCATTTACTTACCTGACCCCTCGAAAGTCCCGCGGCGTGAACAAGCTTGCTTCTCGGCCGGACCTCTCGGCGCATTCATTGGTTGATTGAAAGCAGCGCAGCCATTGGCTCGCGCTGCTGTCAATCATATCCAATGATGCGGTGCGCCGGGCGGGTGGGGCCAAGTGATACAGTGAGCGGCTATGGCCACCGGCTGTATCACGGGAGTGCGTCCGCAAGAACTCCTCACCATGCGAGCTCGCTCGTATGAAGGTGAGGAGTTCTTGCAGGGGTGGGGGTCCAGACAGCCACCAAGGGACCCCAGAAGACCAGGTTCGGGCCACTCTGTGCAAAAATGAGCTGCACAGTGGAGGTAAGTATACCATGTTTGTTATTTAAATTTTTTTTTACCTTTACATACCCTTTAGAGGTTTAGTCCACCAAAAAGTGATCTTTTAGCAATAGGTGGTCTTTCGGCTGTCTTCTGTCTTCTATGTCTTCGATAGCCAAACTGTGAAATCTTCCTGCCATAGACTGTTCCTGTACACCTGAGAGTTTTGGGTGTTTCCATCTACCTTTATGTGTTCCAGCTTCTTCTGTTTAATTTATAAAATAAATAATCCAGCAGACAGACTGGAAACCTTCATAATAAGCAGAACAGGTGTGCAGATTTAGGAACTCAACAAAGCCCTCTCAATAGAGTTCCTATGAAATATAAGAATCAGTCAGGCAGTTTAAATCTCCATCATTTACCAAAATCGAAAATATCAATTGTTGGCAGACTGGCCGTTTAAGGTTTTGTTATTTGTTTTTTTTTTTTATTTAAAGCGAAGGTTCCGCGGTCCCTCGTTTTTTTTTTTTTTTTTTTAGGTGCATTTAATGTGGTTACAGATACCAAGTTAGTACTCACTTATTGGGCGATAGGAAACCATCCTCCGTCTGTTTTTGTTGTAAATATAAACTTTTAAAAATCGATCCAGGTCTTTTCCATTTTGCTTGTGGGCATTGTGAAGCCAACAAGCAGAGACTTCCGGGAAGCGGTGAATGCTAGTCTCCCAGCATTCACCGCTGTATCTCGCGCATGAGCTAAATAATGTGCCCTTATTTAAAATGGCGGAATTAGATCCGCCCTCGTCACGTGACCGGCTTGATGAGTCACGCAACAAGTGAAATACCGCGAGATTACGATGGTTGGCGTTCCACATTGTCTCCTGGGAATCATTACTCTGTGCTCCCAGGAGACATTGCGGACACCTCCCAGAAAACACTGGGGCGCCGGGGAAAGGAACAGATACGCTCACTCCTGCGGGAGGAATACCCAGAAGTCCACATTAAAACGTCTGATTCACGGTAATTACAACCACAAAAAATAAATAACTAGTCATATGTATAAGTATCTGCTACAAAGATCTGGATAAGCTAATGTGTGTATTTAGGGTGAACCTCCGATTTAATAATAGAAAGAGTTGGAATTTGCCAAAAAAGGTGTACATGTTATGTTATCCTATTTATCTAAATACAATTGTAGCTGATTACAACCATTAGATGACCTATTTTCCATCTTGTTCCAGGGGCGGCAATCTCCTTCTTGCTTTTGGAGTACATTCTTCCAAAATTCAGACTGACTAAAGTATCTTCAGAACGGGTGAAAAAGGATTAGACTATGGCTGGAGTTTGTGCAATCAAGACCTGAATGAATGGCTTCCATTGGTTTCCTCTTAATGCCGTGAAGTTTAGGGTACATGTGTTCCTCAACTTTTTCAACAGACTTTGTCCTATTCATCTTTTTTAATAGACTCTGTGTTTTGTTTACTTCCAGATAAACTGTGAAATTTGGGACTAAGTTGGTTCCTATGCAAATCTGAATAACCAAATTTAGGAGGTCGAATGTATATATAAAAAGGCTTCCTACATTTTGCACAGGCTGTATCATGTTTTTCAAGATAAATTAATGTTCCCATGGCTGCAGTGGCATTTTGGTGCCTATGGCACTAAAACTCCCAGAATGCCGCAGCTTGTGTGTCCTGGTGGGGATCCTCAGGTTGTCTGTCCCGCTTATAATGCAGTATCAGGTTTTGACATCCTAATGGGGACATTCAGTTCATAATACATGTACCTGTTTTTTATGATTGTAATACATAGCAGCAAACATTTTTGGGTAGCTGAGACCTCGAGCACTTCTGGTCTTTACATTGCTTGCCTTTTTATAATAGTGTTACCAGGTTTCAGCATCTTAACCACTTGCCAACTGTCTTACGCCGATATACGTCGGCAGAATGGCACGTACAGGCAGATTAACGTACCTGTACGTCCCCTTTAAGACGCAGCATTGTGGACACGCTAGGGTGACCACGTGTCCCGGATTGCCCGGGACAGTCCCGCATTTTGCAGGTCTGTCCCGGGCACCTTCATTCCAGGACAATACAGTGTCCCGGAATGAAACTGACACAGCTACCCCCCGGGCCAATATGATGCCCCCAAAAAAGGCCGCCACATCACTGCTTTACTTACGGACAGTACTTGCCCTGGCCGGGAATGCCTGGAGGAGCACAATCCCTGCCCCCTGCTTGTGATTGGAGAAATCATAAATCCCGCCTCTTGTGTCCAATCACTGTGCTGTGATTCGTTACAGCACAAGCTGATTTTTGGGAAGGGGGGTGTCCCTGAATGGTAGTTTGGAAATGTGGTCACCCTAGGGCGCCGCGCCGGCCGCAAGGTTTGTGAGTCCAACTGCGATGTCCGCGGGGATACTCGCGATCGTCTCACGGAGAGGAAGAACGGAGAAATGCTGATGTAAACAAGCATTTCCCCATTCTTCCTAGTGACAGGACACTAATCACAGCTCCCTGTGATTGGGAGTGGTGATCAGTGTCATGTCACACACAACCCCCCCCCCCACAGTTAGAAGCACTCCCTAGGACACAATTAACCCCTTCAGCGCCCCCTCCTGGTTAACCCCTTCACTGTCAGTGTAATTTTTACAGTAATCAGTGCATTTTTATAGCACTGATCGCTGTAAAAATTACAATGGTCCCAAAATAGTGTCAAAAGTGTCCGATGTGTCCGCCATAATTTTGCAGTCACAATAAAAATTGCTGATCGCCGCCATTACTAGTAAAAAAAAAAAATTATTAATAAAAATGCCATAAAACTATCCCCTATTTTGTAGACGCTATAACTTTTGCGCAAACCAATCAATAAACGCTAATTGCGATTTTTTTTAACCAAAAATATGTAGAAGAATACGTATCGGCCTAAACTGAGGAAAAAAATAGTTTTTTTATATATTTTTTGGGGATATTTATTATAGCAAAAAGTAAAAAATATTGCATTTTTTTTCAAAATTGTCGCTCTATTTTTGTTTATAGCGCAAAAAATAAAAACCGCAGAGGTGATCAAATACCACCAAAAGAAAGCTCTATTTGTGGGAAAGAACGAACGTCAATTTTCTTTGGGAGCCAAGTCGCACGACCGCGCAATTGTCAGTTAAAACGACGCAGTGCTGAATCACAAAAAGTGCTCTGGTCTTTGGCCAGCCAAAAAGTGGTTAAAGGGGATTCCCGTAATTAATAAAAAAATAAAAAAACTTCATATATTTCATATTCTTATTGGTATGTATACTGAGGCTTCCTACAAGACGGAGATCCTTTCCTTTTGGGAAAGCAACCCCGTCATCTCGAAATTTGCTCTGTCAGAATAAAGCTCTGGCCACATCAACCTAAACAATAGAACCATAGAGAAAGGTTTACCCACGTTGTCAGTGATGGTTCTCATTATCTAGGTCAGGGGTCTCCAAACATTCTAAACAAAGGGCCACTTTACTGTTCTTCAAACTAAAGGGGGACTGTGGCCTTTGAAAGTAGAAAAGGTCCCTGCATCTGTGGAATAAACAATGCCCCGCCTTTGGTGTAATTTGGAGGAATAGTGCCCCATCGCTAGTGTCAGTGGGAGTAAGGGCGCCCCATCATTGATGTCAGTGGGCCCCATTGTTGGCATCATTGAGAGGAATTTCACCCATCTTTGGTGTCATTGGCAGCAATTGTGACCTACCATTGGTGTCATTGGGTGTTATTCTGCCTCTTCATTGGTGTCAGTAGGGGGAATTATGTCCAACTGTTGGTGTCAGTGGAGGGAAATAGTGCCCCAAAGGCCAGTTAAAAGCAAACAATCTGGCATTGAAGACCACTGATCTAGGTCATTGTATATCTAGTAGTAGTTTGTCCCAATGAGCTAGACTTATCCTGTGATGTAAAAGACGTTAAAGCATTTATATCCACACAGGTAGCACAAAAACCCTAATCCAATCACCAAGGAATGTGTCAAGGCGGACTCAGCAGTTTTCCTGCACCTTAGGGAAAAGATGGCCACTTTTGAGGACAGGGAGGTGCACATTCTGGACAGAGGAGAACTGGTTCACATGACAGATGTGAGAAAAAGCCATCTACTTCAAACTGGAACAACCATCCAATAGAGATGGGGGCCATCTGCCCTCCACTTATAATGTCAGCTTAACATTTCTACTATGGTGATTTGACGACAATTCACAACTTTTTCCATGTGAATCAAATGAATAACACCTATGTAGAATTTAGCCACCAAGGATGGGATTATGAATAGAGTGGTTCCACATCTTTTACATCTCCCATCTAGTTCTTGGACAGTAAACCATGACGTATTCCATGGTGATTGGATTAAGGTGTCTGTACTACCTGTATGGATATGAATGTAGGCAGGGCTTTTTTTCAGGGGGAACTTGGTGGGACTCCGTTCCACCACCCCTGGCTCAGACCCTTTGGTGCCTGCTCACCGCAATCACTTGTAAACACAGAAGTCCGGTTTCTGTGTTTACATGTGACAGCTCTGCACTCTGTGTGCAACCCTCCTGAACTCTGCACTCTGTATGTAATGCAATCCTGGTATTTAATGCCCATTTAGGACCCTCCTACTGTTTGTGAAATCTGACCACACCCACTATTTGGTGTGATTTTGAGGGTGTGTGTGAGGGAGGGGTTTCGGAGGGGAGGGGGCATGGTTGAGTTCCAGCACCTATTGTTTGAGAAAAAAAGCCCTGAATGTAGGGTGTCTTCCTGACAATCTTTAGAACTGAAAAAGTGGCTTGGATAAGCTACGAAAAGTCTTCAACATTACGAAACAAGTCCAGTTGAAGGTGAATAACAGCTACTAGTTTCACCCACTTTCATCAAATTAAACATCCTTCCACTTCCTTCTGGAGCAATGTGCCGCAGCTTCACCAGCTACAGAGCCTGCAGCCTATCCAAGCAGTTAGTGTTACTCCTACAGCAGGGCTCGACAATCCCCGGGCGCCAGGTCGCAAATGCGACTAGAATTAGCGACCTGGCACCTGGGGCAGCACAGCTGAGGTTACCTGTATCTCCGTGCGCCCCCCCCCCCGCGCGATCGCGTGATCTCGTCGGGCCGTGCCGGCCGGTAATTTAGGCCGCGGCTTTGCAGCCTTCTGCAGGCCTAGGCTCCATTCTGTAATCTGGCGCCATCTTGTGGTGGCCGTTGGTATGACAAGACAAACAGCAATGCTTGCCTGTTTCACTGCCTGCCCATCTCCTTCCCTTTACTTAGAAGTTAACCCCCAAACATTATATATATTTTTTATTCTAACACCCTAGAGAATAAAATGGCGGTCGTTGCAAAACTTTCTGTCACACCGTATTTGCGCAGCGGTCTTACAAGCGCACTTTTTTGAGGAAAAAAATACACTTTTTTAAATTAAAAAATAAGACAACCGTAAAGTTAGCTGGATTTTTTTTTATATTGTGAAAGATAATGTTACGCTGAGTAAATTTGATGCCCAACATGTCACGCTTTAAAATTGTGTCTGCTCGTGGAATGGCGACAAACTTTTACCCTTTAAAATCTCCATAGGCGACATTTAAAAAATTCTACAGGTTGCATGTTTTGAGTTAGAGGATGTCTAGAGCTAGAATTATTGCTCTCGCTCTACTGATCGCGGCAATACCTCACATGTGTAGTTTAAACACTGCTTTCATATGCGGGCGCTACTCACGTATGCGTTCGCTTTTGCACGCATTGGTCGTTAAAAAAAAAACTGGCTCCTAACTTTTTTAGCTGGCTCCTAGATTCCAAGCAAATTTGTCAAGCCCTGGTCTACAGTATGCATATGTGTGTCTTATTGAGTTCACTGAGCAATATAAACAGAAATAGCACGCCTGATGACTACAGGAGCTTGTTATTAAATCAAGCAGGCTGAGGTTGTTTTATCATGGAAATCCCCTTTATCGGACAACACGATGAACTCGCCGTTGGAGTTCTGCCAGTGAGGCTTGTTAAAAGCAATGTTCACCGTGGATGACCTTTGTCTATGGATTAAGATCCATAGACAGGCTATCAAGCAACTTTAGTAGGTTAATTACTAAGCACTATCTTTATTTGCCCTGTTGCACTTTGAAGCAGCTGTACATGACTTATGCTATGTAAGCATATTTTCCTCTTTTGGGATCTGGCTGCAATTGGAAACATTGCTAAAGACTAGAAAATCCTTAAAGGGGTTGTAAAGGTTTGTTTTTTTAATTTCTAAATAGGTTCCTGTAAGCTAGTGCATTGTTGGTTCACTTACCTTTTTCTTCGATTTCCCTTCTAAATGTTTTTTTTTTCTTTGTCTGAATTTCTCACTTCCTGTTCCTCCTCAGTAAGCTTGCCCCCATCATCCGAGCCGTTCTGGCTGGGGGTTAGTCAGCGTGCTCGCCCCCTCCCTTGGGACTACATCCCTGCAGGGAGACATCACAGCGTCTCCCCGCAGGGATGTAGTCCCAAGGGAGGAGGGGGCGAGCACGCTGACTAACCCCCAGCCAGAACGGCTCGGATGATGGGGGCAAGCTTACAGGAAGTGAGAAATTCAGACAAAGAAAAAAATACATTTAGGCCGGATTCACCCTTGTGCGGTGCGAACTCCAGCTCTCTTATCTCTGCGAAGAGATAAGAGAGCTGTTCAGCATTTTGTGTGCGGTGTAGCTGCGGACTTGCTGACCTTGGAGAGGGGAGGGGGAGGTTGGAAAGTGTAGTGAGGAGAAGAAGAGATTTCCTGTTCAGAACAGAACACATCTGCGAATCAGATGCGTGCCCATAGAAGATAAAGGGCCAGAATTCGCACCTGAGCCGCACCGCAATGCCTAGAAAACGCACATGTTTTTTCGGCACTGCGCAGTGCGAATCCACTGCAGATATGTGAACCAGCCTCATAAAAATGTATGTATTTTCTAATGACATGCGAATTGGATGCGTTTTAAACCGCATCCAATTCGCATAGGTGTGAACCTGGCCTCAGAAGGGAAATCAAAGGAAAATGTAAGTGAACCAACAATGCACGAGCTTAAAGGAACCTATTTAGAAAATAAAAAACGAACCTTTACAACCCGTTTAATACAGTATATATATATATATATATATATATATATATATATACTGTAATGCTTTTTATTTTATGTTTGGAGACAAAATCTAAATGAGTGAACTACCAATCTAAATGAACCACCAAGGAAGGAGAGGGCTGTGCTAGGGAATTGACCGTTCCTGGAGTAGTCACATTTTCTAGCAAGTTCAAAATTAATAAAAAAAGAATTTATTGTAATGATAAACATGACGGAAATATTTAAATACTTGATTTTTCTGTGAATCTACCTAGTAATAGGTTGGTGACAGGGTTTCCTTAAAGTGTAATTAAAATGGCATTTGTTACCCAGGGTGAGGTAGAATCCTAAGTTTCCCTCAGAGGTTGCTAGGTGTTCCTTGAATAATAAGCAATGTAACAAGGCATTCCTTCCACGGACTAGCAAAGTAAGGGGCGCTTCTCTCCTACCGAACACCAAGGGTCTATATGTCCCACTGACCACCAATGTAAGGGTGATCTCTCCCCACTGACCATTAATGTAAGGGGGATTTCTCACACTGATCTTCAATGTAAGGGGGATCTCTTGCACTAACCATTAATGTATAGTGTGGGGGGATCTCCCCTACTGGCCATCAATGTAAGGGGGGATCTCTTGCACTAACCATTAATGTATAGTGTGGGGAGATCTCCCCTACTGGCCATCAATGTAAGGGGGGATCTCTCCCATTGACCATCAATGTAAGGGGGTATCTCTCCAACTGGCCATCAATGTAAGGGGGGGATCTCTCCCATTGACCATCAATGTAAGGGGGTATCTCTCCAACTGGCCATCAATGTAAGGGGGTGATCTCTCCCATTGACTATCAATGTAAGGGTGGATCTCTCCAACTGGCCATCAATGTAAGGGGGGGATCTCTCCCATTGACCATCAATGTAAGGGTGGATCTCTCCAACTGGCCATCAATGTAAGGGGGGAGGATCTCTCCCATTGACCATCAATGTAAGGGTGGATCTCTCCAACTGGCCATTAATGTAAAGGGGAATCTCTCCCATTGACCATCAATGTAAGGGTGGATCTCTCCAGCTGACCATCAATGTAAGAGGGTATCTTTCCCACTAACCATCAGTGTGAGGGGAATCTCTCCCACTGACCAGCAATGTAAGGGGAGGGGATCTCTCACATTGACCATCAATGTGATGGGGATCTCTCCCTCTGGCCAGCAATGTAAAGGGGGGATCTCTCCCATTGACCATCAATGTAAGGGGGTATCTCTCACATTGACCATCAATGTAAGAGTGGATCTCTCCCATTGACCATCAATGTAAGGGTGGATCTCTCCATCTGACCATCAATGTAAGGGGGTATCTCTCCCACTAACATCAGTGTGAGGGGGATTTCTCCCACTGACCAGAAATGTAAGGGAGGATCTCTACCATTGACCATCAATGTATGTTGGATCTCTCCAGCTGACCATCAATGTAGGGGGGATCTCTCACATTGACCCTCAATGTAAGGGGGATCTCTACCATTGACCATCAATGTATGTTGGATCTCTCCAGCTGACCATCAATGTAAGGGGGGGATCTCTTACATTGACCATCAATGTAGGGGGGATCTCTACCATTGACCATCAATGTAGGGGGGATCTCTACCATTGACCATCAATGTAGGGGGGGATCTCTCATATTGACCATCAATGTAGGGGGGATCTCTACCATTGACCATCAATGTATGTTGGATCTCTCCAGCTGACCATCAATGTAGGGGGGGATCTCTCACATTGACCCTCAATGTGAGGGGGATCTCTACCATTGACCATCAATGTATGTTGGATCTCTCCAGCTGACCATCAATGTAGGGGGGGATCTCTCACATTGACCCTCAATGTAAGGGGGATCTCTACCATTGACCATCAATGTATGTTGAATCTCTCCAGCTGACCATCAATGTAAGGGGGGGATCTCTTACATTGACCATCAATGTAGGGGGATCTCTACCATTGACCATCAATGTAGGGGGGGATCTCTCACATTGACCCTCAATGTAGGGGGATCTCTACCATTGACCATCAATGTAGGGGGGGATCTCACACATTGACCATCAATGTAGGGGGGATCTCTACCACTGACCATCAATGTATGTTGGATCTCTCCAGCTGACCATCAATGTAAGGGGGGGTATCTCTCCCACTGACTATCAATGTGAAGGGGGGCATCTCTCCCATTGACCATTAATGTGAAGGGGCATCTTTCCCACTAAGCACAAATCTCTCCCAATGACTATCAACGTAAAGTGACATCTCTCCTACTGACCACCAATGTATGGGGGCAATTCTTATACTCGCCACCAATGTAAGGGAATATGATTTGTATTGGGGGGCAATGTAAAGAGGCACTCCACTGACCACTATAGTAAGGGGCATTTTCCTCCCACCATCAATGTAAAGGGACACTATAAATGTCACTGTCTGCATTTCTTTTCTGGCCATTATTATTACCCGACAATGCAGCTAGCAAGGAGAAGGCTGCTTTGACAAATGGCACTTTTCTCCATCTCCAAGCACTTGCAGGGGGAAGGGGGCTTGTCATTCAAAACGTTCCAGGCAAACAGACAAGTGTTTGGAGTATGGAGAAAAGTGTTGTCTGTTAAAGCAGCCATCTCCTTGCTAGCTGCATTGTCGGATGTCATGGAGGGAGGAGGAGTGCCCTGTCTGGCCTGACAACTAGCCGTAGACAGCCCCTAGGAGAATAGGACAAATTACTACATTTAGTTTGTTCCCTGGAGAATAGAACACATTAAAAGAATGAAAAAGAGACTTCTTCTTTTAAGACATAATTTAGCAAAGTAGGATGTGTAGTAACTAGATGCATCTACCTCACCATTTTACAGACAGGTGCCAAGCCAGAGGCGTAGCTTGAAGCTTGTGGGTCCCGATGCAAAAGTTGACCTGGCTCCTGGACTGTTCTCATCCTGTGCTCCTCTCCATTCAGGAAATGGCTCACAGCTTGTCCCCAGCCAATGAGAATGGAGGGATATGGACCATGGAAGGCAAAGTGGAAGCCCAGTACTGGAGCGTGGCTTTGGGGCCCTTGGGTAGATCGGAGCTGGACTTTGTGGAGGATATGATAATATGACAGGGAGGCTGCAGGGGCCCCCTGGAGCTAGGGGTGGGGTTGCGATTGTGACCCCTGCAACCCCTTATGCTACGCCCATGTGCCAAGCACTTCTGGTGTTGTGTGGTCAGCTATTCCTGCCGGGGTTTTGTAGTTTTCTTCATTATAGGCCATGGGAGCTGTAGGGGAACAGGTCCTATATGTGGCCTGACATGGGAATCCAACACAGGAAGGGAAGGTAGGTGTCCCACAGCCTGTTCCTTGCTGAATATCAAGTTGATAGGACAGTGTGGGAGATCCCTCCTGCTGGCCAATCCTCCCAACCGAAGCTGCCAAATGTATGTATAGCCAAAAGTGTTTTGTTTGTAATTGAATGGGGAAGAATTAGAACCCATGTTAAGATGTTATTGCTATCTCTGTCCCTTAAGGGTAGATCAATGGCCCTTTATTTGTCCTGGTGGCTCTTCTCAATGGGAAAATCTAAAATTGTAGACTTGTTACCAGAACAGAGGGGGTGAGGAGGGGTGGATTTTCCAATGGGGACACCTGTTCCGGTGAGAACTGGCTAAGAGTGGAAGAGCTCTCACTTCCTGTGGCATCTCTGGAACAGGAAGTGAAGAGTCTCCCCAGCCAGGAAACTGAGGCAAAAGAATAAACTAGCATAGTGTTAATTTACTAAAACTGGAGAGTGCAAAATCTGGTGCAGCTCTCCATGGTAGCCAATCAGCTTCTAACTTCAGATTGTTCAGTTAAGCTTTGACAAAAAAAAAAAGTTTTAGTAAATCAACCTCAATGTGTCTTAACCATTCCCCACTTCATCCAAAACTGAAAAAAAAAAAAAATAAGTTCTGACTTTAAAAAATACTTTAACGTTTATCAACCAATCCAATCTTTAGCTGTTGCCATTTTTGTTTTTTTGTTTTTCTTCATCTCTGTTGACCGCAATCATTATCTAAGTCCAAACCTGTCCTCAGCATGTGACCCATTAGGGGTTGATTTACTAAAACCAGAGAGTGCAAAATCTGGTGCAGCCGTGCATATTAACCAATCAGCTTCCAGGTTTTTTGTCAAAGCTTAATTGAACAAGCTGAAGTTAGAAGCTGATTGGCTACCATGCACAGCTACACCAGATTCTGAGTATTTCAGTTGTAATAAGGATACTTTCACACCTGGCTGCATTCACACCTGAGCGTCTCAAAGTCACGCGTTTTTACTGTGTTTTTGCCACGATTTTTACTGTGTTTTAGCCGCGATTTTTACTTTGTTTTTGCCGCGATTTTTACTTTGTTTTTGCCGCGATTTTGTACAGGTCACTAATGTAAAAAGCAGAAAAACGCCTGCAATCTGCCCCAAAGAAGCTCATGTTCTTTTTTGAGCTGAAGGCGTTTTTTAGGCGTTTTGCTACAGGTGACAAAAAGCTCAAATGTGAACAGGTGCCATTGAAATGAATGTGATTTTGCTTGTTTGGCGGTTTTCATGCCTTTTTTTTGGACGTTTTCCGAGCGTTTTATAAGCTGAAAATGCTCAGGTGTGAATGCAGCCTAAAGCGCCGCTAAAACAGCGCTAAAGCGCCGGTCGTTTTTGTGGTGCTTTAGAGGCCCTTTTCGGGCGCTAGCAGGGCAATTATTTTTTTTAGGTCTCATGACAACGGGACCTTAAAAAAAAAAAAAAAAAAAGACCCGTTTTGCGGCGCTTTTAAATGCGATTTTAAGGTGATTTGGAAGCGCTGCCTATTCATTTCAACGGGCAGGGGCATTTTGGGAGCACTATTTATAGCGCTCCAAAGCCGCCCCAAAGGTGCTGCTTGCAGGACTTTTCCTAACGTCCTGCAAGCGCACCGGCCGGGTGTGAAAACACCCATTGAAGTGAATGGGAGGCAGTTTTCAGGCACTTCACAGGCGCTATTTCTAGGTGTCTTAATCTCCCCCATTACAATGGAAAAAAGTGATAAGTGGCAAGTGAGCAGACACAGAATAGCCATATCTACTGAACAGAAGGGCTCTTTTATGCTGTTTTAATAGATGCAAAAACCGGGGAATGGGGGGTGGGGGGTACATATTTTTTAAAACAAGTTCATTTATCTATTAAATAGTGTAAACCAGTCTTTAGAGTCTTAAAATCCTTGTACTTATTCCATTAGATTGATTAGATTATTTTTTTAAAACATTTAAAGCATTTCTACATCGAAGGGCCCATTCACACTAAGATGGCCTCTTCATTATTGCATTAGGAAAGCCTCTTCATTTTGAATGGGCGGCCAATGCACCAGAATAGACAAAAAACACACATGCAGCATTTTTTCTCGAAACGCATAGCTCCCAACGGCCCCTGATTTCAAGGGACTGTCCCTGATTTGGAGCAATGTCCCTCTGTCCCTCTTTCCTCCTCATTTGTCCCTCATTTTGGTCTGATCTCTATAGATGTATAAAAAATTCACTTTTTATCTATCAAAAAGTGTTTTCCAGCACCATTTTCTAAATTGCTGCATTTGTAAATTCCAAAAGCCAATATAAAAGGAATAGTAGTGGTTAAAAAAGCACTTGTGGGTTTAACCAATCTTGTTTTTTTTTGTACAATTCTCCTTTAAGGGGGCGTGGCAAGGGGTGTGTCCTATGACTGCATACATTTGCTGATAGGAGTCCCTCATTCCCATCTCAAAAAGTTGGGGGGTATGCGAAACGCATTGGTGCTACATTGCCTTAATGTATGGGGTGCCGTTCAAAATGAACCGCAGAGGCTTAGTAGTGTCGCCTACCTGGCCATATAGACACAGAGGTGTGGCGATCACAAGAATAGCCAAACAGAGTTACAAATCTTGCATCAGGTAAAGCCATATCACTTTTCTTTTTATATCTTATCTATTAGGAATAAAGAAAGACCTAAACAATGTGTTATATAAATGTATGCATGGGACTGTGCATTGGTCATCACAGCGGTGATACATTAAAGTGTCTTATGAGCACACAGTCTTATTCCACTTCCGTGCCTCTGTGTGATATTTCCATGTACTGATTGTAGGACATTCATGTGATTTATGGTGCCTTAAACTCTGTTAAAGAATTGTACTGCACATTTTCCTATGTGGAACTACATTTGAAAAATTACTGGAAATGTTTTTTTTTTTTAAGCTAAATAAAAATGTTAAAAATGCAGAATGTTGTTTATGAAAACAGTTATTCACGTTTCAAAAAGTATTCGCTTTTAAAGTTTTACAATTTATTTATTTTTTTAAATGTTAAGTTAACCACATAAGCCCCGGACCAATATGCAGCTAAAGGACCAGGCTCCTTTTTGCGATTCGGCACTGCGACGCTTTAACTGACAATTGCGCGGTCGTGTGACGTGGCTCCCAAACACAATTGACGTCCTTTTTTTCCCACAAATAGAGCTTTCTTTTGGTGGTATTTGATCACCTCTGCGGTTTTTATTTTTTGCGCTATAAACAAAAATAGAGCGCCAATTTTGAAAAAAAATCAATATTTTTTACTTTTTGCTATAATAAATATCCCCAAAAAATATATAAAAAAAAATGTTTTCCTCGGTTTAGGCCGATACGTATTCTTCTACATATTTTTGGTAAAAAAAAAATCGCAATTGCCGTTTATTGATTGGTTTGCGCAAAAATTATAGCGTTTACAAAATAGGGGATAGTTTTATGGCATTTTTATCAGTTTTTTACTAGAAATGGCGGCGGTCAGCGATTTTTTTCGTGACTGCGACATTATGGCGGACACATCGGACACTTTTGACACATTTTTGGGACCATTGTAATTTTTACAGCGATCAGTGCAATAAAAATGCACTGTTTACTGTAAAAATGACACTGGCAGTGAAGGGGTTAACCTCTAGGGGCGCTGAAGGGGTTAAGTGTGCTAAGGGGCGTGATTCTAACTGAGGGGGCGTGGTTACGAGTGACACGTCACCGATCTCCGCTCTGATTACACAGAGCAGAGATTGGTGACAGTGTCAGTAGGCGAGCGGGGAGATGTTGTGTTTACACTAACATCTCCCTGCTCCATCCCCCCGTGAGACGATCGCGGGGATCCCCGCGGCGATCGAGTCCGCAGGACCCGCGGTCCGACTCACGGGGATGACTGCAGGGTTGCAAGGGCACCGCCGGCGGCGTGCGTGCGACCGCACGGCAGGCAGTTAAAGGGGACGTACAGGTACGTGATTGTGCCTGTACGTGCCATTCTGCCGACGTATACATGCCATGGGCGGTCCTTAAGTGGTCAAAGTTTTAAAACGTGTTAAAGCAGAACCAAGTTTTTATTGCAACCACTTTAAAATTGCAAGATAAAAATAATGCATGCACACTTCCAAAGCTATGGGCTGCATTTATTATGTATTTATTACGTATTTATTATGTATTTATTACGTTGCAGAGCTATTCATCCTATGAAACTGCATGTATATTGTAGCAGCCTCACTCTCTCTCTCTTTTTTATCGGTTATACGGCTGTTGTCTAGGGGTACCTGGGAGGAGAGAGTGCAGGAACACTACGCCAAGCTCTCCCCTTGTATGTGTATGAGGGTTGAGCAAAGTCACTTAAATTACCTTCGGGTCTGTTCGTTGCATACGGAGCCTCTGCTTGTTCCGTGGAGATGTGTCTACCAGTAATAGAGCCCCACACCATTAAAAGTCCAACACTCTTTTATTTCTCCATTTGCCAGGATGAACATAATCAGTTGAACTCTTGTAACAGACAGACAGGGGTGTGGATACGAGTAGGCCCAGGCACAAATGAACTCTCCTATTCCTTTTGCGTGCGAATAGACTTGGCGCACGGTCTTTGCCACCGACCGTGAGGTTGGTAGCTGCCACCTACCGAGTGAACTGTTGAGGCCCCTGCCACAGGCCTGAATGTAACGGTCTCTGCCACCGACCTTAGAACATGGACCACCTTCCGTGTGAATACAGCCCCTGTTTGGAAAGGACATCCATCCCGACGGTCTCCGGAGGCCCTGTCCCGGCACTGGCAATATGCTGCACTAGATCTTCGGGAAGGTCACCTGCACGGTCCGTTACGCCTGGATTCAGGTACCCGATACTGTGGGCACCTTAGGACGATTCCTCCCGGGCGGGACCCAGTGGAAGAAGCTGGGCCCCAGGCCTGAAGCGATGTACCTCACCCCAGACTGAGGGTGTCTGGGGTGACTCCCGAACTCCTTGTGTCCAGGCCTAGGCCGCCTGGACACCAACCGCGGACAGCAGCCCCCAGGCTGAAGGTGCCTGGGGCACGGACCTCGTGGCGAAGATGTCTGTCCCCTTTATACCCTCTCCCAGCAAGCACGGCGGGTTCCCCGCCCCGCCGTATAACCGCTGCGAGAGGTCACAAAGGGTACGGCACTGCAGTGATGGTTCAACCCTGGCCCAAAGTGACAGCGCCACCTGCTGGGCCGCAGGGAACAAGACATCACTGATGTCTTCACCCGAAATAAACACTCACAAAAGTACATACCCGCTACACTATTCATTCTCTGCAAATGAGGAGCAAAAACAAATGCCCTCAGGCTATTTTTCCAAGTCATCTTTCAGGTCGGCTTACAGAGAGATAGGCTCCTCCCACCTAGCACAGGAAACACATGATCCACATCATAAAAGCATCACACATGCATTAGCCCCTCAGTATTTGTGTTTCCTCCGGCCAGTCAGGAACTCCAAACGGACGTTTGTTATTTTCCCGACCTTCATGCTAGGTGGCAGGGGCCTCCTGACGTCCATACCCAGTGCAAACAGAAGTAGTACTCCTGGGGTATGAGTCAGTTTGGGCCACCCAGAGACGTGAAAGAGCGGTCGGGGGTTGAAGGTAAGGGACCACCTCTCCCGATAATAGTTGTAGCCTCAGTGAGGTACCTGTGAAGAGTGGAGGAGGTGATCCAGTGGGTCCATCCGGAATGGCACAGCAGGGTGTTCTCCTGGTGGAGCAGGCCGCTGCATGGTCCGGGTGCTTTTCTTTGCCGTTTACAGAGATCCCCATGTTACAGGGAGTCTCTATCCCCAGCATGTGGAGTGCTGGGGAGCAGAGTGATGATGTCACTCCGGTGCTGGAGGCAGGAAGTGACATGGCCGGCAGGAAAGTGCTGCAGGCTGTGGTCCCGCCCTGATTAGGTAGTCCTATTTTGTCCTCTTTGTAAGCCGTCCTGGAAGATGACTTGGAAAAACAGTGTTATTACCTGATAACTACTTTTTCCAGGAATCTTCCAGGACGGTGTCAGTTCCCTCCCTTCTTTGTTGGTGATTAGCAATGTAAAGCATAGAGTAAAGATAAAGCTACGCTAATGAAGGTTTAATGATTGCTTATTCAGAAGCCTTTGGTTATTTGTTAATACTGAGGGGCTAATGCATGTGTGATGCTTTTATGATGTGGATCATGTGTTTCCTGTGCTAGTTGGGAGGAGCCTATCTCTCTGTAAGCCATCCTGGAAGATTCCTGGAAAAAGTAGTTAACAGGTAATAACACTGTTTTCTCTCTCCAGGTGAAATGTATTCATTCACAGGAATCAGGAAAATACTGAGTTATCGCCACTAGATGGAGCTGACAATCATAGGAGATTGAAGCTTGTTTACTGCGGTTGTCCGTTCCATCTAGTGACCATAATGTTTTAATTTTAGATTCCTACACATGATTACATTTGACCTGGAAAGAAAATAGCCTGAGAACATTGTTTTGCCCCTATTTTCACAGAACGAACCTACATGCAGTTTCATAGGATGAATAGCACTGCAATTTTTTTTTTTTTTAACAAATACACCCCTTTTGTGTCTTGTGGCTTTTGCAGAACAGCAGGGACAGCACTGAACCTGGGATTTTCTATGACCTCTTGGCTTCAGCTCTGCTGGTTGCACAGACCAGTGGTCATAGACTTTCCACACCCACTCTTTAATATGTAATTTTGCTCTTAGATTTGCATAAGGGGTGGCGACGATCACTGGCACAGAACAAGGCGTGGCTAGGGTTGCCTCCTGTCTCAGATTTACCCGGACAGTCCAGGTTTTGAATCATGTGCCCGGGTTTCAGACTGCCTGATACCTGGACACATTATTCAGCCCAGACAGTGGCTCCCAGGCTGGATTGCTCGCTGCAGTTGTAAGCCAAACAAACAGATATTTCTTCAGAATAACACAAATTTAGGACTCTGCAACAAAGTTTGTTAAAATCCAATGCAATGTACACAGATCACCCAGAGGGGGAATATTTTTTGGAGAATAATACAGTACAAGTTATCAGACAATATATTTGTAAGAAAACAAGATGTACAAGTATGGAAAACAAGGCTTCTCAATAGCTATACAGAAAGTATATATTTTTGTATAATTATACAACTCAAAGTGTATTTCAAGAGATATGTCTCCGATTAAGACAAATATATAAGACAAACTGAGAAAAATTAAAACCTAGACAATGTAAAACTATTTCAAAACTCAGGTATGGAGGAGACAAGGTACCCTGTAGATTGAAAGAATGGTTATGCATGGGATAGTAGAGGGAAATATGTTTTCAATCCAGGGCCAAGATCCAGCCATGTGGCTTGGCTTATCCTGGGAAGAGGGATAATAGACCGAACCATCCCAAGTTTCTCCATAGTTGGAATATTTATTGAATTATATGTAAGTGACCCATTGTCTTAGGTTCTAATATATAGGAGAACTGATGGGCCATTTAAAAAAAAAAAAAAAAAGGGTTGGGGGTGGAGAAAGGAGGGTTTGTATAAAAGAAAGAGGAAGGAGGGTGTCTCCAGAAGGGGTCAGTGGTTCAGCAAGTCCAGGATATTATATAAGAGGTGTAATGTGGGGTGGGTATGTTGCCTCAAGATAATATAAGTGAGTAATCAAGACCAGGTGGAAGGTAGTGTTCAATCCATGGGAGACGGATTTTTTTTTTCTCAACATTACTCCAGTCCACCACCAGAAAAAGTCATAGGACCATTCCCAAACATCTCCATATCATTAGTAAAGACTCCATGCACCTGTATTGTTGTTCCTACTGTGGGTACTATTGCACTTGTTTCTTCCCTGATCCTGATGAAGCCGGCACCACCTTGCATATTTTCTTTCTTTTACTTCCCCAACCACGAAGGAACATGAAGAATTATCAGATTAAGTGGCTATGTCATGGAATTAAAAGGGCAACTGGAAGAGGTACAGAAAGAGCAATGGCATTTGAAATACAGACTTGAAGATCAAGAAAATCGAAACAGGAGAAAAAACTTGAGGATACGTGGGTTACCAGATCAACAAGTAGAAGATCTACAGGGAAAAATGGACAAAATCTTCGGCCAAATGCTAAGTAAAAACGCTACAGAGAAAATAAAATTTGAAAGTATCCATAGGATAAGGAAACCGGCGGGTCTAAAGGAAGAAATTCCAAGAGATATAATTGCACGATTTCATAATTTTCAGGATAAAGAACAGATACAACAAAGTTTAAAAGCCAAAGTTCCTGCCAAGTACGAGGACACAACGTTGCAGATTTTCCCAGATCTAGCAGGAGAGACACTGAACAGAAGAAGAACTCTAAAACCACTCTTAGAACAACTTAAGAGCCAGGAGATTCAATACTCTTGGGGATTCCCCGCTTGTTTAGTAGGCAGAAAGGACGGATGCTCAGCTACTCTAAGATTTCCCGATGACACCCCTAATTTTTGTAAAAGATTGGATATTCCGGAAATTGACATTCCAAGATGGTGGGAAAGAGAGCATAGACAAAAGACTTCTGAAAATCAATTTCGGCTCTCAAAAGCAAGGAAAAAATTATTTCTAGTAAAAGGAGGAAAGGAGGAAGAAGGAGGGGGAAAGGAAAAAAAAAAAAAAAAAAAAGTTAAAGTTAAAGGGAGAGGAACTGAGGGGAGATTGAGGGGAAAGAGAGGGGAGAGGGGAGGAATGGAGGGGGGGGGTTCGGGGAGGTTTGGGGAGAAGACAATAAACAAAAAAGAACTGTCAGTAGGGGAGCAGAACGGGCTAAGGGGCTTTTCCCATGGCAGGGAGTAGCTGGCCTGGATCCCGTTCCCATTTCCAGGGCTCAACCTCAAGGGGAAGACATCCATAGGAGTAGAAGGAGTAGGAGGGCTATGGATGACGGGGCCTCAATGAGGCTCACACCCCAAACAGGGAGGGAGGTGGGATGGGGGGGAGAGAGGGGGGTGGGAAGGTGGGGGAGGAAGGGTAGTGAGGGGAGGGAGGGGAGGGAGGGAGGGGGGTGACCTCATGCTAAAAACCCTGAGAGAATTAGATTATGTTTGTTTAGCCCACCCTAAGAACACCAAATGCCTAAAATAAGTATAATTTCATATAACGTAAGAGGATTGAATGCGCCCACTAAGAGGGCAAACATAATTAGAGAATTAATCACACTGAAGGCGGATGTAGTTTTTTTACAGGAGACGCATTTTTGCGTCAGTTCTAACCGTCAAATTGTCTCTAAAGAATTCCCCCTGTGGTATTATGGAGACTCACCTATTAGCAGGGCTAAAGGCGTGGCTATAGGGTTTGCCAGAGGGACCAGGTTCACGTTAGAAATGAAGAAGGAGGATCCAGAGGGGAGATTTATTTTCTTAAAAGGGGAATTAAATGGAACCAAGGTCTCACTGGCAAACGTATATGGACCAAATAAAAAATCAACCCAATTCCTAATGAAAATTATATCTGAATTTATGGAATTCAGGAAGGGGGGGGGGCCATAATAGCTGGAGATTTTAATATATGCCTCGAACCAATAATCGATAGTACGTCCCATGCTAGGGGGACAGGAAATAATCAGAAGAACAAATAAAAAAAAAAATGCACCAACACCAAATAATAGATGTGTGGAGGACACAACATCCAAAGCAACGGGAATTCACATTCCGCTCCCCCGTGCATGGGACGTACTCGAGAATAGATTACTTCTTAGTAGATCACAGGCTATTAGAGACAGTTGAAACGGAGATAGGTATAGCAACATTCTCTGATCATGCACCAATCACACTCCGATGGAATTCCGGAGAAGCACAAAAAAGTAATAATATATGGAAGCTGAATGAAGAACTATTAATGGATAAAAATATAAACCAGAGAATAAAAGTAGAACTGGAACAATTTTTTAAGGAGAATAGCACTGAGGGTATGTCAGAGGCCATAGTTTGGGAAACCCACAAAGTATATATTAGAGGGATCCTGATAAAGGAGGGTGCAGTTAAAAAGAGAAGGAGTTTTGAAAAAAAAACACTACTGACTAAAGAGCTCTCCGAACTAGAACAGCAACATCAAAAAACCAAGGGGAAAGGGACATTATTACGTCTCAATTCTAAAAGAGAGGAATTAAGAGAGATTTATGAACAAGAAAATCGGACACTTTATAATCAAATTAAGAAAGAGAGATATATGTGGGGTAATAAACCAGGGAAGTATTTGGCGAAAATTTTAAAAAAGAAAAAAAATACTAACTTTATAGAAAAAATGCAAAATAATACAGGGGAAATTAGATACACCACCTCGGAAATATCTAACTCTTTTCAAGAATATCTCAGTCAATTATATGCACTTAATACCCAGGTAACAAAAGTAGAGAGTAAAAGAAGATTAGAAAAAATTAAAACTTACATAGAGGAGATTGCTCCAGAAAAAATCCCTACGGATAAATTAGATTTTTTAGAAGCACCCATAAAAGAAGAGGAGATCAGAAAAATTATCCTAGAATTACCAAATGGGAAAAGCCCAGGACCTGATGGTCTGACGACACTTTATTATAAAAAATATTTAGATTTTCTAACCCCGAAATTGTGCTCTTATTTTAATGGGATAGGTGTAAAGTGGGACATGAGGAAGGAGGCACTAGAAGCTATAATAACTATAATCCCCAAGGAGGGCAAAGATTCTACACTATGCTCGAGCTACAGGCCAATCTCACTCCTAAATATAGACACTAAGATTTTTTCAAAGATTTTAGCAAATAGGCTGAAAACTATTATGATAGATGTCATACACTCAGATCAAGTGGGTTTTATTCCAGGTAGGGAGTGTAAAGATAACGGAATTAGATCGCTCCTAGCTATTAAAGAATTGAAAGAGAGTGGGGCCCCAGGACTACTCCTGTCAATTGACGCCGAGAAGGCTTTTGACAGGTTAGACTGGGGCTTCATGTACTCCACACTGGAGGCAACTGGTCTGGGTCCCAGAATGAGAACGTGGATCCAATCCTTGTACAAATATCCAACGGCAAGAGTTAAAGTTAACGGGGTGCTATCGGCACCGTTCCAGATGAAAAATGGAACTCGACAGGGTTGTCCTCTCTCGCCGTTGCTATTTGTACTTGCATTGGAACCCTTACTGAGGAAAATCAGGCAGGACCCAGAAATAAGAGGGATAGGGGTGGGCGATGAACATAAACTGGCGGCATATGCAGACGATGTTCTGCTGTTCATCACTCACCCCAAAGTAACCTTACCTAAGATTCTAAAAACACTAAATGAGTTCGGGGAGATGTCTAATTATAAAATAAATCGTACCAAATCCGAAACATTGAGCATTAATATTAAGAAAATAGATATGAATGAGTATCAAAAAGACTACTCATTCAAATGGGGGAACAGCTCAATCTCATACCTTGGAGTAAAATTAGCTGTTGATATTGAGACAATTTACAGAGAAAATTATATCCCACTAATGAATGAAATAAGGGCAGAACTAAATAAAATCTCACGGGGTCAACTTTCCTGGATAGGGAGAATAGGAATTTTAAAGATGATAATCCTTCCAAAAATAGTGTATAAGATGCAGATGCTTCCGATCCCACTTTCTCGTTTTTTTTTAGATAAATTAGAATCACTGCTTTCGGTATTCACATGGCGAGGAAAAAAACCACGTATTAAGTGGTTGACACTCACCAAAGAGAAGGACCAGGGAGGACTAGGGGCACCCAATATCAAAAATTATTACAGTGCGATAGTAATAGCACGGATTATGGATTGGGCTAAAGACAGTACGGAAAAGAGATGGGTGAAAATGGAATGTAGAACTAGCAATGTAACATTAGGGAGTATAATATGGATACCGCCACAATATCGAGATCTGAGCACAAACACACACGAGATTACCAGAAACGCACTAAAAATTTGGGACCGATTGCACAAAAAAGAAAACTGGCTGTATAACTCGCCACTTATACCATTAAAAGATACCAGTTATTTTACACCAGGTAGGGAGGAATTTTCGGGAAAATGGATCTTAAAAGAAAACGTACAATTAAAAGATGTAATGGTCCAAAATAACCTAATTACATATCAAGAACTAAAGAAGATTAAGGAGTGGAGACTGATTGACGAGTGGAGGTATACTCAGTTAAGACATTTTTTTGATAGCCTCCCTAAACCTATTAGAGCTAAAAACAATCTAAGGCCTTTGGAGAAAATCTGTGAGGATAAGAAGACGAAAGGCGTTATCTCTAAAATCTATAGGGTTTTAAATAATACACAAAGAAACTCAGAGAAACCGACTTGCATTAAGAAATGGGAAGAGGAACTAGGAACACAAAAGAGTGAGTACGAGATTAAACAAATAATTAATAGGGTGCACTCAACATCTGTGAATTGTAAGATAGTGGAAACTAACTACAAATGTCTTATTAGATGGTATATGACGCCAGACAGAGTACATAGATTCACAACGGAAAAATCACAGCTTTGCTGGCGAGGATGCCAGGAATTAGGGACAATGGCCCACATTTGGTGGACCTGTCCAAAAATTAAAAAATACTGGATAGAGATCAGAAGAACTATTAGAGACATCACTAAAACAGAAATAGCAGATGATCCGTGGGGTTGTTTACTGCACGGAATTCAGATGACGAATAAATTATACCGTAAAAGTTTGATCCCACATTTATTGGATGCAGCTAAGAGCCAAATTCCTAAATACTGGCAAGAACAGAACAGTCCTAACCTGAAGGGTTGGTGTAACAGAGTAGAGGAAATTTTTAATTTAGAATATTTAAGATTCGGTGACTTGAATTCAATGGAAGTATTCAAAGAAAAGTGGAAGGGGTGGGTGGAATTTAAAAACACTCTGGGATATGCAGAAATAATGGGCGAACAAATTTAATGTAACCTAAGAAGGTGAAGTAAGAAGTAGATAGGGTAATTAAGAGAGGTCAGGGGATTGGGGGGCGGGGGGGAGGGGATAATGGGGGGAGGGGGGAGGAGGATCACAGGAAGGGAATGGTATTGATTCTGATGTTGAAATGGATTGTAATTAAGATAAATACTTATTCCTTTCGTAAAAAATTTTTGGGGGAGAACCACATATGATGCGAATCCAAAGTAGAGACGATATTAAGGATTAATACCATGAGAAAGTCTCTCGTTGTGATAAAGTCTGAGTGGTGCAAAAAAAAAATAAAAAAAAAATGGCTATGCCGGAGATGGAGCATTACGTCACCGAAAGATCATGGCATGGTGATTGGATAAAATGTGCATGCGCAAGTGAGGTCACCGGCAACATAATACTGCGATATCTCAAAAACAACAAAGATTTGGAGTATTTTGCAAGTGTCTACAAAATTTTGGTTGCAGGAGGGGAAAAGTTAAAATAGAACTAAAGTCAAAACTTTTTTTTTCCATTTTCGATAGAGTATAGGGAGGGTTTAAAGATGAAGTAAACTAGGGCCGAAACAACTAATAGATTAATTGACAACTAATCGATTATTAAATGAATCGATTACTATTTTCATAATCGATTAATCGGCCAGTAACATAATGGGGTTAAAAAAACTAAAATTAGCACTTTGCAGTACAAAAAGAGCAAATCGCTACTGTAAATATTACTTTCACTGTCCCACAGTAAAAAATGAACCCCTTACTGCGATTATTTGCTCTTTTTGTACAAATTTTTTTTTTTTTTAACCCCGTTATGTTACTAAACATCTCAGGCACCTCTGTGTTTTTTGGTGCTTTTTGCAGAAACGCACTACAATTCATTTACATGGTTTCCTATGGGACACGTTCACATCCATGATTTTTTCAGCTGCTGCGTATTTGGAAAGGGCAAAGAGTTTTTTAATGCAAAACGGTGCTTTTTTTTAATTTTTTTGGTTCAATATACATAGTTACATAGTTAGTAAGGTTGAATAAAGACACCAGTCCATCCAGTTCAACCTGAGTGAGTGTGGGTGCGTGTCTACAATTCTCCCTATCCCCATACATTGTATCTCATTAAGATGCTCATCTATTATATTATTATTTATTTAAGGTACCCATATAGCGCCGTCAATTTACACAGCGCTCCACACACACACACATCACACACTCACATTGGTCCCTACCCTCAAGGAGTTTACAATCTCAGGTCCCCACCTCACATTCATATACTAGGGCCAATTTTGGACAGAAGCCAATTAACCTACCAGCATGTCTTTGGAGCGTGGGAGGAAACCGGAGTACCTGGAGGAAACCCACGCAGGCACAGGGAGAACATGCAAACTCCAAGGCAGGTAGTGTCTTGGTAGTGGTTGGGATTCGATCCATCGACCTTTTTTACTGCTAGGCGAGAGTGCTACCCACTACACCACTGTGCCGCCCACTTCAATGGAGAAGCTGCAGAAAAGCATGTAATAATGCGTTTTTGCTGAAATTTGTGTTTTTTAATCTGCCCAACAACAAATTGGCCAAAAAATATGTAAAAATGCAAATCGCAGCAAAACTACAGTTTTTTTTTCTTCTTAAGGTTATTAACCGATTAATCGAAACAATAATCGGCCAAATAATCGATTATGAAAATAATCGTTAGTTGCAGCCCTAAAGTAAACCCTGATGGGTTTACTTCCTCTTTGTTTCCCTGCAAAAGTAAAGCATAATGGGCTACTATGCATCGCATAGTAGCCCATTATGTGTCACTTACCTGCAGTAGAAGCCTGCGATGTCCCCGATTTCCTCGCTAGTAGCGATCGACTGGCCGGAGTCGCGTGACGCCGCGGGAGCCGCTTTTCACGGCACGACCCCATTCATAGAACGGCACGCTCAGTGCGCCTGCGGCGTTGTCTACGGCGCGCATGCGCCGTTGTATACGGCGCGCATGCGCCGTAGACATCGTTACAGTCTTTTTTGCAAATATCTCCGAGACCGTGTAAGTGGCACAGTAAATATTGGGACTGTGTTGCACTATTCATATGTCATTTAAATGGATGTCTGATGTGGATGTATATTGAGCACAAAGGAAATCAATTGACACTTATTCTTAGCACATTTTTTATTTTCTATTTCTTCATTTATATTGTTGATTTTGAATATACACTTTTTCCATAGTGCTATTCATACCTATTGTAACACTTATGTACAAATATTGTTAGATGGAATAGCTAGAGGAATGACATGGATCAATGCATACAATATATAGGGGTGGATTTACTAAAGGCAAAAAACGTTTCAAGTGCAGTTGCTCCAGAGCTTAGTAAATGAAGGGAAGCTCTGCTGACTTCCATCATCCAATCCTGTGCAAGCACAAATGGCAATTATTTTTATTTTCCTTGCATGTGATTGGGTATTATTTGTAAAGTTCACAATCTATTTACCTTTAGTAACTCCACCCCTATAGCTGTGTTGCATTAATGATATAAACGTACATACCGTAGTTATATAGTCAGGTTGAAAAAAGACACAAGTCCATCCAGTTCAACCATAAAAAAATAAAATAATAATATCATACAATCCCATATACCCAATTCTACACCCACAGTTGATCCAGAGGAAGACGAAAAACCCCAGCAGAGCATGATCCAATTTGCTACAGCAGGGGAAAAAATTCCTTCCTGATCCCTGGAGAGGCAATCGGATTTTCCCTGGATCAACTTTACCTATAAATGTCAGTACCCAGTAATATTATGTACATACGTATATACAGTGGAACCTTGGTTTACGAGCATAATCCGTTTCAGGAGAATGCTCGTAATCCAAAGTACTCCAAAGTACTCGCATATCAAAGCGAGTTTCCCCATTGAAGTCAATGGAAACTAAAATAATTTGTTCCGCATTGACTTCAATGATATGCAATACCGCATGCGGCCAGAGGCGGGGGGCGCCGGAGAGCCTCAGAAACGGCCAGAAAGGCCCGAGGACAGTTCGGCTGACCTCGGCAAACCTTGGAAAGAGCCTTTCCGAGGTTTGCCGAGGTCAGCCGAACTGTCCTCGGGCCTTTCCGGCCGTTTCCGAACGCTGCCGATCGGCGCCATTCGGCTCTGACGCCCCCCACCTCAGGTCAAACACGGTACTGCACCCGCTTTGGCCTGAATCCTGCTCGTTTTGCGAGACAACACTCGCAAACCGAGTTAGGATTTTAGCAAATACAGTGCTCGTATTGTAAAACGCTCGTTAACCGCGTTACTCGCAATCCGAGGTTCCACTGTAGTTAAATTTTGGATGGAGGTAGTGGATCTGTTAAATTCTATCAATTCTGCTCTTTTACCGGTTTTAATGTCGGTTTGTCTGCTGGGCTTGGTAGAGGATATTACCCCTATAGTGACCGAACGAATATATAATAATACATTATTTTACGCTATTGAAAAGCTATTTCATTATATTGGAAGAAACCTCACCCTCCTACGCTTATATATTGGAAACAATTGATAAATAATAATCTTCAACTGTATAGAGATACATATAGGAATAGGGGTCGCCCTAGTAAGTATGATAACGTTTGGGCAAAGTGGTTGGATAAATCATATACGGCATCTAATATAGGGCTAAGAAATGATGGTAATAATAGTGATAATTATCATAATTCTCCTTTATTTCTTGTTTTTGCTATGCAAGGTGATGGGACCGTGTTATTTTACTAATATATTTCAGATTTAATGTGTATGATGTGTTGTCATGTCATGTTTTGTTTTGTTTAAGAAATGAAATAAAATAAATAAAAAGATTTATATATAAAAAAAATTAAAAAAAATGATATAAACGAGAATTGACATCTCCATGTCTAACATTTAGAAATGGAGATATCTATTAGATTATAAGCTCTTATGAGCAGGGCCCTCTTAACCACTTCAGCCCCGGAGCATTTGGCTGGCCAAAGACCAGGCCACTTTTTGCGATTTGGCACTGCGTCGCTTTAACTGACAATTGCGCGGTCGTGCGATGTGGCTCCCAAACAAAATTGGCGTCCTTTTTTCCCTACAAATAGAGCTTTCTTTTGGTGGTATTTGATCACCTCTGCGGTTTTTATTTTTTGCGCTATAAACAGAAATAGAGCGACAATTTTGAAAAAAAAACAATATTTTTAACTTTTTGCTATAATATCCCCAAAAAATATATAAAAACAACATTTTTTTTCCTCAGTTTAGGCCGATACGTATTCTTCTACATATTTTTGGTAAAAAAAAATAAAAAATCGCAATAAGCATTTATTGATTGATTTGCGCAAAAGTTAAAGCGTCCACAAAATAGGGGATCGATTTATAGGCATTTTTATTAATATTTTTTTTTTACTAGTTATGGCGGTGATCAGCGATTTTTACTGTGACTGCGACATTATGGCGGACACATCGGACACTTTTGACACCATTGTCATTTTTTTTACAGCGATCAGTGCTATAAAAATGCACTGATTGCTGTAAAAATTACACTGGCAGTGAAGGGGTTAACCTTTAGAGGGCGCTAAAGGGGTTAGTGTGACCTAACTGTTAGGGGGCGTGGCTTGCCGTGACACGTCACTGATCGCTGTTCCCGATGACAGGGAACAGACGATCAGTGACATGTCACTAGGAAGAACAGGGGGGATGTGGTGTTTACACTGACATCTCCCCGTTCTTCAGCTCCGTGACACGTTCGCGGGACACAGGCGGACATCGAGTCTGCGGGTCCTGCTGGCACGGGCACGGAGCTCGCGCGCAGCCGTGCCATTCTGTCGAACGTAAAAGGTCGTGCAGCGGTCGGCAAGTGGTTAACCCTCTTGTACTGTATTGTATTGCAACTGTACTGTCTCAGTTTTATATTGTAAAGTGCTGTGTAAACTGTTGGCGCTATAAAAAAAACCTGTATAATAATAATAGTCTAGCAGAATTAACGTTCATTAGTTCTAAATTGTAAATGCTGAATTAGTGTATAGTTACTGAGTTATTGTCACATGCAAAATTTCAGCTTTACTGTATAACTATATTTTGAAACACATTAGATCTTCTGAAATATTCACGGACACTTTACATATAAGACCTCTTGCCTCCTGCCTTTTCTTTTCTTTTTCAGGTCAGTATAAACACTGCTTGCTTATGTAGTGGGCATGCACTTTCTCAGTGTATTTAAAACTGGCAGAGACACCAGTAATGTGCAGTTCCCTGCAGCCCAGCGGGTGGCGCTGTCGCCTTGGGCTGGGGTTGAACCATTGCTGTGTATCGTACCCCTTTTTGTCCTCTCTCAGCGGTTGTATGGTGGGGCGGGGAACCCGCCGTGCTTGCTGGGAGAGGGTATAAAGGGGCCGGCCATCTTGGTCACGGGGTCGAGTCCCAGGCACCTTCAGCCTGAGGGCGGTGGTTCGTGTCGGGAGTCTAGGCGGGCCTAGGCCTAGAGGACGTTCGAAGGTCGTGTTCCATCCCAGGCACCTTTAGCCTGGGGTGAGGTGCTCGGATGGAGGTCCGGGGCCCAGTGTCCTTCACTGGGTTCCGCGAGGGATGGATTTCCTAGGGGAACACCGGGAGTGGGCTCCCCGAATCCAGTGGCGTAAGGGACCGGAGGGGGTACTCGCCTGAAGACCTGGTGCAGCATATTGCCAGTGACGGGTGAGCCTCCGGAGACCGCCCGGAGGGATATATTCCTCGCCAAGGGACCGCAATACACTTTTAGAAGGAGAGAAGAAGAGTTAATTGTGTCTGGGCCTACTCGTATCCACACCCCCCCTGTCTGTTTTTCTCGTTGAGGGAGTCCAACTGACTGTGTTTTACTCTGATATTGGAAGAATAAAGGAGTGTTGGACTTTAATGGTGTGGGGCTCATTTTCTGGCAGACATTGTGCAAAAGGAGGAGGAGGCTCTGATGCAGAACACCGACCCGAAGGTAAAGAGGATCTTCTCACACCACACACACATCTGTGGTGGGAACTTGGCGTGGTGACCCCGCACTCTCTCAACCAAGGTACCCCTAGACAAAAGCCAGAGACAGATGATGTGATATCAGGGAGAGAGAGTGGAGGCCGCTACACTTACTTTCAGCTAGTCTGCAGTCTGCACTGTAATTGCAGACCAGGACTGAGGACCAAGGAAGGCATCTTGCTCCACATGTCTGTTTACATTTTTGTGATAAGTGGTCATTTGTCTACTGTGACACATCAAGGGCAGGTACTTGGATAAGGAATCAGTTTAAAGGGGTTGTAAAGGTTCGTTTTTTATTTTCTAAATAGCTTCCTTTAAGCTAGTGCATTGTTGGTTCACTTACCTTTTCCTTAGATTTCCCTTCTAAATATTTTTTTTCTTTGTTTTCTTTGTCTGAATTTCTCACTTCCTGTTCCTCCTCAGTAAGCTGTTCAGTAAGCTGTTCTGGCTGACTCAACACCACTCGGATGAAGGTGTGAAGTTTACTGAGGAGAAACAGGAAGTGAGAAATTCAGACAAAGAAAACAAACCTTTAGAAGGGAAATCAAAGGAAAAGGTAAGTGAACCAACAATGCACTAGCTTAAAGGAACCTATTTAGAAAAGAAAAAACAAACCTTTACAACCCCTTTAAGTTTACTGGTTCTTTAGAATCCTGACTGGAGTTTTCCTTTAAATTGTGGATGGAGAATGATGAAACGGCAGCCGGTGTCGTGTCTGATGCACTGGGATCACTCACATCACATGGTCAAAGTCAATCTTCCACTTTAGCCCCCATTAACAGATCATTATTGATGTAGTACTCTTCAAGGCTTTCTTCAATGACATAAGCATTTTCTGCATTCTGCTGTGTCATAGTAAGAACTCTCTGTGCATTAACTCTTACCCTGCTGCCCTTTTATTTTTATTTTTTTGCAAATGCACAATAAACAGGCATATTATGGACTTGAGAATTTAAAAAACATCCCCAAATATGATTTATATATATATATATATATATATATATATATATATATATATATATATACTGTGTATAATGTATATATAGATCTATATCCAATAGAAGCATCAGACACACATGTTAACTACCAGCAGTGGGCAGCAAAAAACAACTTGCTTCAGCAGCGGTGAAGACTGAGTAGTGGAATCTTTGCTACTGCATCTATCAAATGAGGAGTGTTTGAGTAGACTATGCCCTGAGCTGTAAGAAGGTTTGTAGTAGAGTGGAGGAGACTTGTCTACACACAGCTGAAGTGCAGGAACACGACAAATGTTGCTCAACAGAGGAGTAAAGACTATGCCCTAGGACCCAGCGGTGGAACAAGGGTAGTGGGGACTGTGCCTGAGCACCCAGCAGAGGAACAGGGGTAGTGTGGTGGACTGTGCCCAAATACCCAGCAGAGGACAGCGCTTGTGCAAACTGTGCCCCAGAACCAAGAAACGGAACAGGGGTAGTGGGGGCTAGACTTCTGCACCCAACATAGCAACAGGTATAGAGGGAACTGTTTTCCCAGAACCCAGCAGAGGATCAGGGGTATTGTGGACTGTGCCCAAGAACCCAGCCGTATACTAAAGGAAGTGGGGACTGTGTTCCACATCCCAGGAGAAGAACAGGTATAGTGTGGACTGTGCCCCCGAACCCAGCAGAAGAACAAAGGTAGTGTGGACTGTACCCCAGAACCCAGCAGAAGAACAGAGTTAGTGTGGACTGTACCCCAGAACCCAGCAGAAGAACAGGGTTAATGTGGACTGTGCCACAGTACCCAGCAAAAGAACAGGGTTAGTGTGGACTGTGCCCCAGAACCCAGCAGAAGAACAGAGGTAGTGTGGACTGTGCCCCAGAAACCAGCAGAAGAACAGAGGTAGTGTGGACTGTGCCCCAGAAACCAGCAGAAGAACAGAGGTAGTGTGGACTGTGCCCCAGAAACCAGCAGAAGAACAGAGGTAATGTGGACTGTGCCCCAGAAACCAGCAGAAGAGTGGCGGTAATGTGGACTGTGCCCTAGAACCCAGCAGAAGAACAGGGGTAGTGTGGACTGTGCCCCAAAACCCAGCAGAAGAACAGGGGTAGTGTGGACTGTGCCCCAGAACCCAGCAGAACAGCTTAGGTAATGTGGACTGTGCCCCAGAACCCAGGAGAAGAACAGAGGTAGCGTGGACTGTGCCCCAGAACCCATCAGAATAACAGAGGTAGTGTGGACTGTGCCCCAGAACCCATCAGAAGAACGGAGGTAGTGTGGACTGTGCCCCAGAATCCAGCAGAAGAGCTGAGGTAATGTGGACTGTGCCCCAGAACCCAGCAGAAGAACAAGATTAGTGTGGACTGTGCCCCTGAACAAGGAACAGGGATAGTGTGGACTGTACCAAAGCACTCAGCAGATGGATGTTCTGGAGCTCCTACTGGGATCTGCCGCCCTGGTTGCCTGCACAGTGCTGCTATGCGAGTTGCTTCGCTGGGCATGCCACAGGATTGTGCCCAAAGGTCTAGGGCTAGAACTGGCCTTGGAAGTGGTGTCCACTGTGCAACTGTGCTGCTGTACCCTGGAGGTGGATCTGCTCTGCACTAAAGCTGACATAGAGCTCTGGCTGGTACTGGTTCTCATCTACCTGTTGACTGTGCTGCACTGCCTGACCTTCCAAGGTGCCTCCTGTAATCCCTGTGGCAGTGTGAATCAGTGGCTACGGGGCCTGGCGCAGGGGTCACAAACTGTTCTGAAGGTGATGGCACAATTTGCAGGTGCTGGACTTTCTTGGATGCTCATGCCCCACCTCTGGTCACTGAGACTGTCACCATTGCACCAGCTGGGCAAGGACTGTGAGAGCCCTCTGCAGGTATCTCCTCTGTCTGGGACCTTGGTTGAGATGACCTGTGCTATCAGCCTCTTCCTGATTCTGCACCCCCTTCCCAGGGTCAGTGCCCCTCTGCAACCTCATATGGTGGCTCTGACCATCACTGGAATTGCCTATGCAGGTAAGGAAAAGGCTGGGGGGGAGGGTTAACAGCCCTTTGTGTATGCCACACCAATTTACATCAGTGGAGAGAACCTGATTAATTAAGCTGTGATGATAAGACATTTCCCCAGAAAGCATCAGAGACATCCAACCATGGTTGCCATATTTTGGTAACCTTCTTAGGGCACTTTTATATATCAGCTTGAATTTGGGTAGATCACCATGAACATTACGAAAGAAAGCATGAGCTGTGAAAGGGCCAGCATCCTTCCAGTGCAATATCATAGTTTTACGAGCATAGATTAACAATATACGTAATAGAGTCCTAGAATACGTCCGGGGAACAAAATCATTGAGAACACCTAAAAGTCCAACTTCCAGGGTTTGATCTAGTGGAAGATTAAAGCGGAGTTCCAACTGTATACATTTTATTTATTTTTTTGGATGAATATCGTTTGATTAAAACTCTTATTTATAGCACTCACGTTTTAGGGATCTATCGCTGCTCGATTGCCGATTTCCTATCATAAGATATCTTTTATTCTTCTCTCCTGCCATTTTCCATATTGCTTGTGGGCATGTGAAGCCCACAAGTACTATCTTCCGGGATACGGTGCAGCTGAGCAACCAGCATGCACCGCCCATTCTCGCACATGCGCAGAATGTACGGCTTGCAGTGCCGTACACTTCTGACGTTGCCATCACAACGGGCGGCGGTGTCGGAAGTGCCCGCCCCATTGTGATGGCAACGAAGAGTCCTGTATTGATAGAGCACTGTGCCTGCGTCACTTCCGGTTTTGGATGCTGAGCGGCGACTTTATGAATTATGACACCAAGCTCCCAGGAGGCAGTGGCCGCCGGGAAATTACATTATTAGCCGCGGTTGGGAGAAGGAGGAAGTGAAATTTATAAGCTTAGAAACAAGGTAAGCTGACGAAAAAAAGAAAAACGACCAATGAGTAAATTATTAGCATTAATAGATTGGTTGAAAAAAAAGTTTAAAAAGTGGGTGGAACTTTGCTACTTTAAGCTTGTGCTCAAAGAAACTAAATAAATCCTTCCAGAAGAACGATAGGCCAGGAGAGTTCCAAAACATATGAAAAAAATTTGCAGCAACAAGGTCACATCTAGAACAAGCAATATCCAAACCCAATTCCATACGGACCAGCTTGGCTGGAGTATAGTGTAAGTGGTGAACAAACTTAAATTGAATTACTGTATATACTCGAGTATAAGCCGACCCGAATATACGCCGAGGCACCTAATTTTACCACAAAAAAACTGGGAAAACGTATTGACTTGAGTATAAGCCTAGGGTGTCCATCTGCATGCCTCACTGTGCCTCACTTTGCCTCACTGTGCCCATGCCTCACTGTGCCCATGCCTCACTGTGCCCATGACTAGACTGACGTTTAACATGGGAGTCTATGGAAGGGGTGCCCAGCTTTGAAAAATCGGTGCTCCCCGGCTGTAGGTCCTCCAGACAACAAACTTTGCACACTTATGGAGGAGAAATGGGACTACATGTGTGCCAAGTTTTGGGGTTTAGGGGACCTACGGCGGGCAGGTACCGGGTCCGCAAAGTCCGGGAGATCAGGCGCAAAAAGGTGAGTATAAGCCGAGGGGGCATTTTCAGCACAAAAAAATGTGCTTAAAAACTCGGCTTATACTCGAGTATATACGGTAACTGATTAGCCATGCTGATTATATCCTGAAATAAAACCTCTGAAGCCTCTTCCCAGTCCTCCTCAGAGAGCTCAGGCAGCAGCAATAGCCACTTGCGATGAGAATTCTGAAAAGGGTCAGCCCCCATCAACTGAAGACGACCATAGAAAGTCGTCACCAGCTTGGAGATTTTGGGATACGCCAAGAGGTCTTCAATGGAAGCTTCCGCGAGCGCGATGCTCAAAGACCCAAACTGCGCCCGAATGGCATGCCGCAGTAAGAGATATTTGAAAAAGAATTTATGACCAATGCCATATCTATGTCTTATGCCGCGTACACATGATCGGAAATTCCTACAAGATAAGTCCGATGTGTGCTTTTTGTCGGAACCTCCGACTGTGTGTATGCTCCATCTGACTTTTTCTGTCTGAATTTCCGCCAACAAAAGATTGAGAGCGGGTTCTCTATTTTTCAGACGGAAAAAGTTTCTATCGGAAAATCTGCTCGTCTGTATGCAATTCCCACGCGCAAAAAAACACGCATGCTCAGAATCAAGCAGAAGAGCCGAACTGCCTATTGAACTTCATTGATCTCGGCTCATCGTACGTCTTGTACATCACCGCGTTCTTGATGGTCGGAATTTCCGATAAGATTTGTGTGACCGTGTGTATGCAAGACAAGTTGGAGCCAACATTCTGTCAGAAAAAATCCACGTTTTTCTTGTCGGAATTTCCGATCGTGTGTACGGGGCATAAGTGTTTCAAAGGACACAAACATTTTATCATCGACTATGTGAGAAAGGTGAGTAATACCAAGACGACACCACCAGGTCAAGTCTGGATGACCAAAGAGCTCAGGAAGGTTTTGGTTCCTCCATAAAAGGGGGCTTGTGGAGACATCTCCAGAGATGACTGTGTAAGAATTCCCCCCCCCCCTCCCTCCATACCATGAAACCAACATCTATAGGAGAGGTTCCTGAACCTCTAGATCCTTTTGACCTGTGCAATTCATCCCTGAGAGAGGTGAAGAGACCAAAAAAGGCCGACAAATGTGCAGTGGAGGGAGTCTGGGGTTCAGTGTGTAACCATGCATAAACATACCGTATATACTCGAGTATAAGCTGACCCGAATATAAGCCGAGGCACCTAATTTTACCACAAAAAAATGGGAAAACGTATTGACTTGAGTATAAGCCTAGGGTGTCCACCTGCATGCCTCACTGTGCCCATTCCTCACTGTGCCCATGCCTCACTGTGTCCATGACTAGACTGATGTTTAACATGGGCGTTTTACTGAAGGGGTGCCCGGCTTTGAAAAATCGGTGCTCCCCCAGACAAAAAACTTTGCACACTTGTAGAGGAAGAGTGAGGCTACATGTCCAGGAGACCTACAACCGGCCGGTACCGGGTCCCCAAAATCACCAGAGAAATTACCGTTTACATGGGAGTCTATGGAAGGGGTGCCCGGCTTTGAAAAATCGGTGCTTCCCGACCGTAGGTCCCCCGGAACTTTGCACACTTATAGAGGAAGAGTGGGGCTACATGTGTGCCAAGTTTGGGGTCCAGGGGAGCTACGCCCGGCCGGTACCGGGTCCCCAAATTCCGGGAGATCAGGCGCAAAAAGGTGACTCGAGTATAAGCCGAGGGGGGGAGGGGGGGCATATTCAGCACAAAAAATGTGCTGAAAAACTCGGCTTATACTCGAGTATATACGGTAAGTGAACTGGGAAGCAATAAAGTCATTTCCTAAATTTGGGCATGCCAACGGTTTTAGCCTCTTGCAGAAAGGACCTGGCTATACGGGGTTGATTACCATTCCAAAGGAAAGAAGACGAGGTAGATTGAACATGCGCAAAGATTTTTTTAGGGAGAAAAACCAGGGCAGCTGTAAATCAGTATAAGAATTTTGGTAAGAAGATCATCTTGAAGATATTTATGCGGCCAATTAAGTTAAGGGACAAATATGTCCAGGCATTACGTTTGTCCACCATTTGCTTGACTATTGGAGTAATATTTAGCTCTTCATACCTGGAAAGCTCACCATGAATTTGAATACCCAGCAGTGGCGGTGCGTCCTTAAGGGCGCAGGAGTGCCGCCCCCCCTCCTGTCACTATCTAATTACCATAGATAGATTCATGCATTGTATGAATCTATCTATGGTCGGTGCTAACACCCACTATACAGGTGTCCGGCCCCTTTTCGGTCCCCTGAATTACAGCGGTGGGAGTGTTTTTTGGAAGCACCTGATTAGAGCCTTTTGCTCTAATAGGCGTCCAAAAAAGTGAGAAGCGGGCACAACGCTGTGCGTTCCTTCCCACTCAGCTCAATGTTAGCAAAGCCGAAGGAATTCGCTTTGCTAACATTGAATCGCCTCTCAGCCAATCAGGTTGCCGGGTCTGTTACCGGTTGCCTGATTGGCTGAAACATCAGGCGTTGTGATTGGACGTCTATCGGAGAGGAGGACGGGAGAAGACACATGGAGGGGAGAACACACCGCTCGCCGTCACCCGCTGCCCCACCGAGACAGGGTAAGTGCAGGGCAGATAGCAGGCGGGGGGGGGGGTCACAGGGGCAGCATTGAATGGCACAGTGGCAGCATTGGGTGGCACAGTGGGAGAATTTGATGGCACAGTGGGAGCATTTGATGGCACAGTGACAGCATTGGGAGAATTGTATGGCACAGTGGCAGCATTGAATGGCACAGTGGCAGCATTGGATGGCACAGTGGCAGCATTGGGAGCATTTAATGGCACAGTGGCAGCACTGGATGGCACAGTGGGAGCATTTGATGGCACAGTGGGAGCATTTGATGGCACAGTGGGAGCATTGGATGGCACAGTGGGAGCATTGGATGGCACAGTGGCTGCAATTGATGAGCACAGTGGCTGTGTTTGATGAGCACAGTGGCTGTGTTTGATGGCACAGTGGCTGCGTTTAATGGCCCAGTGAGGCTGCAATTGATGTTTTTTTTTTAGAATTTTTCAATTTGTTTGCGCCCCGCCAAAAATTTTGAGCACCAGCCGCCACTGATACCCAGGTATTTAAAGGATGGTGTTATTTGCAGGTTTGACCTCTGTATATAATCAATAGGTATAGACAGGGCCGCCATCAGGGGGGTACAGGCAGTACACCTGTAAGGGGCCCAGGGGCCCGGATGGCCCCCCTCTTTTTTTAGTTCCCCAGGGCCCCGGATGTCAACCCCCCTTTTTTTTTATAATTTGTTATTTACTTATTTTTTTGTAAGGGGCCCAGAGGACCGGAGGTCCCCAGGGCCCCGGATGACAACCTCCCTTTTTTTTTTTTATAGAAATTATAATTATTTCTTTTATATATAATTTTTTTTTAATAATTTTTTTGTAAGGGGTCCAGAGGTCCCCAGGGCCCTGGATGGCAACCCCCTTTTTTTTGCTGTTCTTTTTTGTGTTCGTCAGCACCCAAAGCCCCCCCGACCTCAACAATTTGCGGCAGCCCCCCCCCCGCTTCTCAATTCCCAGCGGCAGCACCCCCCCCGGTTCTCCTCTGCTTCAGGGGGGCCCATGCCTGAAGCTGTGTAAGGGACCCCAAAATTCCTGATGGCGGCCCTGGGTATAGAAGGGCCTATAGGGAAGGCCTGAGATTTTTCCCAACCCACCTGTAGACCAGAGACCTCCCCAAACTCCTTCACCACCTGCAACAGTTTAGTAAATCTACCATCCAGATAGACAAGGGAGATATCCGCGTAAAGGGAGATCTTCTTCTCCAATTGACCACAGCAGATGCCCCCTATCTCTGACGTCTGTCGCACTGCCAGAGCTAAAGGCTCAATAGCAAGTGCAAACAGAAGTGGAGAGAGAGGGAAGCCCTGTCTGGTACCTCTCTTCAAGGAGTACGGCAGAGCCAATTCCACCTTTACTTATTCCAATATTTCCCATCATACCAACTATATCTCTGGTGCTGTCCTCCACACACTCACCGCGACTGTCATCTGGCACCTGTCCTTTTCCTTGTTGAATGATGAATAGTGTCATTCAAGCCACTTCCTGTGAGCCCAGGAAGTCAAGAACCTGCCCCCAGGGGGTACATCATTAACTTCCCTTGGGCTACCAGGAGATTCCTGCAGCGTAAAGACCCCATGTAATTACCTGGCATTGTTCTCCATTGACCAGACTAAAGATTCCTGCAAAAAATGTGTACAGAATTATAAATAAATGATGGAAGTGGAGGACTCTGGAAGATGGAATTACACTTTAGGTACACTGCTTAAAGTAAGACTAAAGTCACAATGTTTTTTCAAGATTTGGATAGAGTGAAGAGGGGTAAGAACCCCTGTATCCCCATTAATGATATTGATTTTCTCGATTTGTTCTGATCACCAATGTCACTAGGAATGAAAATGAGGGCAAGTCCACATATTTGAGCTGCCATCAAAACAAGAATAGATGGAAAATAGCTGTAAAAGCTGCTGCACTGTATATGCCCCAATGTACGTTACACAGCCCAGATTGCTGCTTGCAGTAAGCTATGTTGTACCGAGGTATTTCCTGTCTCCACAACTGATGGCTGTTATGTAGTCCCTTACAATTTTATTGAATTCCTCCTTTAACCACTTGCTTACTGGCCGCTTAAACCCCCTTCCTGCCCAGGCCAATTTTCAGCTTTCAGCACTGTCACTCTGTGAATGAAAATTGCGCGGTCATGCAACACTGTACTCAGATGAAATTTTTTATAATTTTTTTCACACAAATAGAGTTTTGTTTTGGTGGTATTTAATCCCCACTGGGGTTTTTATTTTATGCTAAACAAACTAAAAAAGACCGAAATTTAAAAAAAATCATAGTCTGTTATAAAATGTTGCAAGAAGGCATTTTTTCTCCTTCATTGATGTGTGCTGAGGAGGCTGCACTGATAGGCTGCACTGATAGGCTGCACTGATGGGCTGCACTGATGGGTGGCACTGATGAAGCAGCACTGGTGGGCACTGATGAGGTGGCACTGATAGTTGGCACTGGTAGGTAACACTGATAGGCAGCACTGATAGGTGGCACTGGTGGGCATTGCTTAGCTGCAGTGGGTCTGGAGTGTTCGAGACCAATGACAGAGGGTCAGGTGTCCTGCAGCCTCATTGAACAATCAGAGGAGAATGAAAACTCCTCCTACAAGCTTTACCAATACAACACTAATAGAAGTCACAAGACTGCTATATTCTGCTGATGAAAAAAGGTATTTAGCAGTTTATATTTACTAAAATAATTGCATTTCCATGTTCTGTGCGCTGTGGGAGGCCAAATATAATGGATGCAGGGTCCTGGGTTTAGTAACACTTTAACCACTTCAGCCCCGGAAGAATTTACCCCCTTCCTGACCAGAGCACTGTTTGCGATTCGGCACTGCGTCGCTTTAACTGACAATTGCGTGGTCATGCGATGGGGTACCCAAACAAAATTTACGTCCTTTTTTTTCCATAAATAGAGCTTTCTTTTAGTGGCATTTGATCACCTCTGCAGTTTTTATTTTTTGCGCTATAAACAAAAAAAGAGCGAAAATTTTGAAAAAAAAGCAATATTTTTAACTTTTTGCTATAATAAATATCCCAAAAAATATATATCTAAAAAAAAAATTTCCTCAGTTTAGGCCGATACGTATTCTTCTAAATATTTTTGGTAAAAAAAATAAAAATCACAATAGGCGTATATTGATTGGTTTGCGTTTAAAAGTTATAGCGTCTACAAAATAGGGGATAGTTTTATAGCATTTTTATTATTATTTTTTTTTTTACTAATAATGGCGGCGATCTGCGATTTTTATCATGACCGCGACATTATGCCGGACACATCGGACACCTTTGACGCTATTTTGGGACCAATGTCATTTATACAGCGATCAGTGCTATAAAAATGCACTGATTACTGTGTAAATGACACTGGCAGGGAAGGGGTTAACCACTAGGGGGCGAGGAAGGGGTTAAGTGTGTCCTAGGGAGTGATTCTAACTGTGTGGAGGCTGGGCTACGAGTGACACGGCAGTGATCTCTGTTCCCGATCACAGAGAGCAGTAGATCACTGTCCTGTCACTAGGCAGAACAGAGAAATGCCTTGTTTACAAGGGGATCTCCCCGTTCTGCCACTCTGTGACATGATCGCGGGACACCGCCGGACATCGAGTCTGCGGGTCCCGCGGGCATGGTCACGGAGCTTGCGGCAGGCGTGCGCGCAGTGCCGGCCCAAGACATTGTGCTGCCTGGTACCAAGAATTAAATGCTGCCCCCCCAAAAAAAAAAATCACGCCCACCAAATACCCCACATTCATTATTTTATATCATGATAACTAAAGTGGGCCTGTCATGGCTCTATACATGTAAAGGAGTATAAAAGGACCTGTGCGTGGCTGGTGGCCGCGATCGCTCCAGAGAGCCAGAACGGGGATCTGTTAATGTAAACAGACAGATCCCTATTCTGACAGGGGAGGAGAGACAGATCTGCTCTTCCTAGTGATTAGGAACAGAGATCTCTCTCCTCCTACAGTCAGTCCCATCCCCCCCCCCAGTTAGAAACACCTCCCATGGAACACATTTAACCCCTTTCCTGCCAGTGACATTTACACAGTAATCAGTGCATTTTTATAGCACAGATCGCTGTATAAATGTCACTGGTCCCAAAAAAAGTGTCAAAAGTGTCTGATCTGTCCACCGCAATGTCACAGTCTAGCTAAAAATCACAGATCACCAGACCCCGCTACACTAGTAAAAAAATAATAATAATAATAAAAATGCCATAAATCTACCCTCTATTTTGTAGACGGTATAACTTTTGCGCAAACTAATCAATATACACATTGCATTTTTTTTACCAAACATATGTAGAAGAATACATATCGACCTAAACTGATCAAGAAATGTTTATTTTTATTTTATTATGCTCCACAAGACCCTAGTCTCTTTATTGGCTACAGCCCTTAACCCTTCACGGATTTGCTTTTGGAATTAACTCTTCACGGACTATGTTGTGTTCTTTTTGGACTCTGCATTAGTTTTCTTTTTAATTAATTTTTCATATATAAATTTTTCACATTTCAAGGTTTAACATTTATTTCACACATGGTTTTAACCACATAGCGCTGCACATTTTTTGAACACATGTGACCTATCTGACCCCTACACTGACCCCCTGACACACCTACGTGACACATGCACTGATCCACCTGACTCCTACTTCCTGCACTACTCACATTACACTGACCTACCTGACCTACATGACCATTGCCCTGACCCCTACACTGACCTACCTGACACCTACACTGACCCCTACACTGACCTACCTGACACCTACACTGACCCCTACACTGACCTACCTGACACCTACCTCACTCCTACTTCCTGCACTACTCACATTACACTGACCCGACAGCAACACTGACTATTACACTGACTGACACATACACTGACCCACCGACCTTACACCTACACTGACCTACTACACAGACCCACCTGACTCCTACAGTAGGAGTCCTACTTCCTGCACTACACACACCCGACCCCCTCCCCACAGCTCGGTGCGAATCCATCCTTTGAGCACTCCTTACCTTTGTCTGCTCTTAACCAGGACTCTCCTCGGGACCTCAGCACTGGATGTGCAGAACTGCTTCGGCGTCCCAACTTCCCGCCAGCGCCATCCACCCGCAGCCCGCTCCATGGTGTCAGACGCTGCACGCCTGCACCTCCATGATCCCATCTCCACCGCGCCGTAACAAAGCAGAGGGACAGGCGGAGGGGAAGACAGCTCACACTTCCAGTGCTTGTCTCCCGCCACCATGTTCGTGTTTCCCGGCGCACTGTGATTGGGCGTATGGCGGTCATGTGCGGAGGCGGGACTTCTAGAGCGATCGCTGACAAGCCAGCCCCTTGCCGCACATGACCCCCATTCGTCCAATCACAGGGCGCCGGACACTAAACATGGCGGCTGGAAAATCGGGGACACAGGAAAGGAAAATTAGTAGGAGACACGGAATGTCGCTGGCTGACGGGCGGCAATTTGCCGCCCCCCTTAAAGTGCCGTCTGGGACCGGGGTACCATCGGGTCCCATGGTAGGGCCGGCCCTGCGTGCGCGCCCGCAGAGTGGGATTTTCAAAGCAACGTACAGGTACGTTGCTTTGCCCAGCTAAGCCATTCTGCCGACGTATATAGTTGTTAAGCGGTAGGCAAGTGATTAATGTAGGTTTAGACAAAGTATTAGTACTATATCTATAGTCTGTGTGAAAAAACATGTTTATAATGAAAGAGGTTCTTTGTTTTTTTTTAAATGAATTCTTTGTCCTGGGGTTTATGTGTGTCTGTGAGATTCAGCAAATGGTAGACCTAGTTTTGCCTTATGCCGCGTACACACGACTGTTATTCATGTCATGCAAAAAACGTTTTTCTCATCATGATTCCTCTCAAGCCTGCCTTGCATACACGTTCATGAAACTACAATGCTCGAGCAAAGCGCAGTGACGTACAACACGTACGGCGGCACTATAAAGGGGAAGTTCCAATTGAATGGCGCCACCCTTTGGGCTGCATTTGCTGATCCTCGCGTTAGTAAAGTTTGGTGAGAGACGATTCGCGCTTTTCAGCCTCTTGCTCTTCAGTCCGTTACAGCGTGACGAATGTGCAATCTCCATTACGAACGTTAGTTTTACCAGAACGAGCGCTCCCGTCTCATACTTGATTCTGAGCATGCGTGTTTTTTTCCCCTCGTAAAAGCCTACACACGACCGTTTTTCACGACGTGAAAACGAACGACATGAAAAATGACGAGACAAAATAGAGCAGGTTCTAATTTTTTTTCCGGCAGTTTTCTCGTCGCGAAAAATGCTATGGAGAATACACACGACCGTTTTTCACGACCAATCTAAAAAATTGCATTTTTCTCGTCATGAAAAACCGTTGTGTGTACGCGGCATTACAAGGACTGCGGCACATGTGTGCAGAGCGTGTACTGCAGGTAGGCTACACACCCCACAGAACTGCTCTTACCGGTGGCCCCAGGGTGCCCTGGGTCTTTCATAATTTTAGCAACATCCCTTGACATTATTATTGGTGAGTATACTATCATAAAACATGGAGGTAACCTTTAATTAGGAAAGTAAGTAAAGGGAATTCACCCCAGTGGGAATGCAACCAGTAATAAAACCCAACAGACTTGCTGACCCTTCACCTCTCTATCCAAAAAAAAAAAACAGTTTCAGGTTAAATGCAGAATTTTTACGTTCAAGTCCTTTTCCAACCAGGATTTTGTTGGATAATTTTCAGGTACAGATACACTTTGATGTGAGGTTATTATTAGAAAATGGAGCAGTGAGTGAGTAATTTGCATGAAGTTAGCTATAGGCTTTAGAAGAACGAAGGTTACACAAGATTCTACTTTGTACCGTTGCTGTTCTTGGATTTGCTGATGTATCATGATTATTTTTTTTTCTAGAGGCTGAATGAATGTTTTTGCTGCAGCAGATTTCTTTTATATCCCCTTCTGGCTAAAACAAAGAAACATGGTTTAATTATTAATAATAATCAAAGGAATCCAAAGCTTGGTGATCAGAACAAAGTCCGTGGTCCATGTGCCGTTACTTGGCAGTTAGAGGAGCTACAGTATTAAACAGATTTAAAACAAATAATAATTGTCCCTCACAAAGGATCAACACAACAATGTGACCCTGTTACCAACTTAGAAAATTGCAGGTTAAAGTGGTTTTAAACCCACTTGCACAACATGCACCTACAGTAAGGTGACCAGATTTTTTAAATTAAACCTGGGGACATTTTTTATTTATTTTTTTACTGGTAATGGCGGCAATCAGCGCCTCAAAGCAGGACTGCGATATTGTGGCGGACAAATTGGACACTAAGTGACACTTTGTGGGAACCAGTGACACTAATACAGTGATCAGTGCTAAAAAATATGCACTGTCACTGTACTAATGACACTGGCTGGGAAGGGGATAACATCTAGGGCAATCAAAGGTTTAAATGTGTGCCTAGCAAGTGTTTTCTCACTGTGGGGGAGGTGCTTTTACTAAGGGAAGGCATAGATCCCAATACCGGCTTTGCAGGAACACAGGATCAATGTCTTCCATACTGACAGAACGGCGATCTGCCTTGTTTACATAGGCAGACCACGATCTGCAGGTACCAGTGGTCATCGAGTCCGCCGGAGCCGCTGGTTGGCTCCCATACCCAGAAATGCAGGATCACGTATGTACATGAACCTGCGCAACGCGACCGTCCTGTAGCAGTAAATCTGCTGTCAGGCGATCAGCAACTGGTTAACATCATCAGCATTATGATAACTCACAGGCAGCAGGCACTCTATTATGACTACTGGGTGGGGAGTGGAGCTGAGCAGGCAGGCGGCTGGCCGGGACTTGAGCCAAGGCAGAAGAACATGCGAGCGGAGCTGAATGGGCACCCGAAACGGAACAAATATTGCCTCCGCTCCGACCAGCACATGATCATCAGAAAGGGGCACAGATAATGGAAATAAATACACCCCCCTAAGCTAGTAGGAGCGGCAGACCGGGGGGGGGTGTAATTCAGAATTGTTTTTTTTTATTCTGCACTGACTGTTTTTGAAATTGCCCCAGCCCCTGTTCAAATCCAATCCGGGGACAAAACCGGGGACAGACTTGGTCCGGGGACAGTGTCCTCAATCCGGGGACTGTCCCCTGAAACAGGGGATGTCTGGTCACCCTAACCTACAGGTAAGCCTAGATTAAGACTTACCTGTAGGTGCATGAAATATCTCCTTAACCTACACAGTTAAGGAGATATTTGCTTTTAAAACCGGCGCCGCTGACGTCACGCGCATGCACACTATCGGGCCGGCATAGTAGCCGGATTTCTAAATGGAGCTTGCCGGCCCGAGCGCTCATGCGTGTGACGTCATCGCCGCTCGGGGGCCAATCACAGCGCCGGAGCGGCGATACACGTAAGGCAGAGGGGAGCAACATGGCGGCGGCGACGGAGGTGTCCGAGCACCGCCGCGGGGGCTTCGATCTCAGGTAAGTGATACATACTAGCTCATTATGTCTTTCTTTTGCAGGTTGTAAAAAAAAAAAAAAGGATTCAGGGGTTTACAACCACTTTAGAGCACAGAGAAGTCAAGTACCGTATATACTCGAGTATAAGCCGAGTTTTTCAGCACATTTATTATGCTAAAAAAAAAATCCTCTCGGCTTATACTCAAGTCTCACTCGGGAGCGCTGTGTTAACTTGTCGGCAGCCATTGCCGGGTGTACTGCGCATGCGCTGAGCACGTCTTTCTTGGTATGTGATGCAGGATTATCATGCGTTGAACGAAGGACGTGCTTGCACATGCCCAATGCACCCGCAATGCACCTGGTGTCCTGACGAGATGGGTCCCTCGTCAGATAATGCCCGGTCTGCGGCAACGGCCACTATCCACAGTTAACACAGCGGGAGAAGTTGGTACAACATGCAACAAGGTACTGTACATGAGGCTACAGATGGGCACAGTAAGGGCTGCAAATGGGCACAGTAAGGGCGCAAATGGGCACAGTAAGGTCTGCAAATGGGGCACAGTAAGGGCACAAATGGGGCACAGTAAGGGCGCAAATGGGAACAGTAAGGGCTGCAAATGGGAAGAGTAAGGGCTGCAAATGGGAAGAGTAAGGGCTGCAAATGGGAAGAGTAAGGGCTGCAAATGGGAAGAATAAGGGCGCAAATGGGCACAGTAAGGGCGCAAATGGGCACAGTGAGGATGCAAATGGGCACAGCAAGGCTGAAAATGGGCACAGCAAGGCTGCAAATGGGCATTGTTGACCCTCTTTCCCCTTACAGTAGCTGCTGCATTTCCCACCCTAGGCTTATACTCAAGTCAATAAGCTTTCCCAGTTTTTTGTGGTACAATTAGGTGCCTCGGCTTATATTCGGGTCGGCTTATATTCAATTATATTATAATGTGCTTCTGAATTCAATAGGCAAACGGAAAAACTCTGGGAAGAGTTAGTTCCCTAGCACAGCCCCTTCCTTCCTTACACAGCATAGCCCTCTCCTCTTCTGGGAGAGTCTACTGACTGTCTGTGCTGGCCTAGCTCCTCTGCCCTTCCTGCATAATCCTTTCATGTAGCTGCTGGGGGGGGGGGGGGGGGGGTGGAGTGAAGGGGAATACTATAGAGTGCCACTTGATTGAAAGCTCTGAGCTTGCTGGGGCAGTTAACATCACATCCAAGATGGCGGTGCCCATCAGTCTCAGGATTTTTGGATGTCTGCAGGTAAATAACATGCCTGGAATACAATAATGCACTTATGATATTATTGGAAGACTGTTGTTGAAATGAATGGTCTGGTAACAAGGTCTCTTTAAAGAGTCACTGACACTTATACCTTGTACACACGAGCGGAATTTCCGTCGGAATAAACTCAAGCTGTCTTGCATACACACGGTCACACTAAAATCCGACCGTCAAGAACGCAGTGATGTAAAACACTACAAGTTCTATGCTTCTGAGCATGCGTTGAATTGTTTCCGAGCATGCGTGGTTTACGTCCGTTGGAATTGCATCCAGACGAACGGAAATTCCAATAGAATTTTTTTTCACCGGAAAAATTGAGAACATGTTCTCTATCTAATTCCATCTGACTTTTTCCATCGGAAATTCCGAGCGTGTGTACGCGGCATAAAATGGAACTAAAGTGAACATAAACAATTACGAGCAGGCAAGCTGTTTATTGTAGAAGGGCCATGCTGTGTCTCTTCTCCAATGAAATAACTTACCTTCCCAGTTGTGTAACCTGTGTAGGCAAATGTAAGTACCTGCGTTAATATTCAACACTCATCCTGCCAAATGGCGCTGCTTTGAAGAGGAATGGCCAGGTGAAGATTCAAAAGAAACCAAAACCTCTGGGAGTGTCCATCTCCCATGTCCTCCTTAGTACTCTATGGTTCCTCGTGACAACCTCCGCATCACTGCTCTGTTGTGTGGTCACATGGGGGTCAGTTGTCATTTTAATCTTCTGACTTCAAGGTTTTCAGAAGTGCTGACATCAGTTCCTGAATACTTGACAGCATTGAATGAATCACAACATCCCCATTATTCTCTTGGTAATTTTCCGTTAATTGGCCTATTGTTTTTTGCACTAAATCTGTACTAATTCCTGGTATGTTTTATGGCCTTTAAGGTGGACCACTGACTGGAGCCATCTTCAACCCTGTGTTGGCCTTTGCAGTTGTGTTCTTGTGCCATGGTCACAGCTACCTGCAGTATATCATCGTCTATTGGCTTGGACCTCTTATTGGTGAGTGTTTTCTGTATTTTATGGTTAATAAGATGTTCAGAATTGTAGAAAGTGTTGGGGGCAGGGTACCATATTTTATGAGGTGGGGGCAGGTAACCATATCGTAAGAGGGGCTGGGGGCAGGGTACCATATTTTAGGAGGAGGTGGGGGCATGTAACCATATTGTATGAGGGGCTGGGGGCAGGGTACCATAATTTAGGAGGGGCTGGGGGCAGGGTACCATATTGTAAGAGGGGCTGGGGGCAGGGTGCCATAATTTAGGAGGAGCTGGGGACAGGGTACCTTATTGTAAGAGGGGCTGCGGGCAGGGTACCATAATTTCGGAGGAGGTGGGGGCAGGTAACCATATTGTAAGAGGGGCTGGGTACCATAATTTAGGAGGAGGTGGGGACAGGGTACCATATTGTAAGAGGGGCTGGGGGCAGGGTGACATATTTTAGGAGGAGGTGGGGGCAGGTAACCATATTGTAAGAGGGGCTGGGGGAAGGGTACCATATTTTATGAGGTGAGGGCAGGTAACCATATTGTAAGAGGGGCTGGGGGCAGGGTACCATATTTTAGGAGGAGGCGGGGGACAGGGTACCATATTGTAAGAGGGTCTGGGGGCAGGGTGCCATATTTTAGGAGGAGGTGAGGGCAGTTAACCATATTGTAAGAGGGGCTAGGGGCAGGGTACCATAATTTAGGAGGAGCTGGGGACAGGGTACCTTATTGTAAGAGGGGCTGGGGATGGGGTACCATATTTTAGGAGGAGGTGGGGGCAGGTAACCATATTGTAAGAGGGGCTGGGGGCAGGGTACTATAATTTAGGAGGAGGTGGGGGCAGGGTGCCATAATTTAGGAGGAGGTGGGGGCAGGTAACCATATTGTAAGAGGGGCTGGGTACCATAATTTAGGAGGAGCTGGGGACAGGGTAACATATTGTAAGAGGGGCTGGGGGAAGGGTGCCATATTTTAGGAGGAGGTGGGGGCAGGTAACCATATTGTAAGAGGGGCTGAGGGCAGGGTACCATAATTTAGGAGGAGATGAGGGCAGGGTACCATATTGTAAGAGGGGCTGGGGGCAGGGTGCCATAATTTAGGAGGAGGTGGGGACAGGGTACCATATTGTAAGAGGGGGCTGGGGGCAGGGTACCATAATTTAGGAGGAGGTGAGGGCAGGTAACCATATTGTAAAAGGGGCTGGGGGCAGGGTGCCCTATTTTAGGAGGAGGTGGGGGCAGGTAACCATATTGTAAGAGGGGCTGGGGGCAGGGTACCATAATTTAGGAGGAGGTGAGGGCAGGTAACCATATTGTAAAAGGGGCTGGGGGCAGGGTGCCCTATTTTAGGAGGAGGTGGGGGCAGGTAACCATATTGTAAGAGGGGCTGGGGGCAGGGTGCCATAATTTAGGAGGAGGTGAGGGCAGGGTACCATATTGTAAGAGGGGCTGGGGGCAGGGTACCATAATTTAGGAGGAGGTGAGGGCAGGTAACCATATTGTAAAAGGGGCTGGGGGCAGGGTGCCCTATTTTAGGAGGAGGTGGGGGCAGGTAACCATATTGTAAGAGGGGCTGGGGGCAGGGTGCCCTATTTTAGGAGGAGGTGGGGGCAGGTAACCATATTGTAAGAGGGGCTGGGGGCAGGGTGCCATAATTTAGGAGGAGGTGAGGGCAGGGTACCATATTGTAAGAGGGGCTGGGGGCAGGGTACCATAATTTAGGAGGAGGTGAGGGCAGGTAACCATATTGTAAAAGGGGCTGGGGGCAGGGTGCCCTATTTTAGGAGGAGGTGGGGGCAGGTAACCATATTGTAAGAGGGGCTGGGGGCAGGGTGCCATAATTTAGGAGGAGGTGAGGGCAGGGTACCATATTGTAAGAGGGGCTGGGGGCAGGGTACCATAATTTAGGAGGAGGTGAGGGCAGGTAACCATATTGTAAAAGGGGCTGGGGGCAGGGTGCCCTATTTTAGGAGGAGGTGGGGGCAGGTAACCATATTGTAAGAGGGGCTGGGGGCAGGGTACCATAATTTAGGAGGAGGTGGGGGCAGGTAACCATATTGTAAAAGGGGCTGGGGGCAGGGTGCCCTATTTTAGGAGGAGGTGGGGGCAGGTAACCATATTGTAAGAGGGGCTGGGGGCAGGGTGCCATAATTTAGGAGGAGGTGAGGGCAGGGTACCATATTGTAAGAGGGGCTGGGGGCAGGGTACCATAATTTAGGAGGAGGTGAGGGCAGGTAACCATATTGTAAAAGGGGCTGGGGGCAGGGTGCCCTATTTTAGGAGGAGGTGGGGGCAGGTAACCATATTGTAAGAGGGGCTGGGGGCAGGGTACCATAATTTAGGAGGAGGTGGGGGCAGGTAACCATATTGTAAGAGGGGGCTGGGGGCAGGGTACCATAATTTAGGAGGAGGTGAGGGCAGGTAACCATATTGTAAAAGGGGCTGGGGGCAGGGTGCCCTATTTTAGGAGGAGGTGGGGGCAGGTAACCATATTGTAAGAGGGGCTGGGGGCAGGGTGCCATAATTTAGGAGGAGGTGAGGGCAGGGTACCATATTGTAAGAGGGGCTGGGGGCAGGGTACCATAATTTAGGAGGAGGTGAGGGCAGGTAACCATATTGTAAAAGGGGCTGGGGGCAGGGTGCCCTATTTTAGGAGGAGGTGGGGGCAGGTAACCATATTGTAAGAGGGGCTGGGGGCAGGGTGCCATAATTTAGGAGGAGGTGAGGGCAGGGTACCATATTGTAAGAGGGGCTGGGGGCAGGGTACCATAATTTAGGAGGAGGTGAGGGCAGGTAACCATATTGTAAAAGGGGCTGGGGGCAGGGTGCCCTATTTTAGGAGGAGGTGGGGGCAGGTAACCATATTGTAAGAGGGGCTGGGGGCAGGGTACCATAATTTAGGAGGAGGTGGGGGCAGGTAACCATATTGTAAGAGGGGCTGGGGGCAGGGTACCATAGTTTAGGAGGAGGTGGGGGCAGGTAACCATATTGTAAGAGGGGCTGGGGGCAGGGTGCCATAGTTTAGGAGGAGGTGGGGGCAGGTAACCATATTGTAAGAGGGGCTGGGGGCAGAGTATCATATTTTGTTTGCCGCACTCTCACCCCCAAAAAAATGGATCACCAGCTGCCATTAGGGGGGACCCCAGAAGAGGAGGATCAGGGCTGCTCTGTGCAAAACCATTGCATAAAGCAATGGAATCACTTTAAGTGCAGAGTTACCGAAAGGTCAGGTTTAAAATAAAATAAAGTTGACCCAACACTATTATAGTTTTGTTTACTTCCTCTCATTTCAGGGATGTTGTTCTCTTTCCTGTTATTGGAGTACATACTTCCAAAGCTCCGGCCTGGGAGAGTGAAGAGGGACTAGGCGATCACTGCCTTCCACGTTCAACAAGTCCTCTGACTGCCATAAATCTCCTCTCTATGAAGGTGCTAGTAGCCATCCAATACATTGATTGTACTCTCAGCATATTTATTGTCCACGTGTTGTTACATAGTTACATAGTAACACTGTTCAAATGGCTATTTTTTTTTCTTTTCTTTCTTTCTTTTTTTTTGCAACCTGGAAAAATGGAACATATCTTGTCATCTAAATGTGAATTTCATGAGGATCATTTCTAAACATTGTGGAGTGAATGTTTCCTGGGACGATATTTCCGTAAATAAATCTGAAAATTACCTTTCTGGACGCTCTCCAAAATCCGGTTTCTGGCTGTCTCTGTCATCCAATCATACCCCAGACTTCTGTATAAAGCATCAGGCTGACAGAACTTGATTTTTGGAATAATCATTTTTTTTTTTTTTAAACAAAACAGTTTCTGCAGGTTGTGTGTAAATTGCCAAAAGTATTGGGACACAGGCGGTGGTCTCAGCGGGGAGCATCGATAGTTTCATAAAACTATTAGATAAGAAACCGAAAGACCACAACGTACAGGGATATACAATGTAATACTGACATAAAATCACACACATAGGTTCAGAGGCGTTGCTAGGGGGGTGCGGTCCGCCCCCGGGTGACACCCGCTAGAGGGGTGACACCCTCCCTTTTTTTTTTTTTTTTTTTTTTTAATTTTTTTTTTTTTTTTTTTACAGCTGACCCATTCATTGATTAATTTCACCCCGCTGGGCTGGAAGCCTGGAACAACACCTCCAGCGCCGCGGCCGCGCCTGGTGTGTGTCCTCCGGCTCCTTATTCTTCCTATTCCTAAATTCCAATCCTCCTCCCTACCCTACAGAGCCAGCGAGCGACTCAGCCTGTCACATCATCACACTGCACTGTAGTGTCACACTGGAGTGTCAGTGAAAAGATTATCAACAACACGCTGGAGTGCTCATCATGCTGCAGTTAAGCCAGTAAAAGAAAAATTGAATATGTTTGTGTCTGCAATCGAAGCGCTTTGTGATCCTTCTGAAAATATGGACACAAGAGGAGCAGCAGAATGTCTACTGCCTGCTGTCTGTGATTTTACGTTTTTGTGCTACCTATACTTCTGGGGTGATGTACTTCAAGAAGTTGATGTTACACAACAGTACCTGCAGACCAAAGGCTTAAAGGGGTTGCTCCACCGGCAAAAAAAAATTAAAAGCCAGCAGCTACAGCTACAGCAGCTGCTGGCTTTTAATATTTGGACACTTACCTGTCCTGGAGTCCAGCGACGTCCGCAGCAGAGGACGAGCGACCGCTCGTCACTCTGCTGCTCCCTCCGCCATCCTCGCTGAGGGAACCAGGAAGTGAAGCCCTGCGGCTTCATGCCCGGTTCCCTACGGCGCATGCGCGAGTCGCGCTGCGCCGTTCTGATTGGTGCTCCTGTGTTCTGGGAGCCGAGTGTCTCCCAGAACACCAAGGGAAGTCTGCGGGAAGTGACGTCACTCCCGCAGATTCCCAGAGACAGGACTCCCGGATGTGGGTGAAAATGCCTGTCTTAGACAGGTATCTTCACCCCCCTCCCCCCTGAAAGGTGTCAATTGTGACACCGGAGGGGGGGAGGGTTCCAAATAGCAAAAGTTGCTATTTAGGGTGGAGCTCCACTTTAAGTCTGGACAAAGCTAGAGTCACTAAGACTTTTTCTGTTTGAAGAGCGCAGTCACCTAGTGGAACATGCAATTAAGCAGGCACATTTAAAATCTAAAGAATATGGAATTGCCGTAGAGAGAAGAGCCAGGTTTAAGAAGAGGATGGCAGGGGAACAGGCACGTGATGCTGGAGGCATAAGTCTACAAGACGAGAACAAGAGGGCAATGCTTGAGTGCATTGATCGCTTCCATTCTGAACTCCAGATCAGATTAAGAGCCATCATGGAAGTTGCAGCCATGTTTGAGGCTGTTCAAGCAAAGAGTCTCATATATGAAACTGAAGAAACATTAAAGGTGTCCATTCCAAAACTGACCACTTTTTATGACGAAATATCTGAGAGTGAGCTGTTAATGGAAATACCCAGACTGAGGAGACATCTCAAAGCAGCCAAGATCAACCTAGAAGAAGTCAAAGATTGGTCGGCTTTACAAGTTTTGACCTTCATAGCAGAATGGGACTTCATTGAATCTCTTCCAACCCTTTCACTATGTCTAAAAATATTTCTGACAATCTGTGTGTCTGTGGCTTCATGTGAGAGGAGCTTTTCAAAGTTGAAGCTGATAAAAAACTATTTGCGTTCAACGATGGGACAGGCAAGGCTTTCTGATCTTGCAATATTATCAGTTGAAAGTGAACTAGCGAAATGTATTGATTTTGATGATGTTGTTCACAATTTTGCAGCTGTCAAGGCTAGAAAAGCAAAGTTTTGATTTAGATGTTAACTAAATGCTTTCATATTTGTTCCTGTTTTTGTGTTATTTATTTATTAATTCAGTAAAGTTTAAAGTTAAAATAAATACAGTTCTTTAACAGTTTAAGCTTTGATTTCTATTATTTTCATATGATTTTGTTATTCAAATTTGCTAGTTGATTGATAGTTATTAACGGCACTACTGTTGCCAATATATGCAGTGTTATTAGGGTGAAAAAAATTATTGGGGGGGGGGGGTGACACCATGTTATACCGCACCAGGTGACACCAACCCTAGTGACGCCACTGCATAGGTTGGACTTGATGGACTTGTGTCTTTTTTCAACCTCACCTACTATGTAACTATGTATGGATTCGGGTGTTTCAATCACCTCCCTGGCCACAGGTGTATAAAGGAAAAAGCACCTAGACATGCAGATGGTTTCTGCAAACATTTGTGAAAAAATGGGTTGCGCTCCGGAGCTCAGTGACTTCAAGCGTGGTACCGTGATAGGTTGCCACCTGTGCAATAAGTCCATCCGTGACATTTCCTGGTAGTGATGAGCCGAACACCCCCGGGTTCGGTTCGCACCAGAACCCGCGAACGGACCGAAAGTTCGAACGAACATTAGAACCCTATTAAATACAATGGATGCGAACGTTCGAATTCTAAAGTGCTAATTATAACAACTATTATGCATGTTATTGTCCTAAAAAGGGTTTGGGAACCCGGGTTCTGCACCAGGGGACATGTATCAATGCAAAAAGAAGTTTTAAAAACGGTCGTTTTTCGGGAGCAGTCATTTTAATGATGCATAAAGTGAAAAAAAAAAAGTCAAATATTCCTTTAAATATCGTACCTGGGGGGTGTCTAAAGTATGCCTGTGAAGTGCCACGTGTTTCCCGTGTTTAGAACTGTCCCTGCACAAAATGACACTTCTAAAGGAAAAAAAAGCCATTTAAAACTGCTTGCGGCTTTAATGTAATGTCTGGTCCCGGTAATATGGATGAAATTATTTAAGAAAAATGGCATAGCTACCCCATGACCCCCCCCCCTACCCCAGCCCATTACCAGCCCCTTTGGGTCTTGTATGGATATTAAGGGGAACCCCGCACATAAAATAAAAAAGGCCCTATATACTCTGAACAGCCCTATACAGGCGGTGCATACAAGACAGGGACTGTAGGTTTGTTCTTATGTAGAGTCTGTTTGTAATTTTGAACAGGTACATTGTTGAAGTGTAGCTCCAGACCAAAAATCTATTTTTAAACTTTTTGGAAAACATAGGTAAGGGTTATCACCCCTGTAACATTTGTTTTGCTGTCTGTGCCCCTGTTCAGAACATTTCACCTCACTTTCCGTCCCAATGACAACTGTTTTTGAAATGTGGTGTTTTTCTTGAAACAAGGATTGCTGATAAAGCATCAGTACAGAGGAGACACCTTTCTCCCATATTTATTCTTACAGGAGAGAATTTTCCTTCCTAGTGGTAGATTTCCTCTCACTTCCTGTTGTCTTCTTGCGTTTGCAAGTAGGAGTCGTTTGTAAGTTGGATGTTTGAAAGTAGGGACCTGCCGTATATACTCTGCAGAAATAGGCCCCTTAGTTGTTGGTGTTGGCACAACACTGTAAGCACTCACAGTTACTCTTGGTTGGTGCTGGAACGCCCTGCTGTCAACTATTATATCAGGAATTTTAATTACATATAATTGTTGAACAGTGGTAGTAAAAATTGGGCCTTTGATGGTGGTGCTGGTGCCACAACACTGTAAGCCCTGACAGTTACTCTTGGTGGGTGCAGCAATGGGCCCTGCTGTGAATTATTAGATCAAGAATTGTAATTACATGCCCCTGTTGAACAGGGGCTGAAAAATTGGGCCTTAGGCACTGGTGGCACAACACTGCAACCCCTCACAGATACTGTACTTGGAGCACAGCAATGAGCCCTGTTGCAAAGTATTGCTTCAAAAATTGTAATGACACGCCCCTGTTAAACAGGGGCTGAAAAATTGGGCCTTAGGCACTGGTGGCACAACACTGCAACTCCTCACAGATACTGTACTTGGAGCACACCAATGAGCCCTGTTGCAAAGTATTGCTTCAAAAATTGTAATGACACGCCCCTGTTAAACAGGGGCTGAAAAATTGGGCCTTAGGCACTGGTGGCACAACACTGCAACTCCTCACAGATACTGTACTTGGAGCACAGCAATGAGCCCTGTTGCAAAGTATTGCTTCAAAAATTGTAATTACACGCCCCTGTTAAACAGGGGCTGAAAAATTGGGCGTTAGGCACTGGTGGCGGCACCCATAAACAAAAATGATCTTACAAGCTATCATCATCAATCGTATCATTGAGGACTCGGAGGAGGAGGATAGCCAGTCAACATAACAGCACAGGCACTCAGCATCAGCATCAGTCTTGAAGGGATGTGACATGTTAAAATCAATTAGTCTGTTATATCAGCATCAGGTGTGTGGTAGCTGGTGGTGATCCAAGACTGGTTCATCTTGATGAAAGTCAGTCGATCAACCGAGTCGGTGGACAGGCGCACCCTGTGATCCGTGACAAATCCTCCAGCAGCACTGAATGTGCGTTCCGAAAGAACGCTGGATGCAGGACAGGCCAGTAGCTCAATTGCATACTGTGCAAGCTCTGGCCAGTGATCCATCCTCAAGACCCAGTAAGCCAGAGGATTTTCGGTGGGGAAGGTGTCCAAGTCTGACCTTGCCCCTAGATATTCCTGCACCATGTTTATCAGACGCTGGCGATGGTTGCTGGAACCGATCATACTTTGGGGCTGCGGACTAAAGAATTGTCTGAACGCATCGGTCAGACGGCCACCTTCCCCACCGCTCCTTCTTTGACTGGCCGAAGCCTCAGCAACTCGTTGTCCAGGACCAGGAGTTTGCAACCTCCCAGTCTCTGGGAACGCGTTGCACAGACCTTTCTGCAAGGCCTCCCGGAGTTGTCTCATCCTCTGCTCCCTCTGCGACGGTAACATAAGGTCCGCAACCTTACCCTTGTACCGTGGATCAAGGAGAGTGGCCAGCCAGTAATGGTCCCTCTCCTTGATCCGAAGAATACGAGGATCCTTCCGCAGACTTTGCAGGATCAGGGAGGCCATGCAGCGTAGGTTTGCTGAGGCATTCGCTCCGGAGTCCTCTGGGTCACTAAGGACGACATGATCCGCAGCCACCTCCTCCCAGCCACGTACAAGTCCACTGGTTTCTTGGGACTGTAAATCATCCCTAAAAGACTGCTGCTGATGATGCTGAGTGCCAGCCTCCACCTCCATGCTGACACAATCCTCCTCCTCCTCCTCCTCCTCCTCCTCCTCCTCTTCCTGTGCGATGGGTGGGACAGAAGGAACACTGTCTGGGTAAAGGGGGCCTTGAGAGGCAAGGAAGTCCTCCTCTTCCTGCCTCTGTTCTGCCTCAAGTGCCCTGTCCATTATTCCACGCAGCGTGTGCTCCAACAGGTGGACAAGAGGTACAGTGTCACTGATGCATGCACTGTCACTGCTCACCATCCTCGTGGCCTCCTCAAATGGTGCCAGGACAGTGCATGCATCCCTGATCATGCCCCACTGGCGTGGAGAAAAAAAACCAAGCTCCCCTGACCCTGTCCTGGTGCCGTAGTCGCACAGGTACTCATTGATGGCCCTCTGCTGCGTGTGCAGCCGCTGCAGCATGGCCAACGTTGAGTTCCACCTGGTGGGCATGTCACATATAAGGCGGTTCTTGGGCAGGTTCAACTCCTTTTGCAGCTCAGCCAGGCGAGCACTGGCATTATAAGATCTGCGGAAATGCACACAGACTTTCCTGGCCTGCCTCAGGACATCCTGTAAGCCCGGGTACCTGCCCAAGAAGCGCTGCACCACCAGGTTAAGGACGTGAGCCACACAGGGCACATGGGTCAGTTGTCCCTGTCGGAGGGCGGAGAGGAGGTTGGTGCCATTGTCGCAAACCACCATTCCTGGCTTAAGCTGGCGTGGCGTCAACCACCTCTCGGCCTGGCCCTGCAGAGCAGACAGGACCTCTGCCCCAGTGTGGCTTCTGTCCCCCAAACACACCAGCGCAAGCACGGCATGGCATCTTTTTGCCTGCGTACTTGCGTAGCCCCGTGAACGGCTACGGAGCACCGCTGGTTCATAGGACAAACCACAGGAAGAGGCCATGGAGGAAGAAGAAGAGGAGGGGGTGGAGGAGAGAGGTGTGTCACAACCAGTAGTAGCATTTTGGAGGCGTGGCGGTGGGACAACCTCCAACACTACTGCACCTTGTCCTGAATCCTTCCCAGCTGCCAAAAGAGTGACCCAATGGGCCGTGAAAGAAAGGTAACGTCCCTGTCCATGCCTGCTGGACCATGAGTCAGCGGTAATATGCACCTTACCGCTGACCGCCCTGTCCAGCGAGGCCAAGACATTGCCTTCCACATGCCGGTAGAGAGCCGGAATAGCCTTCCGTGAGAAAAAGTGGCGTTTGGGAACCTGCCACTGAGGAACTGCACATTGCACAAACTCACGGAAGGGGGCCGAGTCTACCAACTGAAAAGGCAGCAGTTGAATCGCTAGCAATTTAGCCAAGCTAGCATTCAACCGCTGGGCATGTGGATGGCTGGGAGTGAACTTCTTTCGACGGTCCAGCAGCTGGGGCAGGGAAATTTGCCTGCTAGAATCGGACGTCGGTGTACTGCTAGCAGAGTGGGCGCAAGTACTTGGCTGTGACACACCTAATTCTACACCTTCATTCCTCTCAGTGCATGTTTCAGAGAGGACTGAAGTTATAGTGGGGTTGGAGATCCCAGCTGATGCGGTGCAAGGAGAGGTCCGCTTTGTTCTTTGGTGTGGGTCTTTGAGGTAGGCTTGCCAACGAGCTGCATGGCAGGTCAACATATGTCTGGTCAGGCATGTGGTACCCAAGCGGCTGATGTTTTGGCCACGCGATATACGCTTGAGACATATGTTGCAAACAGCAGCTGTGCGATCTGATGCACTAGCCTCAAAAAAGGCCCACACCAAAGAACTTTTTGAATGACGGGCAGAGGCAGCGCCCTGCACAGGCGGAGCTCTGCGGTGTGATTCCGTCGGTGTACTGCCCTTACGCTGGCCACCAAAGGGCATCCTGCCTCGTTGGAGATGTGCCTCCTCCTCATCCTCCTCCTCCTCCTCTCTCCTATTAGGCACCCACGTGGAGTCAGTGACCTCATCATCCCCTCCCTCCTCTTCACTGGAGCCAATCTGGCAGTATGCTGCAGCTGCTGGAACATGACTGCCAGATTGGTGTCCTTCTTGAGCATCCCCTCTGTCTGCTCTCACGCTACTGCCTTCCTCTAGCTGGGTTTCATCATCAGACCCTTCGAAACGCTGGGCATCCTCCTGGAGCATGTACCCAACACTGTGCTGAAACAGTTCGGGGGACTCCTCAGGAGGAGGACATGGTGGGTCTAGGGAAGGAGTGACTGATGATTTGTCTGACATTGATACCAGGGAAGACGACGCTTTGGCAGCTGCTTTTCCAGTACCCTGAGCCTGGGTGAGAGAGGATGAGGAGGAGGAGGAGGGCTTGGTCATCCACTCTACCAAGTCTTCGGCATGATGTGGCTCAACATGTCCAGCTGCCGAAAAGAAGGACAAGCGTGTCCCATGGCCATGTGCTGATGACAATGCACCGCGTCCACGACCAGCACTGTTGCCCCCAGACACAGAGCCTGCTTGCCCTCTTTTATTGCCTCCTGACTGTCTGCCTCTCCTTGTTTGCCTTCCAGACATTCTAATAGATGGCCTGCAGGGAGATGGGAAAAAAGCAATAAGGGCTACCTTCAGGTGTCCTTCTCTGTCCCTTGAAACAAGGACTTTCACAGTGAAAGAAACTGACACTCTCCCTACCTACAGTTTTCTGTCCCTAGAAAAAATGTTTTTTTTAATCACAATATAGCACAAGGACAATTCACTCACTGTCCTTACAGGTCCCTGGAAACAAGGACTTGCAGAGTGAAAGAAAAAAAACACTCTCCCTACCTACAGTTTTCTGTCCCTAGAAAAAATGTTTTTTTTAATCACAATATAGCACAAGGACAATTCACTCACTGTCCTTACAGGTCCCTGGAAACAAGGACTTGCAGAGTGAAAGAAAAAAAACACTCTCCCTACCTACAGTTTTCTGTCCCTAGAAAAAATGTTTTTTTTAATCACAATATAACACAAGGACAATTCACTCACTGTCCTTCCAGGTCCCTGGAAACAAGGACTTGCAGAGTGAAATAAACTGACACTCTCCCTACCTACAGTTTTCTGTCCCTAGAATAAATGTTTTTTTTAAGCACAATATAGCACAAGGACAATTCACTCACTGTCCTTACAGGTCCCTGGAAACAAGGACTTGCAGAGTGAAAGAAAAAAAACACTCTCCCTACCTACAGTTTTCTGTCCCTAGAAAAAATGTTTTTTTTAATCACAATATAACACAAGGACAATTCACTCACTGTCCTTCCAGGTCCCTGGAAACAAGGACTTGCAGAGTGAAATAAACTGACACTCTCCCTACCTACAGTTTTCTGTCCCTAGAATAAATGTTTTTTTTAAGCACAATATAGCACAAGGACAATTCACTCACTGTCCTTACAGGTCCCTGGAAACAAGGACTTGCAGAGTGAAAGAAAAAAAAACACTCTCCCTACCTACAGTTTTCTGTCCCTAGAAAAAATGTTTTTTTTAATCACAATATAGCACAAGGACAATTCACTCACTGTCCTTACAGGTCCCTGGAAACAAGGACTTGCAGAGTGAAAGAAAAAAAACACTCTCCCTACCTACAGTTTTCTGTCCCTAGAAAAAATGTTTTTTTTAATCACAATATAGCACAAGGACAATTCACTCACTGTCCTTACAGGTCCCTGGAAACAAGGACTTGCAGAGTGAAAGAAAAAAAACACTCTCCCTACCTACAGTTTTCTGTCCCTAGAAAAAATGTTTTTTTTAATCACAATATAGCACAAGGACAATTCACTCACTGTCCTTCCAGGTCCCTGGAAACAAGGACTTGCAGAGTGAAATAAACTGACACTCTCCCTACCTACAGTTTTCTGTCCCTAGAATAAATGTTTTTTTTAAGCACAATATAGCACAAGGACAATTCACTCACTGTCCTTACAGGTCCCTGGAAACAAGGACTTGCAGAGTGAAAGAAAAAAAACACTCTCCCTACCTACAGTTTTCTGTCCCTAGAAAAAATGTTTTTTTTAATCACAATATAGCACAAGGACAATTCACTCACTGTCCTTACAGGTCCCTGGAAACAAGGACTTGCAGAGTGAAAGAAAAAAAACACTCTCCCTACCTACAGTTTTCTGTCCCTAGAAAAAATGTTTTTTTTAATCACAATATAACACAAGGACAATTCACTCACTGTCCTTCCAGGTCCCTGGAAACAAGGACTTGCAGAGTGAAATAAACTGACACTCTCCCTACCTACAGTTTTCTGTCCCTAGAATAAATGTTTTTTTTAAGCACAATATAGCACAAGGACAATTCACTCACTGTCCTTACAGGTCCCTGGAAACAAGGACTTGCAGAGTGAAAGAAAAAAAACACTCTCCCTACCTACAGTTTTCTGTCCCTAGAAAAAATGTTTTTTTTAATCACAATATAGCACAAGGACAATTCACTCACTGTCCTTACAGGTCCCTGGAAACAAGGACTTGCAGAGTGAAAGAAAAAAAACACTCTCCCTACCTACAGTTTTCTGTCCCTAGAAAAAATGTTTTTTTTAATCACAATATAGCACAAGGACAATTCACTCACTGTCCTTACAGGTCCCTGGAAACAAGGACTTGCAGAGTGAAAGAAAAAAAACACTCTCCCTACCTACAGTTTTCTGTCCCTAGAAAAAATGTTTTTTTTAATCACAATATAGCACAAGGACAATTCACTCACTGTCCTTCCAGGTCCCTGGAAACAAGGACTTGCAGAGTGAAATAAACTGACACTCTCCCTACCTACAGTTTTCTGTCCCTAGAATAAATGTTTTTTTTAAGCACAATATAGCACAAGGACAATTCACTCACTGTCCTTACAGGTCCCTGGAAACAAGGACTTGCAGAGTGAAAGAAAAAAAACACTCTCCCTACCTACAGTTTTCTGTCCCTAGAAAAAATGTTTTTTTTAATCACAATATAGCACAAGGACAATTCACTCACTGTCCTTACAGGTCCCTGGAAACAAGGACTTGCAGAGTGAAAGAAAAAAAACACTCTCCCTACCTACAGTTTTCTGTCCCTAGAAAAAATGTTTTTTTTAATCACAATATAACACAAGGACAATTCACTCACTGTCCTTCCAGGTCCCTGGAAACAAGGACTTGCAGAGTGAAATAAACTGACACTCTCCCTACCTACAGTTTTCTGTCCCTAGAATAAATGTTTTTTTTAAGCACAATATAGCACAAGGACAATTCACTCACTGTCCTTACAGGTCCCTGGAAACAAGGACTTGCAGAGTGAAAGAAAAAAAACACTCTCCCTACCTACAGTTTTCTGTCCCTAGAAAAAATGTTTTTTTTAATCACAATATAGCACAAGGACAATTCACTCACTGTCCTTCCAGGTCCCTGGAAACAAGGACTTGCAGAGTGAAATAAACTGACACTCTCCCTACCTACAGTTTTCTGTCCCTAGAATAAATGTTTTTTTTAAGCACAATATAGCACAAGGACAATTCACTCACTGTCCTTACAGGTCCCTGGAAACAAGGACTTGCAGAGTGAAAGAAAAAAAACACTCTCCCTACCTACAGTTTTCTGTCCCTAGAAAAAATGTTTTTTTTAATCACAATATAGCACAAGGACAATTCACTCACTGTCCTTACAGGTCCCTGGAAACAAGGACTTGCAGAGTGAAAGAAACTGACACTGTCCCTACCTACAGTTTTCTGTCCCTAGAAAAAATGTTTTTTTTAATCACAATATAGCACAAGGACAATTCACTCACTGTCCTTACAGGTCCCTGGAAACAAGGACTTGCAGAGTGAAAGAAACTGACACTGTCCCTACCTACAGTTTTCTGTCCCTAGAATAAATGTTTTTTTTTAAGCACAATATAGCACAAGGAGAATTCACTCACTGTCCTTACAGGTCCCTGGAAACAAGGACTTGCAGAGTGAAAGAAACTGACACTCTCCCTACCTACAGTTTTCTGTCCCTAGAATAAATGTTTTTTTAAGCACAATATAGCACAAGGACAATTCACTCACTGTCCTTCCAGGTCCCTGGAAACAAGGACTTGCAGAGTGAAAGAAACTGACACTGTCCCTACCTACAGTTTTCTGTCCCTAGAATAAATGTTTTTTTTAAGCACACTATAGCACAAGCACAAAACACACTGACACTCTCCCTACCTATCCTTCTCTTTCCCTAAACTAAAGGAATCCAGGTTAAGCAAGAAAGAAATAACAGTCACTGTCCCTGCCTATGCTGCTCTATCCCTGCTCCGGAACACACTACACTAGGCCGCCGTGCTGGCGGCCTTTTATAGTGTGGGGCGTGTACTAAACACCCTCAGCAATAATTGGCCACAGGCATCCTGCCTGTGGCCAATCATTGCTCTCCTCGCTGCCGGCGCTGTGATTGGCCAAGCATGCGGGGTCACAGTGCATGCTTGGCCAATCACAGCGCCTGGATGACACTGCGATGGCGTAGTGCATTGTGGGCCGTTCGCGTCACTCGAATTTGGCGCGAACGGCCCAAATCGTTCGATCTTCGTCGAACGATCGAACAGCCGATGTTCGAGTCGAACGTATGTTCGACTCGAACACGAAGCTCATCCCTATTTCCTGGCTACTAAATATTTCACGGTCACTTGTTAGTGGTATTATAACAAAGTGGAAGCAACTGGGAACAGCAACTCAGCCACAAAGTGGTAGGCCACGTAAAATGATAGAGCGGGGTCAGCGTTTGCTGAAGCTCACAGTTCAGTGACTGTCTGCAGTCAATAGCTACCGACCGCCAAACTTTGTGTGGCCTTCAGATTAGCACAACAACAGTGCGTAGAGAGCTTCATGTATTGTAATGGGTTTCTATGGCCGAGTAGCTGCATCCAAACCTGCAGAGGTGTAAAGCATGCCGCCACTGGACTCTAGAGCAGTGAAGACGTGTTCTCTGGAGTGACCAATCACGCTTCTCTGTCTGGGATTAGCGGTTGCCAGGAGAACAGAACTTGTCTAACTGCAAGTGTAAAGTTTGGTGAAGGGGGGATTATGGTGTGGGGTTGTTTTTCAGGGGTTGGGATTGGCCCCTTAAGCCGGGTTCACACGCAGCCGAATGTCGGTAGACATTTACCAGTTTTAAAGAAAAAAAAGCCGACATTCGGCCCGTGTGTATGTTGGTCTGGAAAAGCAGCAGCAGGCTGACTCTTGATCATCTCGCTCAGGCAATGGCAGAGAGCGCGGATCGGAGTGTTCTGGTGGGGGGGGGGGGGGGGCATCCCCCTGTCAGAGCACAACAGCTCAGCAGGGGAGATCGCTGTACTTACTTTGCATAGTGAGTACAGCGGCTCTGACCTGAGCGAACAGGTTTTTTTTTTCACTGGGTTAAACGGAAAAAAACTATAGTGTGTACCGGGCTTTAGTTCCAGTGAAGGGAACTCTTAAGGCGTCAGCATACCAAGACATTTTGGACAATTTCATGTTCCCAACTTTGTGGGAAGAGTTTGGGGACGGCCCCTTCCTGTTCCAACATGACTGCCCACCAGTGTACAAAGCAAGGTCCATAAAAATATGGATGAGCGAGTTTAGGGTGGAGGAACGTGACTGGCCTGACCTCAACCCCATAGAACACCTTTGGGATGAATTAGAGCGTAGACTGCGAGCCAGGCCTTCTCATCCAACATCAGTGCCTGACCTCACAAATGCACTTCTGGAAGAATGGTCAAACATTCCCATAGACACACTCCTAAAGTGGAAGTTGTTATAGCTGCAAAGGGTGGGCCAACTCAATATTGAACCCTACGGACTTAAGCCCCGTACACACGGTCAGACTTTTGGCCAACAAACTTCATTTTGAGCAAGTTGGACCAACAATCCGACCGTGTGTACGCTCCATCGGACAAACTTTTTTTGCTTTTTTCTTGTTTTCATCGGACAAAAGTTGGGTCTGCAAACGGACAAACTTTTGCCCAACAAAAGTCCGATGGAGCAAAGTCCGACCGTGTGTACAGAAAACCATCGGACTTTTGTCCGATGGACAAAACAACCAATGTTAAAATCAACCAACAATAGCAGAATTTAACCAAAGGGTGGCGGTAAAGAGCAGAAAAACCACGTGATGTTGGAAAAAGTTTTGGGAAAGTTTGCAGAAAAGTCCGAGCGTATGTATGCTATGGGTGTTCCCAACCAACTCCGTTCAGACAAAAAACCACGGAAAAGTCAGATGGAAGTCCGACCGTGTGTACGAGGCTTAAGACTGGGATGCCAATAAAGTTCATGTGTGTGTAAAGGCAGGTGTCCCAATACTTTTCCCAACATATTGGGTGTGTGTGTGTGTGTGTGTGTGTGTGTGTGTGTGTGTGTATATATATATATATGGAAAATTTTTAGTCAGGCGTTAAAAAAATGCTATAAAGAATGCTTTCAGAAATAGAAGTGTTAAAGTAGAACTAAGCTTTTTTTTTTTCATTTTGGATAGAGTAAAGCCCTGTACACACGATCGGATTTCCTATGGATTCAAATCCAATGGATTTTTCCATCGGAATTCCGATGAAGCTGACTTCCATCAGTCTTGCCTACACACCATCAGTCAAAAATCCGACTGTCCCAAAAGCCGTGACGTAAAACACTCAGATGAGCCGAAGTTCAATGCTTCTGAGCATGCGTGGGTTTTTTCTCCGATGGAGTTCCACACAGACGATCAGAATTTGCTATCGTTTTTTTCCCCATCGGATAAATTTAAAACATGTTCTATATTTTCTCACCGATGGAAAAAAGACCGATGGGGCCCACACATGATCGGTTTGTCCGATGAAAAAAGTCCATCGGACTGTTTTCATCGGTAAAACCGATCATGTGTACATTGCATAAGGGAGCGTTATAATCCCCGTCAGATTTTTTAAATTTTTTTTGCCATCTGTGTCCCATTGTGGAGATTTCCCATGTGGCCAAACAGGAAGTGGGAGGAAATCCTTGCAAATTAAGGGGACCCCCAGGTCACCAGCACTAGTGTCCCCATTGGAAGATTTCCCCTCTATTACTTTTTAGGACACAACCCAAAATTTGGGATTCTATTTTACTTTCACTTTTAACGATAATGGTAAACAGGACAAATAGTGAGGGTGCGTCTCCTTAAAGGGGGCACAGACAGCAATAATAACTGGCAGGTGTTCTAATCCCTCACCACTCCATCCAAAACTGAAAAAAAAAAAAAAAAAGTTTTGCCTTTAGTTATACTTTAATAGTTTATTTTTAACAATTTGAAAATTGTAAAAATTGCAAGGAAATGAACAGAAATCCAATCAATATTTGGTGTGACCGCCCCTTTGCCTTCAAAACAGCATCAATTCTTCTAGGTAGACTCGCACACAGTTTTTGAAGGAACTCAGCAGGTAGGTTGTTCTAAATATCCTGGAGAACTCACCTCAGATCTTCTGTGGATGTAGGCTGCCTCAAATCCTTCTGTCCCATCATGGAATCCCAAACAGGCTCCATGATGTTGAGATCAGGGCTCTGTGGGGGCCAAACCATCACTTCCAGGACTCCTTGTTCTTCTTTACACTGAAGATAGTTCTTAACCACTTCCCTACCGTGCACGAAAACCCCCTTCCTGCCCAAGCCATTTTTCAGCTTTCAGCGCTGTCACACTTTGAATGACAATTGCGCGGTCGTGCGACGTGGCTCCCAAACAAAATTGGCGTCCTTTTTTTCCCACAAATAGAGCTTTCTTTTGATGGTATTTGATCACCTCTGCGATTTTTATTTTTTGCGCTATAAACAAAAGAAGAGCGTCCAGTTTGGGAAAAAAAACACAATATTTTTTACTTTTTGCTATAATAAATACCCTTTTTTTTTTTTCAATTAAAATTTTCCTCAGTTTAGGCCGATACGTATTCTTCCACATATTTTTGGTAAAAAAAAAAAAATCGCAATAAGTGCGTATTGATTGGTTTGCGCAAAAGTTATAGCGTCTACGAAATAGGGGATAGATTTATAGCATTTTTTATTATTTTTATTAGTAATGGCGGCGATCTGCGATTTTTATTGTGACTGCGATATTGCGGCGGAAACATCGGACACTTTTGACACATTTTTGGGACCATTCACGTTTATACAGCGATCCCTGCTATAAAAATGCATTGATTACTGTATAAATGTGACTGGCAGGGAAGGGGTTAACCACTAGGGGGCGGGAAGGGGTTAAATATGTTCCCTCAATGTGTTCTTACTGTGGGGGGAGGGGGCTGACTGGAGGAGGTGACCGATGGTTGTCCCTATGTACAAGGGACACACCATCGGTCCCCTCTCCCTCACAGGACGTGGATCTCTGTGTTTACAGACAGATCCACTTTCCTGCTCGGTTCCCGGGCAATCGCGGCCGCCGGGCGCGCGCATTGGGTCCCTAGCAACGCGGCGGGTGTGCGCCCCCTAGCTTGTTTTAAAGGCAGGACGTCATATGACGCCCTGTCAGAACGAGAGTGTCCTCCGCCCGCCGTCAATTGACAGTGGGCGGGGGACAAGTGGTTAATGACATTGGCTGGATGTTTGGAGTCGTTGTCCTGCTGCAGAATAAATTTGGGGCCAATTACACGCCTACCTGATGGTATAGCGGACCACGATCATGAGAAGGCAGGCACCGAATGTGATGAGCACTTAGGATAAAAGTTACAACAGTACAAACAAATACAGAGCAATAGAAAAGGTTTCCCATTACAGACAGTTGCAAGTTGTATGAGAACTTGCCATCATACACCAAAAAAATTAGAACCTTGCAATGAAACCACAAGTTTAAATAGACATGAACAGGTAAGGCTTGCTTGTGCATAACGCTGTGGCTAACACCCGTCTGTAAAAGAGCATATCTAGGACTACATAGTAGAGAGGTCCCGTATCTGGGACAGGAGGCCGGCATCTAACCAGCCAGGTAAAAATCAGAACCAAAAGAAAGTAAGAAAAAAGAAAATACACTAACCATGTTAGTATGAACCGGCAAACCGTGTGAGCACTAGAACATTTCTCTATTACACTTGGGAGGTCAATGCGCCTGCCGTAAACTGATGTGAAGCCCCTTTCACACGGAGGTCCGTCCAGGTCCGCCTGTCAGTTTTTTAGGCGGACCTGAAACGGATCCTCCATGTACCCCTATGGAAGCACGGATGTCAGCGGAGACATGTCCGCTGACATCCGCTCCGCTCCGAAAAAGTGTGACGGAGGAAAATCATATTTTTCCTTCCGTCTGCGGAGCGGATCGGATGACAACGGACTCTACGGTCCGTCGTCATCCGATTCCCCATAGGGGAGAGCGGCGCTCTGACAGGGCGGTCCCTGCACAGTGTGCGGGGACCGCCCAGTCATCCGTCGGCTCAGCGGGGATCAACGGAGCGATCCCCGCTGAGCAAGCGGAGCTTCACGGGGCGGATCTTCACGGATCCGCCCCGTGTGAAAGAGGCCTTAGGCTCTAAAAAAAAAAGAGATCAATGCCCCCGTCGATGTTCTAGAATATTTCCATGACCAGACCCAAATATTGATTTGATTTGGATTTCTCTTATTTACTTTCCATATTGTTAATTAATAAAAATAAACTAACACTTCTATTCTTTATTTACAGCATTTTCTATCACACCTATAGTGTGTGTATATATATATATATATATGTATACAGTGCCTTGAAAAAATATTCAGACCAACACAAAGTGGCACATAATTGTGAAGTGGAAGGAAAATGATAAATGGTTTTCAACATTTTTTACAAATAAATATGTGAAAAGTGTGGGGGGTACATTTGTATGGCGCCCCCCGGAGTCCATACTTTGTAGAACCTCCTTTCTCTACAATTACAGCTGCAAGTCTTTTTGGGGATGTCTCTATCAGCTTTGCACATATAGAGAGGGACATTGTTGCCCATTCTTCTTTGCAAAATATCTCAAGCTCTGTCAGATTGGATGGAGAGGGTCTGTGAACAGCAATTTTCAAGTCTTCGCACAGATTCTCAATTGGATTTAGGTCTGAACTTTGACTGGGCCATTCTAAAGCCTCGTACACACGGTCGGACTTCCATCTGACTTTTCCGTGGTTTTTTTGTCCGAACCGAGTTGGTCGGGAACACCCATAGCATACACACGCTCGGACTTTTCTGCAAACTTTTTCCAACATCACGTGGTTTTTCTGCTCTTTACCGCCACCCTTTGGTCAACTTCTGCTATTGTTGGTTGATTGTAACATTATTTGTTTTGTCCATCGGACAAAAGTCCGATGGTTTTCTGTACACACGGTCGGACTTTGCTCCATCGGACTTTTGTTGGGCAAAAGTTTGTCCGTTTGCAGACCCAACATTTGTCCGATGAAAAAAACAAAAAAAAAAAAAAAAAGTTTGTCCGATGGAGCGTACACACGGTCGGATTGTTGGTCCAACTTGCTCAAAATAAAGTTTGTTGGCCAAAAGTCCGACCG